>BSBK01005195.1:592500-1192500 GCA_027943335.1 Chamaecyparis obtusa | reverse complement strand
GACAGATTTCTAAGGATTCCCTAGAAAGTCAAAAAGTTCGACCAGAGAAATCTCCTACGGAGCCTCATATCCATGATGTTGATTCTCCAATTCCAGCAGATATTCCAGAACCCCCTCTCAAAGTAGATGTTTCATCTCCTGGTAAGTCTCCTAAACAACAAGGAAGCCCTAAGGTAAGTGCACAAATGATTCAAGAAGATTGTTATGAGAACTTGCAGACACCTCAGTCACCTATCTACTCCTATGCCCATAGTGCCATAGTGCCTTTTAGAAGGACTTGGTACACAAACTATTTTGAACAAGCTCATATTATAGAAAGACAACAAAGGGCACAATCAAAGGAGCCTGGCCTACCTACTTTACAGTCAATTTTGTTTATTTTGTATACCCAATTTGTTTTCAAATATATTATGTGGGGAGAGGAGAAGAAAAAGTTGAAAAAGGAAATTAATGAACAAAAAGAGGAAATTGAAAGCCTAAAAGAACAAATGGAAAAGAAAAAATAGAGAATGGATCATTCCCTCAAGTTGGCTGATCAAATTATAGCCTTTAGGCCACCCCCAAGGGTATATTCCATTTATTTACAAGAATAGATCTTGATGTTCCAACTCATGATGACTATTCAAAATAAGAATTCTGAGTTTAAGATAGATGAGGACTTCTATGGTCTTTATCAAACACTTCCCACTTGGCAACAAAATCTACTCTATGAATTATACATTCATAATTTCATTATTCCTAATGAAATTGATTGGAACCCTCTCCTCTATATAGGAGATTTACATTTGAAGGCACTAATGTACTTGATGCAGAATGAAGCCAATTATGATAGGCAGCTGAATAACTACAAAGATCAGGAAAAGTATGAGCCTTTACCTCTAAGAGCTAAATCTAGCAAACTAGATGTCCTTTTAAGGGATTGGTTAGCACTCACCTATGGAAATAAGAAACTTGAAGTCAAAGAAAAGATCTTTTTTCTTAGAGATAAAGTTTATAGGGAGTATCAGGGACTACCTTATTTTTCATTTCAAAGGGGCCTTATTGATGTCAACACAGTGATATTCTGGATATTAGCAGGAAAGTAGGTACAATTTTGTTTTGCGCACATGTCGTATTGCAAATTGGCTTTTGTGTAGTTGATGGTATGTTCTTTGGTGTGTTATTAACCTATGGTTAATAGCGCAAAAAAAATTCATTCATTTGTAAGAGTTATGAGCATTTTGGTGAAAGCAGTGTTTAGACAGTGTTTCTATGTAGCGATGTTCAAAAATCGGAGGATATCTCTTAGCTAGGATGGAATCTGATTTTACGCAGTTAAAGGGATGTTCGAGACTCATTAATGATGACATGGTTCATAGTGCAAACTTTGAGGATATGTTTGGAGAAAGTTACAGTAACTGGAAGCCGATAGTTTTACGTGAATTCTGTGTGTAGCGTGTAGAATTTATTATTTTGTAATTGAGGACCAACTCATTTGTAATTATTTGAGTTTGGTATATAAGAAGGAATTTTTTCCTTATTGTAAAGTATACTATGAAGAGTGAGATGCGAATATGTGCATGAAGTGAAGAAAAGAGCTAATTCAGTGATGAAGGAAGACTTGTGAGTACAGAGATCTGGAATTGTGATCTTGTGTAGCAGAGAGTGCAGTTTTGGCACAGTGTGAAGGAGGTAATATATTTCATATTATTCTATTGAATAATTCTAAGATCTTTTGGACAGTGGGTTCAGAGATCTTGCCTTGAAGCTGTTTGGGCAGTGGGTCCTTCTGTCTTCCATAAACTCTTAACCGGGTTAGAATCTTTTAACAGGGATTCAAAATCTCCTAACAGGGATTTATATGTACTAAATGCATTTCATAACACTCCTAACAGGGTCCATCCTCTAACAAGGAACTTTCATATTAATGCATCATTTTGTGGGCATCATTCCCACTGGAGTTTACTCTTTTCAAGAGGTTCCCTAGTTAACATATCTTGTGTTATTGTGCAATTGTTTATGATTATCTTTCTATGGTTGATCAGTACATTGATTATATTGTTTAAAGTTGTTGAATGGATAAATTATCTTATAACTAATTCACCCCCCCCCCCCCCCCCCCTCTCAGTTATCTTGGGGATCTTTACTTTCTAACAATTGGTATCAGAGCGGTAGGTCCTTGAAAGAAAAGTTTAACAACTTAAGGAGATCCATGGTGAATTTCAAAAAAGAAAGCCCTAAGTTTGATGGAGTAAATTTTGACAGCTGGAAAGAAAAGATGAAGACACATCTATTGTGTTTAGGACCAAGTTATTGGTTGATTACAAAGAATGAGAAGACTATCATTAAGGAAGACAATCTAGAGGCAGGAACTAAAGATGAACTAGATCTATTCATGTGTAACATACTTGCAAGAGAAGCACTTTTATCAGCACTACTGGAGAATGAATATAGTCAGGTAAGATGTTTGAAAACATCTCATGCAATTTGAAAAGCTTTACATTCTACTTTTGAAGGTGATGAACATGCAAAGAAGGCTAGATTACATAATTGGATTTGTGCATTTGAAGATATCAGAATGATGGAAGATGAATCTATTAGAAGTTATATTGGTAGAATGTCTGAGATTGTGACAGGAATAAAGTCTTGTGGAGGTGATAAGATAGAGAATGAAGTGATATGGAAAATTGTGAGAACTTTGACACCAGTATTCAAGCAGACAACGCAGATGATTGAACAAGTGATACCTTGTACATCAAACTTTTCAAGAGAGACTCTTCTTGGAAGATTAGAAACAACAAAGATAAACTTGAGATTATCAGGAGAGCTACATAGAATGGAAGCAACATTCAGTGCTCTTAGCATTAGACCTACAAGAAGTACTAGTGTGAATGGAGATTATGCCAGCAGTAGCAGATCTGAGGAAGATAAGAAGATTGAAGAAGGTATTGCATTACTTGTAAAAAGAGAACCAGATGGTAAGAAAATCTTTAAATGTTGGACTTGTCAAGAATATGGTCATTTTGCATCTAAATGTCTTAAAAGAGTTAAGAAGTATAGAAGCAACTTTAAACCTAGGAGATCTAAAGAATGTTATTATGCAAATGATGAAGATTTTGAAGAAGGAATTGAAAAACATTTAAGTGACGGTGATAATGATAACTTTGAGGAAATAGGATTTGTAGCAATTAAAGAAGAAAGTTCTGAATCTGATAAAAGGGAAGAAAAAGCATTCGTTTCACAAGTTGAAAAGAAATCTGATTGGATTATAGATAGTGGTTGTTCACATCATATGACTGGAGATAAAAGAAAGTTTGTTAAGTTAGATAATTATGATGGAGGAATTGTTAGGGTTGGTAACAATGCACCTTGTTTGATTAAGGGTACAGGATCTATTACTCTTGATGGAAAGACTAACACTGATGATGTTTACTTTGTTGATGGACTAAGACATAATCTACTAAGTGTTCGACAATTGGCTGATAAGGGTTATCAAGTTTGATTTTTTGAGAAAACTTGTGTGATAAAAGATAAAGATGGAAATCTAATTGGAAAAGGATCCAGAACCAGAGGTAATGTATTTCAGTTGAATCTTACTGAGATGACATGTTTGATAACTAGGATTGATGACAGTTGGTTATGGCGTAAAAGGTTTTGTCATATAAACTTTGATAATATCGTCAAGGTGAGCACTACACATGCGGTAAGAGATTTACCTAGAATTATGAAACCTACTAACATGATTTGCAAAGAATGTATGATGGCAAAGCAAAAAAGGAGTTCATTTCCCAACAAGAAGTTCACATCGGCAGAGAAGTTGGAGATTGTTCATACAGACTTGAGTGGTCCTACTAGGACTAGAGGATTCTATGGTGAAAGGTATTTTATGATTCTTGTTGATGATTTTACAAGAATGATGTGGATTGCATTTTTGAGAGAAAAATTTGAAGCATTTGATAAATTTAAAATCATGAAAAGCAAAATTGAGAATGAATCTAGAATGAAGATTAAGTGTCTAAGATCTGATAGAGGTGGTGAATTTACATCTAGAGAGTTTAACACTTTTTGTGAAATGAATGGCATTAAGAGACAACTTTCAGCCCCTAGAACACCAGAGTAAAATGGTATTGCAGAAAGAAGGAATAGGTCAATAACTGAAGCAGCAAGAGCTATGTTGTTTGAAAATGATTTGGCTAAAACTTTTTGGAGAGAAGCAATGAACACAACAGTATACACTATGAACAGAGTACAAATTAGAGCAGATACAAACAAGACACCTTATGAATTATGGTTTGGACATACACCCTCAGTTAAGTATTTTAAAATTTTTGGAAGTAAATGTTATATAAAGAGAGATGATGCTATAGGAAAGTTTGATCCTAGAAGTGATGAAGGAATATTTCTTGGATATTCTTTAAAAAGAAAAGCATATAGATGTTATAACAAAAGAACTAAGACTATTGTTGAAAGTGCAAATGTAAAAGTTGATGAGAAGTTTAAAATTTAGGAAAAAATGCTTGATTATGAATCTGATGGAGAAGCACAACCTCAGCCTAACATTGAAAATGTAGAATTATTTTTTGAAACTAACAGTGATTTGCTGAATGAAAGTCATACTGAAGAAGACAGAGAAGAAAATAGAGAAGAAAATAGAGAAGAAAATAGAGAAGAAAGCAAAGAAGAATCTACAGTCGAAACAAGATCAGTAACTATGACACCTAACAGGTATACTTCAAGACATCACCCTGTTGAGCAAGTTATTGGAAGTTTAGATAGAGGAGTTTTGACTCGAAATAAGGTACATTTATGTTTGATTTCTCAAATTGAACCTAAGACTACTAATGAAGCTTGTGAAGATGAACATTGGATCAATGCTATGAAAGAACAACTAGAGCAGATTGAAAAAAACAAAACATGGGACTTGGTCCCTAGACCTGAAGACAAGAATGCGATTGGAACAAAGTGGGTATTTAGAGACAAGATGAATGAACAAGGAGAAGTGATAAGAAACAAAGAAAGATTGGTATGTAAAGGATATTCACAACAAGAAGGAATTGACTATGAAGAAACTTTTGCACCTGTGGCCAGACTTGAAGCAGTGAGAATGTTTCTAGCATATGCAACTTACAAAAAATTTAGAGTGTATCAGATGGATGTGAAGTCAGCATTTTTGAATGGTGAATTGGAAGAAGAAGTCTACATTGAGCAACCTGAAGGTTTTCCTTTGACACAAGAAGGAGATATGGTATGTAAGTTAAAGAAACCTTTATATGGATTAAAACAAGCACCTAGAACCTGGTATGCAAGATTGGATAAGTATTTATTGAAATTGGGATTTATAAAAGGAACAGCAGATAGTAACTTATACACAAAAGAAATTGAGAATGGTTTGTTGGTAATAGTTATATTTGTTGATGATATTATGTTTGGAGGAGAAGATGAAGCTAGTGACAAATTTGCAGATGAAATGAAGACTGAATTTGAGATGAGCATGATTGGAGAAATGAAATATTTTTTGGGATTACAGATAACACAAAGCAAGGAATGCATATTTGTAAGTCAGACTAAGTATTTAAATGAATTATTGAAAAGCTTTGGAATGGAAGATTCTAAACCTGTTGGAACACCTATGGTAACCGAACATAAGTTATCTAGCAAAGATGAGACACCAGCAGTTGAGTAGAAAAAGTACAAATCTATGATTGGAGGATTGCAGTACTTGACACATACAAGACCTGATATAGCACATTCAGTGGGGATTGTAGCAAGATTTCAAGCAGAACCTAGAGAATCACATTATGCAGCAGTAAAGAGGATAGTGAGATATTTGAAAGGAACAATGAATTATGGATTATGGTATGAGAATTCTGATGATTTTACCTTATGTGCCTATACTAATGCAGATTGGGGAGGCAACGTTGATGACAAGAAAAGCACCAGTGGTGGAGCCTTTTTTCTTGGAGGAAAATTGGTCTCTTGGCTAAGTAAGAAGCAGAATTGTACTTCACAAAGCTCAGCAGAAGTAGAATATGTTGCAGCAGCAAATAATTGTAATCAGATTATTTGGATGAAGCAGATGTTGAAGGATATTGGATTAAAGTTTGATGAGCCTGTTGTTATACATTGTGATAACACCAGTACAGTGAGTATGTCAAAAAATCCTATTTTACATTCTAAGACTAAACATATTGAGATCAAGTATCATGTTGTAAGAGAGAAAGTTGCAGAAAAAGAAGTAAGATTGGAGTACATAAGTACAAAGGAGTAGATAGCATATATATATACAAAGCCTTTACCTAAGGATACATTTGTGTATCTGAGAGGTATGCTTGGGGTTATGCCCCAACCTATTTTTGAGAATTGATGCAGATGATTGCATCCGTCCAGTGGTATATGAGCCCTATCTTTCTTCTGGACTGGATGTTGGAACTTCCTCTATGGGGGAGTTTATGAGCTGAGTCATGAGGACTCTTGTTATTGTATTTTTTTGAAAAGTGTCTTTTGACATTAATTTGTTGTTGACTTAGTGATAGAATTTTGTCATTGATGTCAATGGGGGAGAGATATACATGAAAAACATTGTGGATTGTATGAGAGAGCTGAATAGAAAAATGAAGCAAGATTTGATTTGATAATTTGCAGTGATGTTGCAGTATTGGATTTTTGGAACATTGGATGTTTTTAATCTATGTTGCCATCAATGCCAATGGAGGAGATTGTTAGGAATGAATGCAAAGTGTTTTGGCAGTTATTCTGTAGCATTTGTTGTTGCATTCATGACTTGGATTGTCATTGATGTCAACACAGTGATATTCTGGATATTAGCAGGAAAGTAGGTACAGTTTTGTTTTGCACACATGTTGTATTGTAGATTGGATTTTGCACAGTTGATGGTATGTTCTTTGGTGTGTTATTAACCTATGGTTAATAGCGCAAAAAGAAATTCTTTCATTTGTAAGAGTTATGAGCATTTTGGTGAAAGCAGTGTTTAGACAGTGTTTCTGTGTAGCGATGTTCAAAAATCAGAGGATATCTCTTAGCTAGGATGGAATCTAATTTTGTGCAGTTAAAGGGATGTTGGAGACTCATTAATGATGATGTGGTTCATAGTGCAAACTTTGAGGATATGTTTGGAGAAAGTTACAGTAACTGGAAGCTGACAGTTTTTGTGAATTCTGTGTAGCGTGTAGAATTTATTATTTTGTAATTGAGGACCGACTCATTTGTAATTATTTGAGTTTGGTATATAAGAAGGAATTTTTTCCTTATTGTAATGTGTACTATGAAGAGTGAGATGCGAATATATGCATGAAGTGAAGAAAAGAGCTAATTCGGTGATGAAGGAAGACTTGTGAGTACAGAGATCTGGAATTGTGATCTTGTGTAGCAGAGATTGCAATTTTGGCACAGTGTGAAGGAGGTAATATATTTCATATTATTCTGTTGAATAATTCTAAGATCTTTTGGACAGTGGGTTCAGAGATCTTGCCTTGAAGCTGTTTGGGCAGTGGGTCCTTCTGTCTTCCATAAACTCTTAACCGGGTTAGAATCTTTTAACAGGGATTCAAAATCTCCTAATAGAGATTTATATGTACTGAATGTATTTCATAAGACTCCTAACAGGGTCCATCCTCTAACAAGAAACTTTCATATTAGTGCATCATTTTGTGGGCATCATTCCCACCGGGGTTTACTCTTTTCAAGAGGTTCCCTAGTTAACATATCTTGTATTATTGTACAATTGTGTATGATTATCTTTCTATGGTTGATCAGTACATTAATTATATTGTTTAAAGTTGTTGAATGGATAAATTATCAGATAACTGATTCATCCCCCCGCTCTCAGTTATCTTGGGGATCTTTACTTTCTAACACACACTTAGTCTATGTAATGCCTAGTCTATATACATAAGTGTTAGTTCCTTGGGTTGATTGTTGAGTCTCCTAGTTATGGTTACTTCCAATAGGAAAGGAATGGATGTTCCTTTCTTGAGTTATAGAAGTGACAATATTCACTTAAGAGAATTACCTCTATGTGTGTTTGTGTGAGGCTTCTTGGTTGACCTTGCTTGTTTTTCTAAACTATAAAAGATGGAAATAATTATTTAGTGCTTGAAAAATGATGTACCTAAGATTGGTGTAATTATGTTTCTTATATCTCTACACTAAAATTTAAATTCTTATTTCTTTACATGTGTGAAGAAAGAAAGAGGGTAAACCTCAATGAATTATTTGTGTATTTAATTGATGGTTGATTCTTGCGATAAGGGTATGAATGCCTACTAAAATTAAGACTTGATTTGTGAAAAATAATGAATGAAATATATACATATATGTGTGTGTGTGTGTGTGTCTATATATATATATATATATATATATATATATATATATATATATATATATATATATATATATATATATATATATATATATATATATATATATATGTATATATATGTGTGTGTATATATATATATATTATGCAATAATATATTTTATATGTTTGATGTAAGGGAAAGAAAATAAAATGATGAGATATGTCATTTGAGGAAAAGATTATGATGTTACAGCTTCAAGAGATTCATAGAAAAAGAATCTAGCACGTCATTTCTATAAAGAAAAACCATGGAACTTTTTAAAAGTAACTACATGTATTTTGCATTTAGGGAAGCACGATATTACAAAAATAAAAAAAAATTGAATTATCAAGTTTGTGTTGCATGAACTAATGAAATGTGTTATTACATGATGATGGTGATGATCTACAACTGATTGAATATCTTGATGAAATGAAGAGATAGTGATTAGAGATAATCGAGCTATTAAAGTGATATGTAAGATGATTGAATCAGTCAATATGTTGTCATTGATGTCAACTAGTTTTGACTATACTTACCATGATAGTTACAAACATCTGAATATCTGTAGAAGGAAGAAATGGTGAAGAAATGAGACATCTACATAAGGAAAAGATGGATATGACAGATAAGGATAAGGTATACATTGGGTAGCTTATTAATGAGTCTATGGCATTATATTGTTGACTTGAGCATTTTACATTATTCTATTATGAAGAAGAGAGATTAGAATTGAACAAGTTAATGTGGTTAGTAATTGAAGATTTATGTATACACTGAGTCAGTCTTGTGTATACTGAGTGATAGTAATAACTAAGTTAGTTATCATCGACGCATTCAGTATTAATCGAGTATAGATGAAAACATTAAATGCTAGAACAATCGACAAAAATTAATGAGCTAGAAATTGCTTATGATTCCGAGGTAACAGATGAAGTTTTTTATAAGATCCATGACTAACAAAATAAAGAGATGATCTAAGGGAAGAGATTGAAACATTTTATTGACACATTTGTTGAGGAAGGTTGAAGAGGCAAAATGGACGATGAGGATTAAGAGGAAAAATCTAATGGCTGATATGAAAATGGTTTACTTGTCTATTTAAGAGACATACATTTCATTCTTGAAATATGCTAGATAAAATATAGACTATAGAAGATTTTGCATAAACACACTTTTTCATGCATTCCTGATCAAATTGGTTATAGACAGAACCAAGCTGTAGGCATAATCGAGTGACAAAGATATATACACCAAGTGAAGTAAGTTGAAGGATATGAGGAATTGAATTGGTTATTGATCAAAGGAGTTTTTATGAGCTTAATATAGATATAAACATTTGAAAATAAAGTTGTATTTGAATCAGATCAGTATTGTATCAGTTTAACCATTGTTATGACAAAATCTCTTAAACGAGTGGACTTAACAGTCTTTTGTATTTCCATATGACATTCAAGGAATGTTAATTGTTATCTTGTTGACCCCATAGTGAATGTTGGTCAAAAGTTAACTGTTAGTGATAAATCCTCTAACCAAGTCACACCTGACAGTGTGTATTGTAACCTTTAACAGGGTTGGCTCGAGCTCACTTCAAAAGAGTGAAATAGTTTTGGGTTAACTGTCCCAGGTGGTTTTTCCCTTAGCAAGGTTTCCATATTAAATCATTATGGTATGTGTTATTTGTTATGATTGTTTTGTTTTCATACTTTACATGTTTCATATTTGATTAATCAGTAATCATAGTTTGGATAATTACTATTATTCGATAAATGATCAGAAAGATAGTTAGTTTATCTTACTGAGCTATTTGAATTGTTGATTAAGTTTGAAAAAGTACATCTAAGAGTTTGGGATTGTAGGATAACTAATTTAACCAATTCACCCCCCCTCTCATTTATCTAACAATTGGTATCAAAGCATATTGGTTGCTTGGAGGAAAGTTTCAAGGACTTTAGAAAAAGATCACAAGATGTATAAGAGGGAAGTGCCTAAGCTGAACAAAGATAACTTCTTGACATGGCAAAGCAGGATGAAGCTACACATATCTGGAATTGGAGAATCTACTTTACATCTCCTAAATAATGGCTACTTACAACTGACTATTGGACCTTTTATAGTTCATCAATTGAGAGACAGACATGAACACAATATGACTATGATAGAGATTGCCACTACTCTATTTGATGCTGAATTTAAAGATATCAAAGGATGCACTACAATGAAAGAAATGTGGGACAAACTTTCACTAGTCCATGGTGCTGATGTAAATGCAATGAGAGCCAGAGATGAAATCCTAAGGGCTATATTTGATGATATGAAGAAGAAAGAAGGTGAGAACATCACAATACTCTAACTGAATCAAAGAGGTGGTCAATCTTATCTAAGCAGGAGGTATTATTTTTTAAGACACTGTTGTAAGTAAGATATTGAGAACCTTGTTGCCTATCTATACTATTATAATCTCTTCTATTCATGAAATGAGATATGCAACTAATAGTACTCTTACACTTGATAGTTTTATTGGCAAGCTGACTACTTTTGAGCTAAATAACTATGACAATAGTATTGTACCGAGTGTTGAGTCTTCTTTTATGTCATCCCTGAAGATCAGTAAATCTAGTAGTAAGAATAACATAAAGAATGAAAGTGGCAATGACAATGAAGATGACCTTAATGAGCTTGAAGCATTTATGGCCAGGAGACTTCAAAAAGGTAAAGGAAGGTATAAAGGAAAGTTATCTTTAGCTTGTTTTAATTGTAAATAAATTAGCCATATTACTGCTAGATGTCCTAACAAGAAAGAAGAAGATAAAGAAAATGATCGATTTGGTGATGGAAAGTTTGGCAGAAGAGATAACAAATGGAACCGACACTATGACAAAAGAATCAACCAAGACTACAAAGACAAAGGGAAGAAGGCATGTTATCTTGTTGGAGAAGATGATAATGACACCGACATTGACACTGATGATGAAATTGAAGTGGTATTTGTTGCAATGAAAGATGATTCAGAAGAAGAGGAAAGGTATGTAGAAACAACCCTTATATCTAAAGTTAGAAAGAATGACACTTGGATTATTCATATTGGTTGTACACATCACATGACCGATGATGAAGATAAATTTGAATACCTTGAAAACTACAATGGAGGATAAGTTAAAATGGGAAATGATACACCTTGTCAAGTGAAAGGAAAAGGGTCTATCTTGTTGAATGATAAGATTAGATGTGATAATGCATATTGGGTGAAAGGACTTAACTTCAATCTATTGAGTGTAGCACAACTGAATAAATCAGGTCACTGAGTTGCATTTTAAAGTAAGAAGGTGAAAATCTATGATGAAACCAAAAAGCTGGTCGGTACTGGTGGACAATCAAAAGGTAATCTATTCTATCTTGACAATGCTAAAACTTCTTGTTTGTTGGCCAAAAATGAAAATGTATGGTTGTGGCATAAGAGACCATGTCATGTGAACTTTAATAAGATTGTTAAGATCAGTAAGAAGAGAATAGTTAGAGGTTTACCAAGTCTAACTAAACCTGATCATGTTATGTGCAATCAATGTCAGAAAGGAAACATGACTAAATCTAGTTTTAAAAGTAAATACTATTCATCTAAAGGTATTTTGGAGTTGGTACATACCAACTTATGTGGTCCTATGAGAACTCAAAGTTATTATGGTGACAAATATTTCATTTTATTTGTTGATGACTACTCTAGGATGATGACAGTTATGCTCTTAAAAGAGAAATCTAAAGCTTTCAAATTGTTTAAGTGGTATAAGGCTAAAGTTGAAATGGAAACCGGGAATGACATAAAATGTTTAAGATCTCATAGAGGAGGTGAGTTTATTTCTGATGAATTCACTAACTTCTATAATGAGCATGGAATCAAAAGACATGTTTCTGCACTGAGAACACCACAACAGAATGGAATTGCTGAAAGAAGGAACCGATCTATAGTTGACTGTGCCAGAACATTGATGATTGAGAAAGATGTTGCACAAATGTACTAGAGAGAAGTAGTTAGCATTGTTGTATACACCTTGAACCGAGTTCAACTAAAGAAAGACACAAATCAGACACCTTATGAGTTATGGTTTGTCTACACACTGAATGTAAGTTATTTCAAAAATTTTGGAAGTAGATGCTACATTCTGAAAGATGATAGAAATGGTAAATTTGACACTAAAGGTGATGAAGGAATATTTTTAGGATATTCTACTAAGAGTAAAGCTTTAAAATGTTTGAATAAGGCTACTAATAAATTGGTTGAAAGTGCTAATTTAAAAGTTGATGAGTTTGTTGAAAAGAATAGTGAAGAAAGAAGGAAGGAACCAAAAGACTATGGTAGGTTTGCATATGTTGAGCATCCAAACTATCTACCCAAGCCATGGGCTGAGTCTACCGAGCAATAGGAAAATGCTATCAAGAATCAACAAATGTAAACTAAGAACCAGGAAGAAGCTACCAAGGGAGAAAATGAACCTGAACTGAATGATGAGCAAAGAAGACAACAAGTGCTAGCAATATTTGTTAAAGGACACCATCCAAAAAACCAAATCATTCGAGACAAGAAAGTTGGCATGATGAAATGAAGTAAGTTAAGAAAAAACACATACTTAGTTTATGAATTTGAGTCTAAGAATGTTAGAGATGCACTTAAAAATGAGGAATGGATTAAGGCTATGAATGAAGAAATTGAATAGATTGAGAAAAAAAAGACATGGACATTGGTACCAAGACTGAGTGATAAAAATGTAATTGGTACTAAGTGGATTTTCAAAAATAAGTTAAATGAGAATGGTGAGGTCACTAGGAACAAAGCAAGACTTGTATGCAAGGGATATGCACACGAAGAAGGAATTGACTATGGTGAAACTTTTGCATAAGTAGCAAGACTTGAGGGAGTCCAAATATTACTTTCATATGTTGCACATAAGGGATTCAAAGTATATCAAATGGATGTGAAATCAAAATTTCTGAATGGAATTCTTGAGGAGGAGGTCTACATAGAACAACCTAAAGGTTTTGTTGATTTGAATTAGAAGAACATGGTATGTAGATTACACAAAGCACTATATGGACTGAAGCAAGCACTGAGAGCATGGTATGAAATATTACATGCTTATCTTATCAGTATTGGCTTTGAAAGGACAAGTGACAATAGTAATTTTTACATGAAAGGAGAATTTGATGATAATATTTTGATTGCTAAAATTTTTGTTGATGACATAATCTTTGGAGGGCATGATCCGATTTACAAATCTTTTGCTGATGAAATGAGAAAGGAATTTGAAATGTCAATGTTTGGAAAGATTAAATTCTTTCTAGTTTTGCATATTATTCAACAGAATGATGGGATTTTCATAACTCAATCAAAATACATTAAGGGTTAAAGAATTTTGGCATGGAAGATTCAAAACCTGTTGGAACACCAATGTTGACAGGATGTAAATTAACAAAGGATGATGAATCAACTGAGGTAAATCAGACACTGTACAGATCAATGATTGGAAAAATGATGTATGTGGTGCACAGTAGGCCTGATATAGCACATGCAATTGAGATTATAGCAAGATTTTCTGCTAATCCTAAAGATTTACATATGGTTGTTGTTAAAAAGATTCTGAGATATTTGAAGAAGACTGAAGACTATGGTTTATGGTACACAAAGGTAGGAAAATTTGAACTCTAAGTTTACACTAATGCAGATTGGGTTGGAAATATTGATGACCAGAAGAGCACAACTGGTGGAGAATGTTTTTGGGGAGAAAGGCTTGTGACATGGATAAGCAAGAAATGAGCATGCATTTCTCAGTATATTGTTGAAGCAGAGTATGTTGTTGTTGCTGCAAATTGTTCAAATATTACTTGGATAAAACAAGTGTTGGAAGGAATGAATGAGGTGATCATTGATCCAATGATTATATATTATGACAACTCTAGTGTTATAAACATTTCCAGGAATCTAGTGATGCAATAAAAAACAAAGCACATATCTATTAAGTATCACTATCAAAGGGGAAAAGTACAAAAAAAGAAAGTGAAACTAGAATTTGTGAAATCTAAGGAACAACTTGCTAATATTTTTACCAAGCCCTTACCAAAGGACACTTTTGAGTACTTGAGGACTAGACTAGGGGTTTGTCCCCTGTCTATCGGTCACTAAGGTGATCAGGAGGTTGCATCAACCTAAAATTTATTAGAAAATCATTCATTTTGATGCACATAGCTCACACTTTAGGATTCCTAAGGTTGTGAAAGATTGTAGAAGCTAGAATAGAGAATTGTTTATTAGTACATGAAGGTACTTGATCTGGACTGAACAACATAGAACAACTTGGCTGCTGAAGAGCTGTTTATTTTATTTGGCATTTTTGTCAAAGAGAGAGAGATTTATATGAAATATTTGTTGATGAAAACATGAGAAAGAATCAGAGAACTAAAAAATATCAAATCCGCAAGGAGAGTTTGCATGGAATGTTGTTTGTAGTGATTAAACATATTAAATATCAAGCTAGGGAGAGCTTACCGAGCTACAACATTTATTCATATAGTTGTAGAATAGATGTTTGGTATGTGTATGGCATATTTCATATTGTTTGTGTTACCATCAATGCCAAAGGGAGAGATTGACGATCTACAACTAATTGAATATCTTGATGAACTGAAGAGACAGTGATTAGAGATCACCAAGCTATTAAAGTGATATGTAAGATGATTAAATCAGTTATGTAAAGGCTATTCACAACAAGAAGGCATAGATTTTGAAGAGACATTTTCTCATATTGCTAGATTAAAAGTTGTGAGACTATTTCTGGCCTATGTTGCACATAAAGACTTCAAGGTATATTAGATCGATGTAAAATCTACATTTCTGAATTGGGATCTTGAAGAGGAGGTATACATAGAACAACATGATGTATTTATTCTAACAGAAGATGAAGATATGGTTTGCAAGTTGAAGAAGGTAATGTATGGACTCAAGCAAGCACCAAGGACTTGGTATGCAAGGTTAGATAAGTACTTACTTCACCTTGGATTCAAAAAAGCTAATGTTGACAATAACTTGTATTTAAGAACTAGTCAAGATGGAATTTTGGTAATAGAAGTTTTTGTTGACGATATTATTTTTGGAGGAAATGATGAGATGTGTAAGAAGTTTTATTAAGAAATGGAGAATGAATTTGAGATGTCCATGATAGGCGAGATGAAATTCTTTCTTGAACTACAAATAAATCAGAGAAAGAATGGCATTTTTATTTCTCAGACTAAATATCTTAAAGAAATGTTGAAAAAGTTTAGAATGGAATATTGTAAACCTATTGGTACACCCATGGTGTCTAGCCATAAACTAACAAATACTAATGAGACCAAGTGTATTTTTCAAACAAAGTATAGATCAATGATTGGAGGATTACAATATCTAACTCACTCCAAACCAAATATTGCTAATAATGTTGGAATTGTGGCTAGATATTAGGCAAATCCTAAAGAGACACACATGATTGTTATAAAAAGGATATTTAGATACCTGAAAGGAATAATAGAATATGGCTTATGGTATGATAAAAATGATTACTTTGAACTACATTCTTATACTGATGCCGATTGGGCAGGGAACATTGATGATGGGAAGAGTACTAGTGGAGGTGCATTTTTTCTTGGGAAAAGGTTGGTTTCATGGTTAAGTAAAAAGAAATATTGTATAGCCCAATCTACTGCTGAATTTGAGTATTTTGTTGCTGCTATTAATTGCACTCAAATCATCTGGATGAAATAAATGCTAAAAGATATTGGAATAACTTTTTTTGAACCTGTGGTTATCCATTGTGATAACACCAATAGAGTGAATATGTCAAAGAATCATGTGATGTATTATAAAACTAAGCATATTTCTATTAAGTATCATTTTTTGAGAGACAAGGTAGCAGAGAAAGAAATAAGGTTAGAATACATTAGCACAAAAGAATAGATAGAAGACATCTTTACTAAGCCATTGTCAAAAGATGCCTTTGAGTATCTCAGAGGTATGCTTGGGGTGCAAGCCCCTCCTAGTGAGAATTAATGATCCAGGGATGCATCAGTCCAGAGGTATTCAAAGCTCTATCATTTTTTGGACTTGATGTATGGATCCAATCCTCAGGGGGAGTGATCATTGGAAACTTACAAAATAAATTTGGGTGATTCAACACCTGGTTGATAAAGTCTAAACAGAAGATAGTTGATAACTTATGTCACCCTTTTCCATTGTTGTCAAAGGGGGAGATATACTATGAGAAAATCCTTAATGTATGGGGAGAAATACTATGGAAAAGAGTTCATTGTTTTGAGAGAGAGTATTTTTGATCTAATAGATTTGGGTTGACGCATTTTCCCATATGTTGCCATCAATGCAAAAGGGGGATATTGTTTATGCATTTAATATGTTTAATCACTACATTATCTTGTTGAGTGTTGTTAGAATCAATATCATTGTCATTTGTGTTTTGTCACTGATGTCAACATATGTTTCTATGAAGAAACACTACAACATTTGAGGTCAAATTTTGACGCCAATTCCTACGGCAATACCATTTGCAATTTTGCATGTGTTTTTTGTTTTATGTTTTTGCAAGTGTCCCCGATGGTGTCGTAATAGTGATGGTGTCATCGTAATTTCAACACCTGTGTGATTATAAACAAAAAAAAAGAAAAAGAAATGCTCATTTGTAATTTTCATGAGCTACGAAGAAAAAGGGCTCCTTGCGCGAAGAGAGAAGAGGGCACTAGACTTTTTCTTGCAAGCTAGGAAGAGGGAACCGTGTGCGAAGAGGGAAGAGGGCACTAGAATTTTTCTTGAGAGCTACAAAGAGGGCACCGTGTGTGAAGAGGGAATAGGGCACTGGACTTTTTCTTGTGTGCACGAACTTGGCCCTAACTCTACATGGATTCAAGGTAGGCCCAAACTGGACTTTTGCTTGCATGCCCAAACTTGGCCATGTATTTTTTGTTATTTGGTTTTATCATTGTATTTCACTGGTTTAAAGCTAGGGCATCCATTTCATAGAGGTTTTTATTTGGTTTTATCATTTTATTTCACTAGTTTAAAGCTAGGGCATCCATTTCATAGAGGTTGTGAGTGTTTTATTCATTTTTTATTTGTTTAAATGTATAAAAATATTACAAGAATTGACTAAAATAATTTTTCTTGCGTGCACGAACTTGGCCATGTCTTTTTTGTGACTTGGTTTTATTGCATTGTTTTTCATTGGTTTGAAGCTAGGGCATCTGTTTATTACTTGTTTACTCATTGGTTGGAGCCCGTGAGTTTTGATATGGGCATCTACATGATGTAAATTTGGTCACTGTTCTGTTCAGTTATATATATTATAAACAATTACAGCAATAATCAGTTTTGTTTCTTCCTTTTCCATATAAAGTTGATAATTTTAGGGTTTCATATGAATCTAGTGATGATCAAAATGCCTTGCACACTCCTAAAATTTTGAGTTATAATGTTATTGTCCTTCTCTACAATTCATTCCAAGAAGTCACCTAGGGAACTCCTAAATATACTTTTAGAGTTTCTATAAAGCATTACCTAATTAGAGATGAAAAATAACATATTCATTTCATGCATATGTGGTAAAGATTCATGAGATACTAAAGAAGACATACTATTTGTCAGACAAATCTTCATTGTCCCCCACAAAAAACTAAGTAATAACAACTCCACCCTTAATTTATTTAATAATGCACCCTATTAGATAAAGTAGGTTCTATCACACATGGCACATACTCTCTTTAAACTCACAATATGTTTCATGTGTAGTACAAAACTCATGAGATTCTAAAGAAGGCCTCACTCTTAATCAACAAAATCTTCCTTGTACCACACAAAAAACTATGTGATAACTATGTCTACTCCAACCTTAATTGTTTAAGAATTCATCATATCAGATAAAGTATGTTTACAAATTGTTGGGACTGGTCCTTTCATGTATATTAAACAGAATAGAATTTTCACCATATTATTATCATTCTATTTCTTTGTTGTAAACATGTCATTGGTTCAGTTTTGTAAATTATTTTTGTGTTAAATGCATTTAAAATAAAGTTCTAATTCTGTAGACTACTAGCACAAAGGAAGATTTTTCCTAGCAGTCTACAAAATTAGACCTCTATATGTAGCTTTGTTTAATTTTGTAGACTGCTAGGTCAAATCTTCCTTCGTGCTAGCAATCTACAAAATATTATCATGCATTTAATCTTATAAAATTGTCAATTCTTAAGCATTAAGCATAGTAATAGGTCAATCTTCATTGTCTTCGTTGTGGGGGACAGTGAAGATTTGTCTAAAAAATAGAAGGGCTTCTTTAGTATCTTATAATAATATGTTAAAAATTCTTAATCTATTTAAACAATTCTTATAGATTAGAATTACAGAATATTGGCTGACAAACAAAGTAGGTTCAATTTTAAGATAAAGTATGTTCAAATAAAGTATAATTTACAATTAATACCCAATTGTCTAATTCAATAGTCTAATCTTAAAGCATATAAAGTAGGTTCAGTTACTTTAGAAAAAGTATGTTTAATCTAGTTTAATACTTTATTGACTATGTCTACTACAACCTTAATTATATAAGAATTCATCATATCAGATAAAGTATGTTTAAGAATTGTTGGGACTGGTCCTTTGGCGTGTATTAAACAGAATAGAATTTAATCTATAGACATAGTTAATGCACCATGAATAGGGTTAAATATGGAATCACCTCTACTGAATGTATGTATGGGGGAAATATGAGATCCACTTCTAAATCCAAATTCCCAAGGGAGAGATCCAATTTGATCAACCAAAAGGTTAATGCACAATCGAATCAATCTATGGAGAATATGAAAAAGGAAGAAAACCTTATATTTCCCTATTAAGGAATTGTGCTTGAAATCTAAAATAATTGAAAAGCAAATACTAACCTCAAAATAGAGCAAATCTAGAAATTGCCAATTTCTGATGTCTGTGTGTACTTTCAGGCAATTCTGCAACCTGTTTAGGACTAGAAACGTCGAGACGAAAAAAATCTAGAAAAAATTTATCTTTTTGACAACAAGTAGTCTTTGACACTCATAAAAGGTCAAAGGCTACATTCTTATTCTGAAGGTTGACTTTGATTTTGTTCGTAAATCTCGAAAGTTCTCTGAAAAGGGTATCCAAATACAATCTCAGATCTGAAGTTCCGCACCTGCACCTACAAGAAAAAGGGGGTTTTATTGTTTGTATGGGGGGTTTGCCTTGGTCAAACCCCAATTTAGGAATTAACCTTGAAATTGAATTGAAATATAATGTGCATAAACAAAGCAAATGAAACAATTCACCTTGCTTATGTTGAAGTCCTTGTAGAGGATTTGAATCCTCAAATCCACAAGTAGGGATGCTCCAATGGATGTAGAATGAATGTAGGATTTCTCAAATCAATAGAATTTGATCTTTAACACCAATATTGAATAGATCTTTGCATATGAGGAGGCTTGGATGAATGTAGAAGGATGGATCTTCAAAGGGGCTCCAAAGAGATCGAATCTTTCAATGGCTAACAATGGATCTCCTTGATGGATGAATGCTTGAAGGATTTTTTGAATGCTTGAATTCACTTGCTTGCACTTGAGAGCTTGCTCATGAAATTTCTTGAAGATGAGATATCAAAACTTGATTGAGAGATATATTGAAATGAGAGAGGAAGGCCTCCTTTTATACTGAACTAGAGCACAAACCTCTAGAGAAGGCCGACATTGGGGAATTAAATCCCAATTAACCTTAACCCCTATAAATGGACCCATATTAAATATAATTTAAGAATTTACCATCCCGAAACCCAAAATGGCCGACCCGGAGGTGGCAAAGGAATCTTTCCGAAACCCGATACCCGGCAATCAGAAAAAATTGAAATTTGAACTGGGGTCAAGGATGAGGTTGACTCTACCCTAGGTCAGAGTCGAGGTCAACCCTAACCTATGTTAGATTCAAGGTCAACTTTGACCTTGAGGTCAAAAACCTCAGGACCCCAGCCTAGAATGCCAGGAAATGCAGATAGGAAGTGGAAAATGGGTGCAAAAGGAAGTAGAACAGGGGAAAAGCCAAATACATGCAAAGACCTGATCAAGGCACTTAACATGACCCCAGACCACTTACTCAGAGGGATAAATACTCTTATCATGGAAGTGCTTCCATTTTAAGACGATATATTAAGCCCCCACTTTAGCAAGAGTATGAACTCGATGCAAACTCTTGGTAAAGGAGATCAGAATGAAAAGATAATCTTATCCTAATCCAAGGGATAAAGAGAAACCTCAAGCCTCCAAGGAATCAAGTCTTCGTCGACTCCCAGATCATAATAAGAGAGACATCTCTAGAGAGAGAAAGAGGGTGTGATTACCTCGCCCAATGAGAACTTATGTCCCATTGTGAACCACACAAGGAAACATTGCTACTAGCAAGATGGAATTGAATTGCTACTAGTCAAGCCATCAAAGATCTATCCTTAGGAATATTCTATTCCATAAGAATAAAACCAAAACAAAAGAGATCTAGTCTTAAGGACACCTCCGACCTTAAGGGATCAAAAATATATGTATATTTGAAACTGGAGGGATCAAGAGATCCTGAAATATAAATCCATGCTTTAAGGATTAGTTACTAATCCAAAAAGGGAGAAAAGGTATCTTGAAAAATATGTGCATATCAAAAAGTGCATGTGTGCAACAGGTGAGAAAAGTGTATGCCCCCACATTAAAGTCATTGTTGATACTTTAACAAGAGCAATGGCTTTAACGGAAACATAAACAACTCCACTGATTACGTTCCCACGTCGAGATGCCCCCAGATGAAGACAAATCAAGGGAAATATCACAGAAACATACAAAGAACACATAAGGGATCTACCTACCATGGTGTCAGTATGATCATAAGATAATATATATGATATTATTGCAAATGAATTGACATCATTCTCCAAAGAAGATAGAACTACGATCACAAAGGAGGAAAGATCACATAAGATATACAAAGGAGAATCTTTTCGAACCATGACATGGAGACCAAAAATAATTTAGTGCTACCATGTCTCAAATCCAAGCAGATTACACAAGGAAACATTTACGAATAATATCACAATTACAACATAACATGGAACAACAAATAGAAGAATAGAGATACATATAGAAGAATTGAACAACAGTTTTGATTCCTTCATCACCTTGTACCAACTTTGTAACAAGGATTGTATAAAAGAATCTAACAAAATTTAGCAAACACATTACGAGAGAAACACAATACAGCAGGCAAACACACAACAAAGCTACTATGAATGACAAGTCGATCAAGCATGCCACCTACTCTCCCCATCTCGTTGTATATCATTTAGGGAAGGTGGGGTAACTTGCAAGAGGGACTATATCCAACATAGTAGGAATGATAGCCAGTTCCAAACAAGGATCCTCTTGAGAATCACAATGTTCGAAACTATGTGTAAGAGTTAATTGTGATGAAAGCATATTAGGTAAATCAATGTCAATGTCAATAGTCTCATATTCATCATTAACATCATTAGTATCATCAAAGTATCTTCTTCATCCAAATTAATCAAAATAGGATCTAAGATACAAATAGAATCATCATAATCATGAATGTTAACATCATTATTAGTAACAACTTCCTCTAACACATCATGCATAGATTTATCTGAAGAAGGTAGAGATCTTTGAAGAATAGAATTACAAGCTTTAGCACGAACATGACACTTTTTACGATGTTCATTGGCAGATCGATTACATTTTGATTTATTTGAAATAGGTTGAGAACTAGGAGGAACAATCATCGGATCCTACATAGGTTCTTTAGGAAGATCAATAGGATTATCAACAATAGGAGGAACAATCACATGATCTTTCATAGGTTCTTTAGGAAGAGCAATAGAAGGAACTTGATTAACAGAACTAGAAGCCATAGTTAAAGGAGGCATAGAAGGTGTAGGCAAAAGACCATGATTAAGATCCATAGGAGGTATGCTTAATTCTAGAATCTTACGATGTTTATAAGCTTGATATGAATGAAAAATATTATCAGGTCAAGGAGGACATGAATTAGGTAATGAAGGCCAAAATAAATCAAGAGCAGCACAATCTCTAGGCCTAGAAGATTGATATAAACTATGATTAACCATCTTCACTTCTTCATCATGAATTAATTTAAGACACTTGTGGATAGGTAAAGCAACAACATGCATGACATTCAACCAAGGCAAACCTAGCTTAACTTGAAATTGATCAGAAGTAGGAACCACAACAAAGGCAGTGTTCACAATTTTTCCACAGAGTTCAACCAATAAAGTAATAGAACCAAATGATGGATAAAGAAAACCATTACAATTCTGAATCCACACATATGATGTATCATAAGAATAGTGTTGTAAGATTTTCATAAAAAGATTTTCTTCAGTAGTAACATTGACTAAGGATGTAGGATCAACAAGACAACCACGGGTACGTTTTTGAGAAATCCTAGCATAAATGTAAAGGAGACCATCAGGAGCCTTAATAGTCTCAGAGTCATCAAAGGTAATCAAAATTTCTTGAGGTCTTTTATTCTTAGGTTGTTGTCTAGGTTTAGGTTGAATTTTCAATTTAGGCTTAGGTTTTGGTCGAGGTTGAGATTGAACTTGAGGTTGAATCTGAGGTTGAGGTTGAGGTTAAGGTGGAGATACAGATTGACCAACATGCTCTACTTGATTAACAACATGATTGAGATCATCCATCTTTGAATCATACATAATTTCCATAGCAAATGGCTGATCAATGGTATTAGTATCATGCGTAGGTAAAGGATTCGTATGGATTTGAAGGTTTTGATTAGGAGGAGAGATAGATTTTTTTCCACTACCATCAAGATTATCAACAGTGAAGGCATTAGAGTCAATTAAGTCTTGAACCTTATGTTTTAAAGAATAACACTTCTCAGTATCATGACCATTCTAATGATGATATTGACAAAAAGCATTTTGATCAAAAGATTTAGATGCAATCGTAGTAGGTAAAAGAGGTCAAATAGGAGGTAAAGTAATCATATTAGCAGTTAACAACCTATTCATAATAACATGTAAAGATTCAGAAAGAGAAGTAAACATATGATTTAATCAAAAAGCAGTGGATGCAAAAGTGGCATTGTGAGATGCAACAACAACTTGATCAGAAACTACATTTGCTTGTTTATTTATCTTGACATAGTTGTTAAATTTTTTAAATTTGTTTGGATTAGGAGCAGCATCACTTTTATCAACTGGAACAGGAGTCATTGGAGTGTTTCTCTCAAATTGACTCACTTGTAATTGCTAATGATGAAGCACTGCACAAAGTTGTTGAAAAGAGGTAAATTTAGTAAGAAGAATCTTATCTCTAATATCCTTTTGCAAATTTGAAATAAACATATGTTGAATATCAATATCAGGAACAGGATAGGAAATATGAGCATGCAAATGCTTAAATCTACCAATAAATTCAGTCATATTTTCTTTAGCACTTTGTTTACAATGCATCAAATCAGTCAAAGACACTTGCGGGCCAATGTTGTTTTGAAATTGTTGAATAAAGGCATTAGCAAGTTTTGGAAAGGAATCAATAGAATAAGGAGGCAAGGAACAATACCATTGTAAAGCCTTGTCATGGAAGGTTCTAGCAAACAGTTTGGCTAAAATCCTATGGTCATGAGCATAATCACTACAAAGGATTTGGAATGTTTTAATATGATGAACATGATCTCGTTTTCCATTATAATTCTCAAGATGAGGCATATCGACTTGCTGAGGAATAGGAGTACAAAAAATATCCAAGGACAAACGACTTCCCATGTCACATGTAGGAATACTAAACTTGTTTTGAGTTAAGGAAGTAAGTTGTTGTTGTAAGGATGAAATAGTTTGAGCCAAATTGATGATTGTTGAATCATTAGAGGAAATAAGAGGAATAGCAATATTAGACACACTAGGTAAAGCGTAAGAAGTTGTAGAAATAGAAGACACAACTAGAGGAACACTAGGAACTACAGTTGGAAGCGGATTGGAATAAGTAAAAGGAACATTATGATATGAAGGTTGTGATGTAGGAAGGGACACTAGTGATAGGAGGAATCAAACTTAAATCTTGAGCTTCTTGAGCTGAAGGTTTAACATTTGAATGCATGAGGTGAGTAATATCACACAAGAGGTTAACACCTTGACCACTATCATGAAGAACTTTCTTAAGAGCCTCTATAGCTTGAATAGAATCTTGATTATGGTTCTCTTAAATAAGCCAATTGCCCATTTTATCAAGTTCAGTTGAAAGTTTTTGGACTTGTTCAAGAGGAACTCTTAAAGTGTCATCCTCATCATGAGATGAGTGAGAAGAGTTTTTCTCCATAGTAGGATTGGAATCATGAAGAATCAAATTATCATCCGGGATCCTAAGGAAAGGAGAGGAAGATTCAGGATCAAAGGCACCCATGAGTCTATGAATTCTTCTAACTAGAATGTTATAAGTAGGACTAGTAGTAGTAAAGCTCATAAACCAATGCAATGCAAATGAACTAAACTTTAAGAACACATAAAGCATGAATATTTTTGTACTTTTGAAATCTAATTAGCATGCAAGATCTAACACAAAAGATAAATCTAATACTAACAAGATAAAAGGAAATCTAACACCATAAAACACAATAGGGCATCCAATTCCATAAAAAGAAAGGAGAGTAAGTATGTCGGGTTCACCAAAATGAATAGTGAAGGTGAACACACAAGATAATGGAAAGGAAGATCTAGCACAATAGGGCATCTAAATCCACAAAATAAAAGAGGTAAGTATGTCTAGTTCACCAAAATGAATAGGTTTAAATATGGAATCACCTCTATTGAATGTATGTATGGAGGAAATATGAGATCCACTTCTAAATCCAAATTCCCAAGGGAGAGATCCAATTTGATCAACCAAAAGGTTAATGCACAATCGAATCAATCTATGGAGAATATGAAAAAGGAAGAAAACCTTATATTTCCCTATTAAGGAATTGTGCTTGAAATCTAAAATAATTGAAAAGCAAATACTAACTTCAAAATAGAGAAAATCTAGAAATTGCTACTTTCTGATGTTTGTGTATACTTTCGGGCAATTCTGCAACCTGTTTCAGACTGGAAACGCCAAGACGAAGAAAACCCAGAAAAATTTTATCTTTCCAATAGCAGGTAGTCTTTGACCCTCATAAAAGGTCAAAGGCTACATTCTTATTCTAAAGGTCGACTTTGATTTTGTTCGCAGATCTTGAAAGTTTTCCAAAAAGGGTATCCAAATCCAATCTCAAATCTGAAGTTCCGCACCTGCACCTACAAGAAAAAGGGGGTTTTGTTGTTTGTATGGGGGGTTTGCCTTGGTCAAACCCCAATTTAGGAATTAACCTTGAAATTGAATTGAAATATAATGTGCATAAACAAAGCAAATGAAATAATTCACCTTGCTTATGTTGAAGTCCTTGTAGAGGATTCGAATCCTCAAATCCACAAGTAGGGATGCTCCAATGGATGTTGAATGAATGTAGGATGTCTCAAATCAATGGAATTTGATCTTCAACACCAATCTTGATTAGATCTTTGCATATGAGGAGGCTTGGATGAATGTAGAAGGATGGATCTTCAAGGGGGCTCCAAAGAGATTGAATCCTTCAATGGCTAACAATGGATCTCCTTGATGGATGAATGCTTGAACACTTGAATGCTTGAAGGCTTGCTTGAATGCTTGAATTCACTTGCTTGCACTTGAGAGCTTGCTCATGAAATTTATTGAAGATGAGATATCAAAACTTGATTGAGAGATATATTGAAATGAGAGAGGAAGGCCTCCTTTTATAGTGAATGAGGGCACAAACCTCTAGAGAAGGTCAACATTGGGGAATTAAATCTCAATTAACCTTAACCCCTAGAAATGGACCCATATTAAATGCAATTTAAAGATTTACCAT
This sequence comes from Chamaecyparis obtusa, assembly GCA_027943335.1. NCBI lineage: Eukaryota > Viridiplantae > Streptophyta > Pinopsida > Cupressales > Cupressaceae > Chamaecyparis > Chamaecyparis obtusa. The sequence continues at coordinate 1,166,139 of BSBK01005195.1, read as the reverse complement.
CCTGAAACCCGAAATGGCCGACCAGGAGGTGGGAAAAGAATCTTTCCGAAACCGGATACCCGGAAATAAAAAAAACTTGAAATTTGAACTGGGGTCAAGGACGAGGTTGACTTTGCCCTAAGTTAGAGTCAAGGTTGACCTTGACCTAGGTTAGAGTTGAGGTCGACTTTGACCTTGAGGTCAAAAGCCTTAGGACCCCAGCCTAGAATGCTAGGAAATACATATAGGAAGTGGAAAATGGGTGCAGAAGGAAGCAGAACAGAGGGAAAAGCCAAATACATGCAAAGACCCAATCAAGGCACTTAACATGACCCCAAACCACTTACTCGGAGGGCTAAATGCTCTTATCATGGAAGTGCTTCCATTTTAAGATGATACACACCATATTAGATAAAGTAGGCTCTATCACTAGAAAGGTCCTTGTACCACACAAAAAAAGGAATTCAATAGATTAACTAAGTAGGACCAGTCTTGACATGACTGCTAGTCCCAACAATTCTATATATACTTTATAGTTCTATAAATATTCCATTAATATGAATTACTTCAAACCTTAAGTAACACAATAACCTTATTAGTTTAACAATGAATTACTAAGAAGGACAATAACCTTATAATTTTTTACTATTAGAATCTTCATTGTCCCCCACAAAAAACTAAGTAATAACTACTCCACCCTTAATAGTGATGAAATAAAGAATTAACATATAATTTAATTTATTACTATTCTAAATTAGGTTATAAGACAATAGTTATCTTAATCTAATTTGTATGGCATTCTTAGTTACTTTAGATTAAACCATCAATTCAATAGTAATTACAAATGACTTTATCTATTACTTTATATCAGTGTATTAAACTGATATTAGCAGTTTACAATTAATCTTGTGTGATAGAACCTACTTTATCTAATATGGTGCATTGTGAGTTTGAAGAGAGTCTATGCCATGTGTGATAGAACCTACTTTACACGATATGGTGCATTGTTAAACAAATTAAGGGTGGAGTAGTTATTACTTAGTTTTTTGTGGGGGACAATGAAGATTTGTCTGACAAATACATACCACTGGTTCAGTTTTGTAAATTTTTTTACAAAAAAAAAGAAGAAAAAGAGAAAGAAACACTCATTTGTAATTTTCGTGAGCTGTGAAGAGGGCACCGTGCGTGAAGAGAGAAGAGGTCACTGGACTTTTTCTTGCGAGATGCGAAGAGGGCATCCATTTCATAGAGGTTGTGAGTGTTTTATTCATTTTTTTATTAGTAATTGGTAGATTAAATGCAAGTAACACCTATGCATTAAACATGTTAAACGGATAAAGGCGTTATCTGCATTTAATATGCCAATTACTAATAGATTAAGCATATTATTACTATGCTTAATGTTCCATTTAAATGCATTTAACACAAAAAAAAAAATTACAAAACTGAACCAATGGCATGTTTACAACAAAGGTCTAATAGAACTCCCAACAATTCTTAAACATACTTAATCTGATATGATGAATTCTTAAACAATTAACGTTGGAGTAGACATAGGTATCACATAGTTTTTTGTGTGGTACAAGGAAGATTTGGCTAGGTCAAATCTTCATTCGTGCTAGCAGTCTACAAAATTAGACCTTTATTAAGAATTCATCATATCAGATAAAGTATGTTTAAGAATTGTTGGAATTGGTCCTTGGCGTGTATTAAATAGAATAGAATTTTCAGCATATTATTATCATACTATTTCTTTGTTGTAAAGATGCCATTGGTTCACTTTTGTAAAAAAAATTTGTGTTAAATGCATTTAAAATAAAGGTCTAATTCTATAGACTGCTAGCACAGATGCCCTAGTTTTAAACCAGTGCAATACAATGCAATAAAATGACATGTCAAACTGCATGTGAGAAATTAATAACTTGGATTGAATTGATATTTGTATGTCACCATTTAAGGTGAGTACATGTAACTATGAAGACTATGAGCTTTGACTAGTAGATTGTGAGGTGACCATAATCATGTGGCAGCTCAAAGTAAGAGGCATTTTTGTACAAATGTAATGCATCCCATACTCACACCAAACAAAGCAATTAATGTTATATTGGGGAAATTCATTTTAGTCTTTTTGATAATTTTTACAATCTAGTAAAAATATAAAATATATTAAGTAACATCTACACCAATAAAATACTATACTAAAACTTGTTCATCTTTATTTTTCATTGCAAAAAAATACAAGTTTCAAAATATGAATTGTTTAAAATGCTACAAATATCAGGTATAGCCTCTATACCCAACTAGATTTTTACTTGAATCATATTCACCCAAGAATCCATATGGCTCCACCCATTGAATCGCCTAAACTATCAAAATGTACAACCACTGAGTACTCTATGCCCAAAAGGTCAGTTATAATCTGAATGTGTTGTGAGATAACCCCTGTCCCAACTGCTCAAACACAACCCAATGAACATGTTTTTAAAATTTTCATTAACTAACAATTATAAGATGGTACTAAGTTGAATCTATGTTTCATGCATGCATACAAGTGTTGGAGTTGCTTATTTTATAGATATCCATCATAGTAGCTTATTTTTCATGCATGCATACAAGTATGTTGTTTATTTTTTGAATCTATGTCTCATGCATGCATACAAGTGTTGGAGTTGTTTATTTTTTAGAGTTGCATACAAGTATAGATATCCATCATAGAAGCTTGCAGTATAGTTTCTTTTAATGCAGACAATTTGTGGTTTTCAAAAAAAGTTATGTGCCAATTTTCATAGGCAAGGAATTTGTGGATAGGTTTCTTATTAGGTTTGGACTGCAAATTAGCTCATGTGCTTAGTCATCCTTTATCATATATTCAATTAAAGGCACTCAAAATCAGCAAAAATTACTCTTTATCTATGTATGATTTGTGACAAAATTTTATGCTAAGTTGGAGAGTATTTAAGTTACCACAAACATCATGACTGCTTCTTGTTGCCAGTGGGTCCCTATTCGTTCTCTTTTCTGACTGAGCGATCAAATTTGGGGAAGAATCAGCGTAGGAAAAGAGAAAGAGAGAAAAAATGGTGCAATATAATTTCAGGAACAAGTTGGCCCTTGGCCAGATCAGTACTGCTCGCAATCTCATTGCCAAAGTGGCCAAAGACTATGTTAGGCTGATAAAATATGGGGATTCTCTTTACCGCTGCAAATCTTTGAAGGTTTCTGCACTTGGATGGATGTGTACCATTGTTAAGAGAATTGGACCGAGTTTGGCTTACCTCAAACAGGTGAGGCAGCATATGGCAAGGTTTTCATCTATTGACCCCAATACTAGGACTATTTTGATTTGTGGGTACCCTAATGTTGGCAAGAATTCTTTTATTGATAAGATTACTAGGGTGGATGTGGATGTGCAACCTTATGCTTTTACTACTAAGTCTTTATTTGTCAGGCATACTGATTATAAGTACTTGAGGTATCAAGTTATTGATACCCCTGGTATTTTGGACCACCCCTCGGAGGACAGGAACACCATCAAGATGCTCAGTATTACTGGCTTGGCTCATTTGAAGGTAGTTGTTTTGTTTTTCCTTGATGTTTCTGGGTCCTGTGGTTATAGTATTGTGCAACAGGCACCTTTGTTTCACAGCATAAAACCTATGTTTTCCAATAAGCCTCTTATTGTAGTTTGTAATAAGATTGATTTACAACCACTAGAGACACTACCGAAGGAGGATGCAAAATTGGTTGCAGAGATGGGATCTGAAGATGGGAAAAATATGGGTGGGTTCTTTGGGGATCAGGAGGGGGGATGATGGTGCACTACTCTCTATGAGTGCTTTGAAGGAAGAAGGGGTGAATGTGGTGAAAAATGAGGCATGCGATAGGTTGTTGGAGCAAAGAGTGGAAATTAAGATGTGTAATGCCCAACTTTTTACACACTAGATTGGATGTCACACAACCAATTTTAATCCTAATCAAACATGACTAATATACACACCTTTTTTTTTCTTCATAAACAAAAAGAGGCACTATACTAATTAGATAAACGTGGAGTGTTTTTTTTTTTAAAACTTGTTTTATTCTTTAACTAAAAATTACAATGAAATTACATCCTACTTAGAACAATAAAGTTTACCATGGTGTTTAAATAACAAACATGTTTTTCCCTTGCATACCTCAGACTTTCTTCATGCTCATATGTGGTGCTCCCATCCCAGTTACTTGTTCCTGAGTCTCTCCTTCATATTCATATATTGTGCTCTTGTCCCAAAAACATGTGTCTGCATACCAAGCTACAACTAGATGCATAATATAAGATCTATTGAAAGTTAGATACATGATCATCAAGATAATTTACACAATAGTGTATAAGATAGAAAAGAATTGAAGTAGTTGCATTTAAATTTGATAGCAGAAAAGAGAGCATGTGACTTGAAGAAAGAGTTAACCAATCTTATTTTAATCTAAAATAAAAACAAGTCCTAAGGGGGGGTTGACCTAAGCCTCAGGGGCTCATCATAGATGGCCTTGCCTACGTCATGCACAGAGACTTCGTAGTTCGGATTAGACTTTAAAACCAATTCTTTTAAACAGTGGTAGAAATGGACACACAACCCTTTCTAGGGACTAGCTCTCTAGACACTTACCCTTATCAGATAACACCCGCATAGGGGAGAGAGGGATGAAGTTTATTAGCTTAATTGATGACTTTTTTCTCATCAATTTGGATAGAGTAATATTCTATCATTCGTAGTCTTACTACATCCAATAATGTCAGTGTACTCCTCAATCAAATGAGGACTGAAATTTATAGCTGTTCATAACTATGGAAACCCTACCATTTTGTGCTTGTAAAGTTTTTTCTATACCCTTAAATATCTCCAGCAATACTATTTTAATTAAAATAAGGAATTCATTTACTTTGAGCATAGAAACAACCTTCCCAAAAAAATATCAAAGATGTCATTATATTCTTAAACCCACATACCTAGTGAATATAGAGAAGGGTAAGACACGCACATCTCAAACAACTCATACTATTAAATAATATGTTAAGTTTTGATGGTGTGTATTTTTGGCATCAACATTTTAGATCACACTCTGTGATCCATCATTAAGGTATTGTGTATTTTTGGCATCAATGTTCCAGATCACATTCTGTGATCCATAAACAGGATGTGAAAGTGCGGGAGATGATAAATCAGATTCTGATAATAGATCACGAAATGCAATTCGAAACATTGATGTCAAAAGTAAACACACAATTGAAACTAGAAGCTACTGTTGAATACAAATAAATTATGAAAATCTGATAACATTTTAACTCATACCATTTGCAGACTAGACTAATATTTACCTTTCTGATAATCCATGAATTAAAGAAAAAGACAGACTTTATCCAAAACAAAGATATTATTCTAAAACTGAGACCATTCAAAATAATTAGTTAATCTCTACAACATGTATTCCAAGTTCTTTGAAATTCCTAAGGATTACAAGACGGTTCTTTTTAGATTGCAAAATGGCGGTGTCAATACAGGGCTAACTGAAAACACAACTAATAAGCAAGAGTTGTATATTGTACTAAAGAAGTTTTTTTTCCAAAATGGGAATTAAAATTCCTTTTATAATTGCATCTCCAGTATCTCAAATTTAATTCAGAGAGTTGTACAAGAAGTTGATTTCAGAATGTCTGCACACAGTTTATATGTGGCTTTATTATACACTCCTGTAAGAAAATATCTACTGAAATCAATAAAATAAAGCACTACAAATGCAACTGAATTCTCTTACTGCAAATATCTACTGAAGTCACAGCATAACAAAGATTTTTTTAGCATGCTGACTATTACCAGTCAAGGCAAATTTAAGTAATAGTGAAAGTGCAAGTAAGTATGTTGACAATCTATAAATGGTTGGTGTGCAATAAATCCCAAGTCGACAAGGATAGAATAGAAAACAAGACACGTTTTTTTTCACAGTGATTTCTATTCAAAAACATCAGCAAGAAAACCACCTATGAATCTCCAGCTTACCATCCATGAAGTAATAGTTATCAGATCTCTATTCCAAACAGCAGGCAAAAAGAAAAAAGAAACTAAATCTACGCAAGTGGAAGGAGAGTAAACTCAGCTCTTGCAGCATGTTCAAGTTTAGAAAATAAGAAGGAAGGGAGAAAGATTTACTTATCTTGAGTAGTCAGTGTCAAGCTCCATGCAAGGAGAGCCAAATTCTAAAAATATTAAAGCCAAAGTTGCAGCCTTAAATGTGAAGTCAAATCCAGCTATTGTTGAGTCCAGCTATTCCAAACTTGAGCTTCATGCTCATAATATATGCAACGAGAAATAAACTTGTTAGCTAAGGATGAGATCATCAGTCATAAAGCCTGAGCTCATAAACAAAGCCGAGTTCAGTAAAGTCGTGTTCCAGCTGGTCACAAAACCTGAGTCATCACTCAAAACAAGTGCTTCAATAAACAAGGACCAAGTCGCTACTAAAGCCATTTTCTCTATTTTAATAACAACTTCCAGTTGGCTCGAGACTCAAAGACAAGGTCCAGCCTTCACAACTCGAGCACATTTGTCACAGTGAAAATCACAGCCTCAAGAAAAAGCCGAGTATCCTATGTTCTTAACTTAGCCTCTATTTTTTTTTTAACATTGCAAAGACCAAGTCCCCCATTTCAGTCTGAGCCCCCAGCTTTTACATACACTCCCGAATTCCAAGGATCAAAGCACAGAGAACTTAGGGTTCCAACCCTCCAGAGTTGTCAGTGTCCCCTCCCTTTAATTACCTGCAGGCCATCCCCTTTTTGAGTGAGGGAGGCCATGATATCTTAATGGCACTGACATGCCCTGTTGTGCACCGCGTCCTGTAGATCTGCCTTTTTCTTTAAAAAAAAAAAGTCTTTTCTACCATATTAATTCCTCACATAGAAAGCGATGTGACTATGGCACCCAATATGAGGATGCAGTAATATTCATGAGTTAATTCAAATTAACTAATATCATTAATGATTTGTACCTATTATTCATGTTCTGTTAAGGTAGCACCATCTTGAGGAAGATATTTGAAAATATGATGGCACTAACAAGTTTATTACAAATTGATAAAACCATCCATATAACACTGAGTTAACAAGTGACGGTTCTTTTATAGTTCAAGCCAAAATAAACTCTTTTCACTTTTAGTAATGTTAATTACAATATTAAATATAAAGTAAATGAATCACAATTTATTTTATTTGAACAGTCTACATTGAATACTTTTAAGATCTTTGATTGGTTTTTTAATTGACCAACAAAGTTCTTTATATCTTCACAAAAGTTTATCATATTGGTTAACAACTCTAAAAAAATTTACCAATTGATATTGTTTAAATCAAACAACCGCTAAATTGTTGGCCAATATGTAACTAGCTACCTTGGTTACCAAAAATAGAATTGTCTACTTTATGATTTGTATTTATTATAACCTTAAATACTTTAAAATTGGAAGCCCCTCAATATTATTTTCTTTCATAAGGGATAAATATAATTTTATTGACAAATTTTATTTACTATTGAAGGGAAATATAAATATCTTATAGAACTAAACAATTAAAAGGTAAAAATCATAAAAATAAATTCCTTAAAAAAACTAAAAGGTATGATATATGTTGATAAGTAGGAGATATTTTCCACAGCAAGTCTAATTGTGATGTTGTTATTTGTGCTATCACCTCATCTATGAACTAGCATTCTTAAACCACCTAACTTCAAGTCCAGAATGCAAGGTTGGCTTATTCGGTAAATGTCATTATATATAATTTTAAGAAAGAATGTAAAGAATTATCACAAGAAATGAAGTCAATGAGGAATTACTCATTCTAAAATCTGTAGAAAAGATTTACTATTCGAGTACTACATTTCAAATTGTTTAAGCTATATGTTTGATATCCTATCCATATCCAATAACTACCAAACTTATACATGCATTCAACATACCTCTTTTCTTGACTACTTGCATTTGTGTTGCTAGGGGATTGTTGCCATAGTATCTCTCATGGACATACGGTCTTTAACACTAAAAAAAAATCAAGGCTTGCAATAATGTTAGCTTGCTATATAAATCAAATTTCACACAATTATTTTGCAATAATTCACTTACTTAGGAATTATTATTATTATTATATTTCAATAGTCATATTAAGAATGTAAATAATTCTCTCATAGCCAGATACAAAATTTATTATTACACTCAACCACAAATTGATCACATATCCGGAATTTCTATCTCCTTATGACCACATATTTTAGTCACACTAAGGAGTAATTGACTTGTATTCGTACTCAATGCAAATATGTTCAACCAAAGCATTAAATATGAGCTAAGAAGTCAAATATAATTCTATGTAAATTTCTTATTCAAGCTAAGATGAGGATTTATATGTTATGACGTTAGAAGTTTATAAAATGAAATATTAAATACTTAAAATATTATCATTATCACTTGTAAACATACCTTGTAGATTCTTTAGAATGGTATCTTTTTGGCAATCAAAATAATAATTTTAATACTAGGGATAGAAATAAAAATATTAAAGTACAATTTAAAAGTATATGCAAAAATTAAATGAGATATCCAAAGTGCCAGAATATATAAAACAAAACTAGGTCTATTCTACACATACATCATAACTATCAGCAAGGTCTAATAGTAAACCAAATGTCCACTACATTAGAATCTTGTAAAGTACCTCAAAATAGCATCAAAATATGTATTAACAGTGTCCATATATCATTGGGGCCTCACAAGATGAAGTCGAAGAAGATCAGTAGTTGTCTCAATAGGATTCATGTTGCAATGCCCAATCTGGGAGATGGGAAAGAGAGGCCCCCTTGTATTCCTCAAGCTTTTTTGGATGCCAGGATGCATGCTGCCAAGGAGGCTAGAAAGCTGGAGAAGGATATTGAGAATAAAAATGGTGGGGCTGGATTTTACTCTGCAAGCTTGAAGAAGCGATATATTTTGGCAAATGAAGAATGGAAAGAAGATTATATTTTCGAGATCATGGATGGACACAATATTGTAGACTTTATTGATCCAAATATCTTGTAGAGACATGAAGAACTAGAGAGGGAAGAAGGGCTTAGGATGGCAGTTGAGGGTGACGAGGATGATGAGATTGGGGAAGTGGAGTTGAATCTTGATGAAAAGAAAGCTCTGGTTGCAATTAGGAAGAAGAAGAAGATTCTTATCATCGAACACAGATTGAAGAAGAGTACTGTAGAGAGTGGCCTACCATACCAAGGAAGTTTGATAAGAACAAGGAATATGGCTGAAACATAATGGGAAGACATCTTGCTAAGGTTGGCGGGATGATTACGCCTATCCTGAAAAAAAAACTGTCAAATCATTATACTTTCAAATTAATTACCTATCAGTGTATCCCTTGCGAGGGAGAGAAGCCAAACACATAAAGAACATGCACATAAACACGACAGCTAAAAAACATAAATGTAGATATCACAATAGTTGAAAAACATAATTTTAGGCATCATGGTCACAATTGTTTGGAGACACAACATAATTGAATGCTATACCCAGATGATGCAACACAACCACCTCTGGTTCTAAGCTAACACTGCAGGATCCCAAAACCAGAGCTATTCTTTATCTCTAGTTTTTGGATGCCGCAGTGTCAGCTTAGAACTGGAGGAGTAGTGGTTGTGTTGCATTGTTTGAGTATAGCATTCAATTATTTTGTGTCTCCAAACAATTGTGACCATGATGCCTACATTTATTTTTCTCAGTTGTTGTGTCTTAGGACCCATTATGACCCTTTACGATCCCTAAGAATACATCTTAGAGGTCTTAAAGTGTCATAAAGGGTCATAAGAGGATCCTAGGATGGGCCAAATGAGTTTCCACCTTCACGTGGTTGGCCATGTTAAGTAGAGAATGTTAAACTATTCTCAAAACAAAGAGAAGCTCAATAATTTAAGGTCTCACTCCACGTACAACAAATATATATATATATATATATATATATATATATATATATATATATATATATATATATATATATATATATATATATATATATATATATATATATATATATAATTTTTTTCGTTAGAAGAAAAAGGGAAAATCCCCGATAAAAGTAATTGTATAATTTGGATAGTAAGGATCATGATGCAGGAGCATCTCAGGTCCTTGGAAATCCTATGTCACCAAAAACATATTTGAATTTGTCTGTGTTGCTCGGTTCCTACTTTGATCGAGTTGGTTCAATGTTGCTCAGTTTCTTTTGTTTGTCAGTGTTGGTCGGTTATCTCTTTGGCACTTGGTGAATTTCCTGGCACTTGGTGATGCTTGTCTGGTGCTCGGTTTCCTTGCTTATCGAGTTGTTTGTTTTGGATTTCTTTTGAGGCTGACTTGTGCATTTAATTTGGGTCATAGATTTAATGTTGGTATCGATCATTGGGAAGCATGTGGACCTAGATCTGGTCATCCCTTCCATTGAATGAGGATTTGAAGGCCGACTTGGCTCGATAGCCTCTTGTATAAATTTAGTTGTTTGGTTAGATTTTTAGGAGTCAGTTCTAGATAGAAAATTAGAGATTATTGGTAGATCCTCACATGTTGGAGGACTTCTGTACTTGATTGTAATATCTGGCCTAAACTAGGAAGGCCTTACAGCCTGACATGTATGAATCAATTTGAAGATAATATAACAAAGCACCTGCATTCTCTCTCTCACTATTTGTCTATTTTTTCTTCCATGTGTTGTTCTCCAAGGTGGATCTGGTTAGGGTGTGCCTTTGCCCCCTCTCCCCATCCTCCCTTGTGTCAGGTGGTATCAAAGCGAGGTTAGATCTGGATCTAGGTTTTTGAATCTAGATTCGAAGGTTCCTTCTTGCGAAGCCCTGGTTGAATTGTTGTGGGGTAACAGATTGTGATCTAACCTGTAATTACATAGGGTTTTTAAGATGGTTTGTGGGAGGCAAGATGCAGATCTAGGATTGGCAGACATGTTGAGACAACTTGTTGCTAGATTAGAAGCTGTTGAAATAGCTCGGAGATGAGGAAGACATCTTGAAGATGTTAGTGATGATGAAATTGAGGTAGAACAAGGTGATGTAGAACCTGCACCTATGATGGATCAGGGTGAGGAAAGATTCTTGGAGGCTTTGAAAATTTTGAAGTCTACACCACACTTTAATCCTCTAGAGTATGGTGGAAAATTAGATTATGATGAATTGGTGGATTGGATCACTAAGATGGAAAAGTACTTTGAGTATGAAAATATACCTAAGAAAAAGAAGGTGAAAATTGCAAGCACAAAATTGAAAAGTCATGCATCCTTGTGATGGGAACATCTGTAGCTGGATAGAAAGAGGAAAGGAAAAGACAAAATCAAGGTATGGAATAAAATGGTGAATAAATTGAAAGGAAAGTTCTTACCTTGTGATTATCAGATTAACCTAGTTAGGCGAATGCAAAGTTTAAGGCTAAAAGATAGCTCGATAAAAGAATATACTGAGGAATTCTATAGATTAGATATCAGATCTGGACATGATGAAGATGATTTAGAAAGAATTTCTAGATACCTAAACGGTTTGAGAGTTTCCATCCAAGAAGAAATCAGTTTGGTCAAATTGGAGAACATTGAAGAGGTAGATCTCATGGTGAAAATAGTAGATCTGAACCTGAAAAGACAACTCTGGATAAAGGCAAGACCGAGTGGAAAGGTGAAAGTCCATCTAGAGGCAGAGGCAGTAACTATCGAGGTAGTTATAACACAGGTGGTTTCCAAGGAACTTGTTACAATTGTGGACAAGAAGGACATAGATCATTTGAGTGTACACATACAAGTAAGAAGGCTGGTAATAGTAGAAATGCTTTGGTGCAAGAAGAGTCACTGAATGAACTTGAGAAGGAAAATAATGTGATGGTAAGGAGAACACTTTGGAATGAAGGTAAAAAGGAAGATTCGGTAAGGAAAAGTTTCTTCAAGACCAGTTGTAGAGTTTCTGACAAAGTTTGGACAGTAATCATTGACAGTGGTAGCTCGGAGAATTTGGCAGTTGAGGAGATGGTCACAAAGTTGTAGTTGAAAGGTTGGAACATCTGAAACCCTATTAGATTTCATGGATCAAAGATGAGCATACACTCTTGGTAAGTGAACAATGTTATGTGAATTTGAAAATTGGAAAGTACTATGATAAGGTGTTATGTGATATCATGCCTATGGATTATTGTCATATTTTGTTGGGTAGACCTTGGCAATATGATAGACATGCTATATATGATGGGAGATTGTATAAGTATACCCTTTGGTCTGATGGGAGAAGACAAATATTTTTACCTTTGATGGAAGAACCTGTTAGTAATGTTTGCACATTTGTGAAAGTTTTCTTGATGGAAGGAAGAAAGTTTGTTAAGGATTTAAAGAAGAATGATGTATGTTTTGTTATGATTCCTAACAAACTGAGTAAGAAAATAGAGGATAGTGTGTTAGAATAACTAAGAGGGGGGTGAATCAGTTATCCAGTGCCCCAAATCAAAATGTATAATCCAAAACAATTCTATTACTTCTGCAAGTCGGTAAACATATAATACTTTCACTATCTGTGTATTTACCAATTGACAGTCTATACTTTATAATAATTACTAATTAAATCTAACATGTAATATGCAAAATATGATAACAAATAAATATCATAGTCAACACATAACACAAGAGATTTAACATGGAAACCCTGTGAAGGGAAAAACCACTTGGGACCAGCAACCCAAAATTGTTCACTCTTCTGAAGTGAGGTCGGTGAAGACCCAACCCTATTAAAGGTTTACAAAGACACTGTTAGGTGTGACCTTGTTAGAGGATTTTAGACCAGAAGTTATCATCCAACCAGCAGTCACTCTGGGGTTGACAAGATAACAATGTTCACTCTATGAATGAAACATCAAAAGACTTTCATAGTCCACTCGGTTAAGAGATTTGACTGTGTACAATGGTTAAATGTGTAACAGTAGATGATCTACCTAAATACAACTTCAGTTTGCAGTTTACAGATCAATGTTCAGCTCATTCAAATATTTCTGATCAATATAACACTTCAGATTCAATACTATATCAACTTACTATTCGTCAGTAATTACTCTCTGTAGCTCGGTAATTATTATGCAGCTTGGTTCTTATTAACCAGTATGATCAGAATGCATGAAAACTTCTCCATGCAATAATTCTGCAGTATCTTCTTCTTCCGGCGTGTTTCATAATGAAACCAATGTCTCTTATATTAACGAGTAAATCATTTTCTTTTCCTCCATCAGATTTTGCCTCTTAATCATATTCATAGATTTTGTCGCTTTAAGCTCCCTCGGCTGATGTGTCAGTAACACATTTCAATCTACTCCATTAGATCCCTTTTGATTTATGTTAGCCATCGATCTTCATAACAAACATTATCTGTTACCTCAATTTCATACACTTTACAGCTCATCACTTTATCAGCTAAACTAATCATTTAATTCCTTTTTGTTTTTCTCGGTTAACAAAGAAATGCGTTGGTGAACACAAGCTCAGTTAATACTGCGCTCGGTATACACTACACTTCGTTGGTGTAAACTGAAATGCTTTATTTACCAACAACACTGCTTTGTGTCTTTCAACTCTATTATTCATCATAGATGAATGCAACATAATAAAGTCAATTCCATCAAGTCATAGACTCATCAACAAGTTACTTAGTGTATTCTTTATCCTCATCTATCATATACATCTTCCTCATGTAGATATTTATGTTCTTCATCTCTTTCACCTTCCTTCAAATGTGTCAGTTTAGTAACTTACAAGATAAGTACTTTCAAGCTAGTTGACATCAATGACAACATACTACTAATTTAATCATCTTGCATATCTAATCATCAACTCCTCAGTAATCTCAAATTATAGATTCTTCATTCTGGTTCTAAATCAGTTGTAGTTCATCATAGTGTCCCTGAGGAGATTGATAAGTTACTCACCGAGTACAGTGAAATTATTTTTATAATGTACCTGATGGTTTGCCACCAAAGAGAAGCATTGATCATTGCATGGATCTTATCCTTGGAGCTAGTTTACCGAATAAGGCACCTCATTGGTTGACAACTACAAGAATTAGGAATTGAACTAACAAATTCAAGAATTGTTACGAAAAGGTTTGATCAAAGAAAGTTTGATTCCTTATGCAGTACCTGTTGTATTGGCACCTAAGAAGAATGGAGAATGGAGAATGGAGAATGTGTACTGATTCCAGAGAAATCAATAAGATAACAGTGAAGTATAGGTTTCTTATACTGAGAATGGATGACATAATGGATTGTTTTACTGGAGTAAAGTATTTTACCAAAATTGATTTGAAAAGTGGGTATCATCATATCAGAATCAGAGAAGGTGATAAATGGAAGACTACTTTCAAGACAAAAGAAGGTTTGTATGAGTGGTTGGTTATTCCTTTTGGTTTAACTAATGCACCGAGTACTTTTATGAGGTTGATGAATGAAGTTTTGAAGAAATTCTTGGGTAAGTTTGTGATTGTATATCTTGATGATATTCTGATATTGAGTAAGACCAGAGAAGAGCATTTGTTGCATGTTAGACAAGTTTTGCAAAGATTGAAAGAATAAAAGTTGTTGATAAATCTAAAAAAGTGTTCATTCATGAAAGAGGAGATTGTGTATTTGGGATATGTGATTTCAGCTGATGGTTTGAAAATGGATCCTAAAAAGGTTTAAGATATTTTTAATTGGCCCACACCTAAGAATGCTAGTGAGGTAAGATCATTTCATGGTTTGGCAATTTTTTACTGAAAGTTCATTAGAAATTTCAGTTCAATTTGTAATGCTATGACTGAGACTATGAGAGGAGACAAAAGAGAATTCAAGTGGACACATGGAGCTGATAAAAGTTTGAGACTCTGAAGCAAAAGGTTGTTGAATTGCCTATTTTGGCATTGCCTAATTTCAATAAGGTATTTCAAGTGGAATGTGATGTAAGTGGTAGTGCAATTGGAGCTATGTTGAGTAAAGAAGGTAAACCTATTGCTTTCTTTACTGAAAAGTTGAATGATGCAAAAAAAAAATATTTTGTGTATGATCAAGAATTCTATGCTATTGTTCAAGCACTAAAGAAATGGAGACATTATTTGATACCGAGTGAATTTGTGTTGTATACCGATCATAAGCATTTATAGTATTTGGGTAGTTAGAATAAGTTGAATCATAGACATATGAAATGGGTTGAGTATTTATAGAGTTATACATTTATGATAACACATAAGAGTGAAGTCACTAATCGAGTTGTTGATGCATTGAGTAGAAGAAGATCTTTGATGAACGAGATGAAAATTGAAGTTCTAGGCTTTGATGACATGAGAGATTCTTATGAATTTGATCTTGATTTTTATGAGCTGTGGAGAAAGTGTAGAGCACCTATTCAAGACCAACCAAGTACTAAATGGGATGAATATTTTATGCAAGGAGGTATGTTGTTTAAAGGTATTTAGTTGTGTATACCAAGAGGACCAATGAGAACTAATTTGATAAAGGAGAAACATAGTAGTGGTTTGGTTGGAAATTTTGGTGTTGATAAGACATTGAATCTTCTTAAGGAAAAATACTTTTGGCCATAGTTGTATAAAGATGTTCAGAAATTTGTGAAAAGTTTTGGAGTTTGTCAAGTTGCAAAAGGAGTAAGTCAAAATACTGGATTGTATACACCAATTGTTGTACTTGAGAAAACTTGGATTAACATCAGTATGAATTTTATTCTTGGCTTACTGAAGACAGTAAAAGGTAATGATTCTATATTTGTTGTTGTGGATAGATTTTATAAAATGGCACATTTTATACCCTGTAGAAAGACATTAGATGCAGTACATGTAGCAGATCTTTTCTTTAAGGAAATTGTCAGATTGCATGGATTGCCAAGGAGTATTATCTTTGTCTGAGACACTAAATTTGTTGGATACTTTTGGAAGACTCTTTGGAGAAAGTTTGATACTGAGTTGAAATATACTTCTACATTTCACCCACAAACCGATGGATAGACATAAGTTGTGGATAGAAGTTTGTGTAATCTTTTGAGATGTTTAGTTGGAGACACACCGAGTAATTGGGATTCTGTGTTGGCATAGGCAGAGTTTGCATACAATAATTTAGTGAATAGGAGTACTGGAAAAATACCTTTTGAGATTGTAAATGGCATACAACTGAGAGGTATATCAAATTTGAGAGACATTGCTGATGAAAGAAAGAGAAGTGCTGAGGGAGTAAAATTTGTTGAGTACATGAAGACATTGCATGAAGATGTGAAGTTTAAGCTAGAAAAGAGTAATAAAAAATACAAAGACAGAGTTGATAGATCAAGAAGACATAAGACTTTTAATGTTGGTGATGAAGTGATGGTTCATTTGAAGAGAGGAAGATTTCCTATTGGAACATATGGGAAGATAAAGATGAAGAAGTTTGGACCTTGCAAGATTTTGAGAAAATTTGACAGTGGAAATGTATATGAGATTGAGTTACCTGATGACATATATATATCACCTATATTCAACATTGTTGATTTGTATGAGCTTCATATACCTAAAGAAGACATGACAGTACCGATGGATTATCCTAAGAAGAAGAATGAAGTTGAAAAGATTTTGGAGCGAAGAATTGACAGAAGTATAAGAGGAAAACAGTATATGGAATATTTGGTAAAGTGGAAGAATAGACAAATCGAAGACAGTTCATGGATTTCACAGTCTGAGTTGGATACAACTCAGATCATACCTATTTCATGATTCAGAGAATCATTTCAAATAGCCCCAGGTGTCTAATGCAGGAGCATCTTGGGTCCTTGGCAATCTTGTGTCACCAAAAACATATTTGAATTTGTCTGTGTTTCTTAGTTCCTGCTTTGACCGAGTTGGTTTGGTGTTGCTCAGTTTCCTTTGTTTGCCGGTGTTGGTTGGTTATCTTTTTGGCGCTCGGTGAATTTCCTAGTGCTCAGTGATGCTTGTCTAGCACTTGGTCTCCTTGCTTACTGAGTTGTTTGTTTTGGATTTCTTTTGAGGCTGACTTGTGCATTTAATTTGGGTCACAGATATAATGTTGGTATCCATCATTGGGAAGTGTGTGGACCTAGATCTGGTCATCCCTTCCATTGATTATGGATCTGAAGGCTGACTTGGCTCGGTAGCCTCTTGTATAAATGTAGTTGTTTGGTTAGAGTTTTAGGAGTCAGCTCTAGATAGAAGATAGAAAATAGAAAATTGGAGATTGTTGGCAGATCCTCACATGTTGGAGGACTTATGTACTTGATTTTAATATTTGGCCTAAACTAGGAAGGCCTTACAGCTCGGCATGTATGAATCAATTTGAAGATAATAAAACAAAGCACCTGCATTCTCTCTCTCACTATTTGCCTATTGTGGCTTTTGTGTGTTGTTCTACAAGGTGGATCTAGTTAGGGTGTGCCTTTGTCCCCTCTCCCCATCCTCCCTTGCGTCAGATCACCAAACTTCATAAAACATACAGACCTATCTAGTAATCATATTGTGCTGAAGGTGGCACGTGATGCTCTGTTGCTGCAACAACTACAGACTGTGATGCAAAATTAACTTCTTTAATCCTTACCCTTGTTGTTTCAAATATATCATTTGGGTACACATAGAGGTCACAGGAATTGAGGTACACATAATTCATTTATGAGCTTTTTCTTGGGAAGCTAATTACTCAGCTCTCATCTACTTCATTTATTGGGAAGCATGATTAAATTTTAGATGGCGAGGTGATCTTGGTTGCACAAACAAATTTCAAAAAATAAATCAAAGAATGTACGCACCATATTTTTGGTACACATGTCAAATAATCAAAAATCACTGTCATAAATAATGTGGAGCTTACAACATTCAATTCCTCGCTTCAAGAGATTTTATTTTTCTTACTGATCTATGGTCTAGTTATTGCTTAGGTATATATATAGTTATCCCAGCCGTCGGTGATACCGACACAAAAACTGCAACATCGGTTTATGTCACTTGATTGACAGAAGTGTGTCAAACTGATGTTTATGTTTTGATGTTTTAATCTTATGTGTTAATGAATGTTATGATGTGTTAATGAATGCTAATTAATGAGTCTTATGAATGCTAATGAATGTGTGTTAATGAATGCTAATTAATAAGATGAATACTCAATGGAATACACCATATCTAAATGGAATACTTTGTGCCTGACATACTTAAATAGAATACATCAAGAAGTACCAAATGATGAATGCTCAATTGTTGTAATGGCAAAGCATGAGAACCATCCATTTCTAGAACTTGATTTTCTAGTCTTAATGATTTTTCTATAGTCGTACTGATTTTTCTTATTTCTTGCCATTAGAGCCACTTCATATGCACAGGTGATGAGTATGTAGATTTGCCTAAGTAGTACTGGGAGTAGACCCAGCAACAGATGTACTATTGTGAAAATCATCACAAGTCCATTTGCTGCTGGATCATTCCCATTGGTTTTTGGTCAAATCTGCATGTTTTTCACCTGTTCATATACCAAATGATGAATTCTCAATTATTGTAATGGAAAAGCATTAGAACCGTCCATTTCTAGAACTTGATTTTCTAGTCTTAATGATTTTTCTAGTCCTAATAATTTTTCTATAGTCTTAATGATTTTTCTTTCATCCTAATGTTTGTTGCTCTTGATAAATTAGGCCTTGAATTTGAATTTTTGTTCACTATTTTATTTCAGCTTGATATTTCATTCATTTTTCATATACACAGAGACTACACATGCTGATAAAAAAATGAGCTATTTGATTGTTCACTGTTCATGATTGTAAATGGTCAATATTTCTGATAGTACTCCTTGGTGTATTCCATTTAAAAATAATCATGTTTCTATGACTATGATAAATGTCCCTCTGTGGGCCTATGAACTGCATACAACTACTCCTCTTGTAGGTATTTACACGTGTTTGAGCTTAGTTCCATGTTTTCTTTCATTCTTACATTTGAAATGTTAATGGGTTGCATACAGAGGTATTATGTGTATCGTTGTTGGTGATTATTTAATTGCAGCATTTTCTTTTTTATTTGTTTTTCTTTATTTTCTTGTTGTTTCTTTTTCAATTCTACAATATGGACATGTAATTTGCTTTGAGTAGTGTGCTTTATGTTGTGGAGCCCTATGTATTAATGTAATGGCAATATTTCTGGTATGAAGGGATTGATTGTAGCCCTACATATTGTAGTCTTCTCAGCTCCATCTGCTATCTATGCATATTCTAGTTGTGTTGCACATGCATTCTTGATTTAGAGTGGGAAAATCTTATTTTCAATGTGAGGGAGAGAAGCCAAACACATAAAAAATATGTAAATAAACATGATAGCTAAAAAACATAAATGTAGATATCATGGTCACAATTGTTTGGAGACACAACATAATTGAATGTTATACCCAGACGATGCAACACAACCACTACTCCTCCAATTCTAAGTGGACACTGCAGGATCCAAAAACCATAGGTAAGGAATAAATTTAGAGAGCGGAGGAGGGCTGTAATGACCAGAATAATATAGGGTCCCTATATTATTTTACTCGTTATGGCCCTCCTCCTTCGCTCTCTAAATTTATTCCTTATCTCTAATTTTTTATCCTGCAGTGTCCACTTAGAACTGGAGTAGTGGTTGTCTTGCATCATCTGGGTATAGAATTTAGCTATATTGTGTCTCCAAACAATTGTGACCATGATGCCTACATTTATGTTTCTTAGCTATTGTGTCCTAGGACCCCTTATGACCCTTTACGATCCCTAAGAATACATCTTAGAGGTCTTAAAGTGTCGTAAAGGGTCATAAAAGGATCCTAGGAGGGGCCAGATGAGCTTCCACCTTCACATGGTTGGCCCTGTTAAAGGAGAGAATGTTAAACTATTCTCAAAACAAAGAGAAGCTCAATAATTTAAGGTCTCAATCCATAGAGATGATGAAAAAATGACGGGAATCAATGATGGAGAGTTTTTAGATTTTGAGAAGACGTATATGCAGTGGAGGCCATAAGAGATTTTTGTGGTGATTTTCTAGATGTGGAGATTTGCTAGATTGGCTATATACATACGAGGGTTTCCAAATTGAGTATGAGTGTAGAGATGATGATTCAGTAACCTACGTCTATAAAACCTTCACTTCTTTTACCTCTACTCATACATCTTCTTAGAATCTAGAAACTTTGGATAATGTTTCTCATCCATGCACAAAATGTGCTAGTGATCATATAAAATTACTTTTGCAAGATTGGGATCAATTATGAGAAGGTAAATAACAAGATAATATTATTGCATCTTTCATTTCTTTTATCCATTCATATTTTTTGTCTTCTCTTATATTGGATACTGTGTAGTGTACATAAAGGCAAGGCGGTGATTATTCTCAACGATCGACAGGTATAAGTCTTCCAGGCCTTACCCTATAGCTAGGACTAAAGATAATAGAGCTCAAGAGACCATCATAGTTGGTCTCTTTCTTTAGTCCATATTACTAACAAAACATTTTACCTTTCATTAGCTCATCAAATGCAGGGATTTGAAATAATTTAATAGATGATATTTTCATCACTAACATACATTATTTTAGTTGACGCTGAATGAATTTATCTACTTCTCGCACTTGTAGACTACAAGTACAACCATAAAGAAGAATCCCCTCATGTGGCTTGAATAATGTAGGCCATGGGAGGAGATTCTTCTTTATCATTGTCCTCGTATTCTACAAGTGCGTGAAGTTGATAAATTTGTGCAATGTCAACTTAAATAATAAACGTTATCATGAAAATATTCTATTAAATTCTTTCAAATCCCTGCATTTGATGAGATAATGAAAGGTAAATCATTTTGTCAATAATGTGGATTGAAGAAAGAGACCAATTATGATGGTCTCTTGAGCTTTATTATTTTTAATCAGCCTATCTATCACTTTTTTGATGAGAATGAAAATTATTTCGATAGGAGCAACATACGTCTGAAGGCTACTTGTTGGAAATATCTAACAACTAGCCATCACATGTACAACATCCCTGTTGGTAAAAAATTGCAAATGACAGCTATCTGTCAGAAATATCCGATAGGTAGCCGTCACATGTACAACATCCCCATCGGTAAAAAAATGCAAACGATAGCTATCTATCAAAAATATTTGATAGCTAGCCGTCGCAAGTACAGAATCTCTGACGCGTCCCTGTCGAAACTATGACACTAAGAAATGGACCCGATGGTATGTTCACCATGTTGGCCGCCCCTCATGGGATGCAAATTATGATGACCATAGTCTTCATAATTACGATGACTATGGTGGCCGTCATTTTTTTCAACTGCAAAAATATGACGGGATACGGTGTCACTGGATTGACAGAATAGTATCATAATTCCAACGTTGTGCCGTCAGAAAAAGGACTCAAATGTACTAATGAAAATAGACTGGTTATTACAGTGTATGGATACTATACGGTTGATTTAGAATAAGGGAACGCCGATTTGTGTACAAGGAAGTGTTGTGATCTTATATCCAAGATTGCATCCCGTAATGATTCATATTAGTTGAGTTACAAAAGATTTAGTAAAGACTGGTTCCTGGACTGTGACAGTGGAAGTTGACAGAGTAAGTCTCTGAGTTTTGAATATATCTTACAAGTGATATGGATTCAGTATATGCGAGCTTAAGGAATGTCAAATAACATATTAAGGAGTGTTCTGTGATCTTAGCAAGTCATGAGCATGACGATGTCAGCAGTGGTGTATGTTCTAGAGGAGACCTATTTGGGGCCGACTTGACAATTGTAGCATGTATTATGAATAGTGAGCATGAATTACAAATGTCGGACCTTAATTGTTGAAATGTAATTTTTGTATGCTTGTTATAGATACTGTGTGTATCTTAGAAAGGGGTTATGTAATTATTTGTATATTAGGAAAGCCTAATTGTTCGACTTGATCATTTATTTGTAATAGGGTATATATGTAAGATCTTTTCTTTTGAAAATATGTGTAGTATGAATGTGAGATGTAAAAGAGGAGTGTGAAAGCTGCGAGCTTGTATCTGCTGGATGTAGAGAAGAGGATAGTTTATACTTCATTAGAACTGATCAAGAAAAGATAGTTGCTATCAGATAGTTCACAAGGATTATATATTTCCTTACATACACCTGTGTTGCGAACAGTGAGTTCTAGAGGTGGACTTAACCTTCTTTGGGCAGTGAGCCTACTCTTTTCTTTGACTCCTAACAGGGTTTGTCCTTTAACAGGGACTGTGTACTATAATGTTTTAGTAAGCTCCTAACAAGGATAGATATTTTAATAAGGATATAATACTCTCAGTACATCATTTGTGGGTGCCAATTCCCACTAGAGTTTTACCTTTAACAGGGTTTCCTCAACAATAAAATATTGTGTTATTGTGTTGGCATTTACTGTGTTCATTTGATTTTGTGTAGCTGTTATTCAAAGTTCAAAGTTTAAATAATCTGTCCCACAACTGATTCGCCCCCCCTCCCCTCTCAGTTGTGTTGGTGGAATGTTATTCCTAACGAGAGAGAGAGAGAGAGAGAGAGAGAGAGAGAGAGAGAGAGAGAGAGAGAGAGAGAGAGAGAGAGAGAGAGAGAGAGAGAGAGAGAGAGAGTCTTAAGTGTGAAGACATATCTAGTGTTAATTAAAGTGTGATGATATTTTTAAGGGGGTGGGAGGTGTCTTAAGGGGTTTGGTCAAAGAGTCTTAATTAGTGTCAAACAATAGCACGATAAATAAATAAAGTCTTAATAGAGAGAGAGAGAGAGAGTCTTAAGACGGTGTGGACAAAGTATTGAGGATTTTGATGGGACAGTTGTAATGCTCACATGGGGAGAGACAAAGTTTTAAAACTTTCTAACATTTTCTAACATTTCCTAATAATTTTCTAGTTTTTTCAAAGGTTTCAATTTATTCTAAATTTTTGTAAAGTTTGAAGTTTTTGTAAATTTTCCTAAGTCTTAAATTCATCTAAATTTCTCTAAAATTTTCTAATAAAAATAATTTAAAACTAACATTTTGACGTAAGAGAGGGACAGGAGGGGCCAAAAAATGGCACACCCTAACCTAAACCACCCTGCTCAACACCACACGGAAGCAAAAAACATACAACAGTGAGAGAGAGAGAATGCAAGTCTTTCATATATTATCTTCAAATTGATTCATACATGCTGGGCTGCAAGGCCTTCCCGGTTACAGCCAAATATTACAATCAAGAAGTCCTCAAACATGCGAGGACCTGCCAACAATCTCTAATCTTCTATCTTCTATCCAAACTAACTTCTAAAACTCTAACCAAACAACTACATTTATACAAGAGGCTACTAAACTGAGTCGGCCTTCAGATCCATAATTAACAGAAGGAATGGTCAGATCTTGGACCACATGCTTCCCAATGATGGATACCAGCATTAAATCCATGACCCATAATAAATGCACAAGTCGGCCTCAAAAGAAACTCAAAAGAAACCCATCGATAAGCAAAGCCAACTGAGCGCCAGACAAGCATCACTGAGCACCAAGTAAATTCACCAAGTGCCAAAGAGATAACCGACCAACACCAACGAACAAAGGAAATCGAGCAACACCGAACCAACTCGGTCAAAGCAAGAACCGAGCAACACAAACAAACTCAAATCTATTTTTGGTGACACAAGATTTCCAAGGACTCGAGATGCTCCTGCATCAAACACCTGGGGTTATTTGAAAATGATACTTTGAATCATTCAGAAGGTATGATCTGAGTTGCATTCAACTCAAACTATGAAATCCATGAACTGTCTTCAATCGGTATGTTCTTACAATCTACCAGATATTCCATATACTATTTTCCCCTTATACTTCTGTCAATTCTTTGCTCCAAAATATGCTCAACTTCTTCATTCTACTTCTTAGGATAATCCATCGGTACTGCCATGTCTTCTTCAGGTTCATGAAATTCATACAAATCAACAATGTTGAATATAGGTGAAATATCCATGTCATCAAGTAACTCAACTTCATATGCATTTCCACTATCAAATTTCCTCAAAATCTTGCAAGGTCCAAACTTCTTCATCTTCATCTTCCCATATGTTCCAACAGGGAATCTACCTTTCTTCAAATGAACCATCACTTAATCACCAACATCAAAAGTCTTATGTCTTCTTGATCTATCAACTCTATCTTTGTATTTCTGATTACTCTTTTCCAATTTAAGCTTCACATCTTCATGCAATGTCTTCATGTACTCAACAAATTTTACTCCTTCAGCACTTCTCTTTCTTTCATCATCAATGTCTCTCAAATTAGATATACCTCTCGGTTGTATGCCATTCACAATCTCAAAAGGTGTTTTTCCAGTACTCCTATTTACTGAATTATTGTATGCAAACTCTACTTGTGCCAACACAGAATCCCAATTAGCTAGTGTGTCTCCAACTAAACATCTCAAAAGATTTCCCAAGCTTCTATTCACGACTTATGTCTGTCCATTGGTTTGTGGGTGAAATGTAGAACTATATTTCAACTCGGTACCAAACTTTCTCTAAAGAGTCTTCCAAAAGTATCCAACAAATTTACTGTCTCGGTTAGAGATAATACTCCTCGGTAATCCATGCAATATGACAATTTCCTTAAAGAAAAGATCTGCTACATGTACTACATCTGATGTCTTTCTACAAGGTATAAAATGTGCCATTTTATAAAATATATCCACAACGAAAAATATAGAATCATTACCTCTTATTGTCTTCAGTAAGCCAAGAACAAAATCCATACTGATGTCAATCCAAGGTTTCTCAGGTACAACAATCAATGTATACAATCCAGTATTTTGACTAACTCCTTTTGCAACTTGACAAACTCCACAACTTTTCACAAATTTTTGAACATCTTTATACAATTGTGGCCAAAAGTATTTCTCCTTAAGTAAATTCAATGTCTTATCAACTCCAAAATATCCAACCAAACCACTACTATGTTTCTCTTTTATCAAATTAGTTCTCATTGCTCCTCTCAGTACACACAACTAAATACCTTTAAACAACATACCTCCTTGCATAAAATATTCATCCTATTTAGTACTCTATTGATCTTGAATAGGTGCTCTGCACTTTCTCCACAGCTCAAAAAAATCAAGATCAAATTCATAAGAATCTATCATGTCATCAAAGCCTAGAATTCCAATTTTCATCTCGATCATCAAAGATCTTCTTCTACTCAATGCATCAGCAACTTAGTTAGTGACTCCAGTCTTATGATTTATCACAAATGTATAACTCTGCAAATACTCAACCCATTTCATATGTCTCTAATTCAACTTATTTTGACTATCACAATACTGTAAAGCCTTATGATCGGTATACAACACAAATTCACCCGGTATCAAATAATGTCTCTATTTCTTCAATTCTTGAACAATCGCATAGAATTCTTGATCATACACAAAATATTTCCTTTTTGCATCATTCAGCTTTGCACTAAAGAAAGTCACAGGTTTACCTTCTTGACTCAACACAACTCCAATTGCACTTCCACTTGCATCACATTCCACTTGAAATACCTTATTGAAATCAGGTAATGCCAAAACAGGCAATTTAGCAACCTTCTATTTTAGAGTCTTAAAACTTTTATCAGCTCCATGTGTCCATTTGAATTCTCTTTTGTCTCCTAGTCTCATAGTCTCAGTCATAGCATTACAAATTGAACTGAAATTCCTAATGAACTTTCGGTAAAAACTTGTCAAACCATGAAATGATCTTACCTCACTAGCATTCACAGGTGTAGGCCAATTCAAAATAGCTTCAACCTTTTCAAGATCCATTTTCAAACCATCAACTAAAATCACAAAACCCAAATACACAATCTCCTCTTTCATGAATGAACACTTTTTCAGATTTATCAGCAACTTTTATTCTTTCAATCTCTGCAAAACTTGTCTAAAATGCAACAAATGTTCTTCTCTAGTCTTACTCAATATCAGAATATCATCAAGATATACAATCACAAACTTACCCAAGAATTTCTTCAAAACTTCATTCATCAACCTCATAAAAGTACTCGGTGCATTAGTTAAACCAAAAGGCATAACCAACCACTCATACAAACCTTCTTTTGTCTTGAAAGCAGTCTTCCACTCATCACCTTCTCTAATTCTGATTTGATGATATCCACTTTTCAAATTGATTTTGGTAAAATACTTTTCTCTAGTCAAACTATCCATTATATCATCCATTCTCGGCATAGGAAACCTATACTTCATTGTTATCTTGTTGATTGCTCTCAAATCAGTACACATTCTCCATTCTCCATTCTCCATTCTATGCCAATACCACGGGTACTGCACAAGGACTCAAACTTTCTCTAATCAAACCTTTCTCCAGCAACTCTTGAATCTTTTAGTTCAATTCTTGATTCTCGGTAGGTGGCAACCGATGAGGTGCCTTATTCGATAAACTAGCTCTAGGGACAAGATCCATGCAATGATCAATGCTTCTTTTCGGTGGAAAACCATCAAGTACATTATTAGAAATGATTTCACTGTACTTGGTGAGTAACTTATCAATCTCCTTAGGGACATTATCCTCTATTTTCTTACTCGGTTTGTTAGGAATCACAAAAAAATATACATCATTTCTCTTTAAATCCTTAACAAACTTTCTTCCTTCCATGAAGCAAACTTTCTAGATGTGCAAACATTACTAACAAGTTCTTCTATTAAAGGTAACAAGATTTGTCTTCTTCCATCATCCCAAATAGTATATTTATGCAATCTCCCATCATATATAGCATGTCTATCATATTCCCAAGGTCTACCCAAAAAAATATGACAACAATCCATAGGCATGATATCACATAACACCTTATCATAGTACTTTCCAATTTTCAAATTCACATAACATTGTTCACTTACCAAGAGTGTATGCTCATCTTTGATCCATGAAATATGATAGGGCTTCAGATGTTCCAACCTTTTCAACTGCAACTTTGTGACCATCTCCTCAAATGCCAGAGTCTTTGAGCTACGACTGTCAATGATTACCTTCCAAACTTTATCAGAAACTCTACATCTAGTCTTAAACAAACTTTTCCTTACCAGATCTTCCTTTTTACCTTCATTCCAAAGTTCTCTTCTTACCATCAAGTTATTTTCCTTCTCAGATTCATTCGGTGATTCTTCTTGCACCAAAGCATTCCAACTATTACCAGCCTTCTTACTCGCATGTGTACACTCAAATGATCTATGTTCATCTTCTCCACAATTCTAACAAGTTCCTCGGAAACCACCTCTATTATAACCACCTCGGTAGTTACTGCCTCTGCCTCTAGATGAACTTTCACCTTTCCACTCGGTCTTGCCTTTATCCAGAGTTGTATTGTCTGGTTCAAATCTACTATTTTCACCATGAGATCTACCTCTTCCTCTAGGGAATCTACCACCTCTACCTCTTTGTCTTTGCTTATGTCTCTTGTTTAATTTTTCCTCAGCTTTCAATGCAAATTGATAAGCCTCTTCAGTGTTCTCCAATTTGACCAAACTTATTTCTTCTTGGATGGAAAATCTCAAACCATTCAGGTATTTAGCAATTCTTTCCACATCATCTTCATCATGTCCAGATCTGATATCTAATCTATAGAATTCCTCAGTATAATCCTTTACCGAGCTATCTTTCTACCTTAAACTTTGCATTCACCTAACTAGGTTAATCTGATAATCACAAGGTAAGAACTTTCCTTTCAATTTATTCACGATTTTACTCCATACCTTGATTTTTTCTTTTCCTTTCCTCTTTCTGTCCAGCTGTAGATGTTCTCACCATAAGGATGCATGACTTTTCAACTTTGTGCTTGCAATTTTCATGTTCTTGTCTTCAGGTACATTTTCATACTCAAAATACTTTTCCATCCTATTGATCCAATCCACCAATTCATCAAAATCCAATTTTCCACCATACTCAGGAGGATTAAAGTGTGGTGTAGACTTCAGACTTGTCAAAGCCTTCAAGAATCTTTCTTCACCCTAATCCATCATAGGTGCAAGTTCTACATCACCTTGTTCTACCTCAATTTCATCATCACTAATATCTTCAAGATGTCTTCCTCTTCTCTAGGTTGTTTCAATAGCTTCTAATCTAGCAGCAATTTATCTCAACATGTCTGCCAATCCTGGATCCGCATCTCGCCTCCCACGAACCATCTTGAAAACCCTCTACAGTTGCAGGTCAAATCGCAATCTGCTACCCCACAACAATTCAACCAGGGCTTCACAAGAAGGAACCTTCAAATCTAGATTTGCAAACCTAGATCTAGATCTCACCTCACTCTAATACCACCTGCCGTAAGAGAGGGATAGGAGGGGCCAACAAATGGCAGACCCTAACCTAAACCACCCTACTCAACAACATGGAGAAGTAACAAACATACAACAGTGAGAGAGAGAATGCAGGTCTTTCATATATTATCTTCAAATTGATTCATACATGTCGGGTTGTAAGGCCTTCCTAGTTACGGCCAAATATTACAATCAAGAAGTCCTCAAACATGTGAGGATCTGCCAACAATCTCTAATCTTCTATCTTCTATCCAAACTAACTTCTAAAACTCTAACCAAACAACTACATTTATACAAGAGGCTACCAAACTAAGTCGGCCTTCAAATCCATAATTAACAGAAGGAACGGTCAGATCTGGGACCACATGCTTCCCAATGATGGATACTAGTAATAAATTCATGACCCATAATAAATGCACAAATCAGCCTCAACAGAAACTCAAAAGAAACCCATCGGTAAGCAAAGCCAACCGAGTGTTAGACAAGCATCACCAAGTGCCAAGGAAATTCACTGAGTGCCAAAGAGATAACCGACCAACACCGGCGAACAAAAGAAACTGAGCAACACCGAACCAACTCGGTCAAAGCAAGAACCGAGCAACATAAATAAACTCAAATCTATTTTTGGTGACACAGGATTGCCAAGGACCCGAGATGCTCCTGCATCACATTTTAACATTACTAATTAAAAATAATTTAAAAACATACAATAAGATTACTAAAAATCTAAAATTTTCTAACATTTTCTAGTTTTTTCTAACATTTTCTAGTATTTTCTAACATAATTTTTTAAAAACTAAAAATTACCGAAAATGAAATAACTATTTGAAAATTAAAAAATGAACTAAAATAATTAATAAACATATAGTTTACAATAAAAAATAATTTTTTTTAAAAAGGAAAAATGTGTGTACCTGGAGTATACGACGGTTGAAGGAGACAAAATAGAAGACAAGGAGGACGAAGTCAGCGAGGACATCACGAAGTCGTCAAGGGGTTCGCTCCAACACTGGGGTCTACTGCACTCCTTGAACAGTAAATATGAAAATGATAGCCCTCCACTGGAAATTTGTGGTAAATCCAGCCTAGGGGGTCTTCGCTCGAAGACATCGTCACCCCTTCACGTGAAGTACCCTACGTTAGGGTCTTCGTGTGAAGAGTTAGTTTGTCTTCGTGCTAAGACCCCCTCTTCGTGCGAAGACATTAAAACATGAATTTTTTAGCCCGGCCAAATTTCCTTCGTCCCCAAAACTAGGACTCACTTTTGTGGGACCACCCTAATCAAAATATAAAAGAAAGATATTTTAGTTTTTTAAAGGTTTCCTTCTAGTTTTTGGCTTTTTAAATTTGGTTTTACTTATGACTTTTAATCTTGAAGTTAAAATTTTAGCTTTCATAATTTAAATATAAGTTATTTTAATTTTTAATATATATTTTTTTAAAATATTAATTTACAATTTAAAAAAAAAATTACACTACTTTTAAATTTATATATATATATATATATATATATATATATATATATATATATATATATATATTTGTTTAACAATTTAACTATATTATATTTGATTTTATTATACTTTTTTGTCTTTAATAATGAAGTCATCTTTCAATTAATGTTAATATTATTTATGATATATAGAGAGCTAGAGATAGAAAGAGAGAAAATAAAGAGGAATAGAGAAGAGAGAGGGAAACATAAATAAGATTTAGAAAGGCAAAAGGAGATAAAAAAAGAAATGAAAGAATATCTATTTTTTTTCCTTTATCACTATTTCTCTATATTTCTTCTTCAATCTCCCCTTTTATTTCAATTTTGTTATCCCTTCATCTCTCTAACCTATATCTCTCCCTCAATCTACTTCTCTTATCGAACTTTATCCATGTATCTCCTCCTTTCTTATTCTCTTCCTCTCTATATACTTATCTCTTCCCTTTTTATATATATTTGTTCCTTTTATTCTCTTGCATCTTGATGATGGATCACATAAGGTGATTCGAACCGTTGATGAGAAAATTTTTTTTCATACAATCTAATAAAAAAATGTACATTACATTTCTATAGATTGTTGAAATCTAATAGATCAATTTCTATAGATTGTTGAAATCTAATAGCTCAGATAACTTTTTTACAAAACAACATTATAAAAATTTAAAAAACAACATGATGCCAACCAATTGAACTTCATGTATTGTACAAATGTACAAAACAAAAATAGACTAGATTCTTTCTAATTTACTTTCGAAAGAATCTAATTTACTTCCGACGTACCCATTGCTATTAATATTTCATTGCTAGCAATATTTCATATCCTTTACACGGCCATCGAGTTAAAGTTATGCATTTGCACTGGTTGTGTTCTAATTTTTTGTTCATTATTTCTGCTCAACAGTCGATTTGATACGAAACCTCATAAAGCCTTACATTCCTCTTAATTTATTATGACGGGTATAGTATCACCCAATTTTTCCCTCGATGTGGGACTAACTGAAGTTTATCCAAGATTAAAATATGTATCCAAAACGACAAGGAATGACACTATAAAAGACTGGAGTGATCCAGGAGAGAGCTTAGGATGTGATCTTATATATGTTTACATTGGGTCTTTCTGTAGATACCCGAATTTGAGGACGTAATCATGTTGTGAGCATAAGTTTGTGAAGAGCAGCCACAGTTGCAAATATCACAGAGGAAAGTAGTCTCCAAGATTGTATTTTTTAGATGGCTTGGATTGATTCTTTGGATGAGAATTTCTCTTTGTTCAATGCCACCATACTTCAAGAACACCAATCAGAGTTGAATTACAGTTATGGTGGTTCCCTTGATGAGAATCAATCCTACTGTGGTCCAGCATTTGCTGGCATTGAGGAGAGTCTAGAGGATCTTTTGGGATCTCCTCTAGACTACCCACCAACCCAAATGAGCTCCTTGAGGACTAATATGAATGATTTGAGATGTTCTGCATCAAGGCTTGAAGCTATGAAGGTTCCTCCCTGCATCACTGATGGTGAACTCACTTTATCCAAAAGGCTTGAAATGGATGGGGTCAAGTCTGAATTGGGTGAATTCAATGGAAAGAAGTGTGCAGAGGGCTTGAATGATAGGATGCCAATTGAGTTTGGTAAACTTCGTGTTGGAGCTGAGGGTAATTGTAGTGATTTACATGGTGGTATCCCTGTTCCTGATAACAGAGTGAGGAAAACTGCCAATGGTTTGCCAGCTAAGAATCTCATGGCAGAGAGGAGGAGAAGGAAGAAACTCAATGACCGCCTTTATATGCTTCGCTCAGTGGTGCCCAATATCTCCAAGGTGGGTATATTTTATTGGGTTATTCAAAGAAGATAAAGTTCCTCAGTTGCACAAGCTCATCAATGGCTAATCTAATTTGTTCTGCCTCTTGGTTATGCTGTTTCAGGTTGGGGTTTGACCAATCTCTATGGGTTTCTCTTTTTAACTTTGTCCACAGAAAAAA
Organism: Chamaecyparis obtusa; assembly: GCA_027943335.1. NCBI lineage: Eukaryota > Viridiplantae > Streptophyta > Pinopsida > Cupressales > Cupressaceae > Chamaecyparis > Chamaecyparis obtusa. The sequence continues at coordinate 1,134,287 of BSBK01005195.1, read as the reverse complement.
TAAAAACTCAGTAGCTTGAAATCTCTGAAAAGAAGAACACCAACCTAAAATAGTTAGCCTCATTTGGGGGTGTTTCTCTGTTAGATGGGCATTTTCCCAAAGTGAATTCTGAATGATACTATTAGATTTCTACAATGCATGCTCTTTGTATTTGATTGCATATGAGATTTTTAACATTAAAATCTTGAATTACACTCCATGATTCATCCTGGAATGAAAGTGAATTCTGCCTGGTTGTGAACGTCATGCATGCTCCAGCAGGCAGATCCCTGATTGAAGAAAGTACTGTTTGACAAAATATTTTCTTCCTCTCCTACTCTTGGCAGGTTGTCTAAGGGCTCCATACTGAAGTATCAGTTTGGGGAAGAGTTCCCCTCTCCATGTTATGTCAGGCCCTCTTCAAAATAAAATATAATAATTGTAACCAGGACTGATCTGGTTGGGATTCAAAAGTTTAAAATGTAAAAATTTCTCATGACGAGTTTGATTCCAATATCGTACAAGATTTCTGACCTATTGCAAGAAAAGATACGAAGTTTGTGTTGCCATTAATGATCTTGCAGCCTTTCTTAACTTTAAACAGATGTCTCACTTATATAGTTTTCACTGTTTTGAACAGTATCAAATATTCACATAATAGAGGGGATAACTGGTCCTGTTGAGTTGTGCTGAAGGCAGTTTCCTTATTAAATTATGGATTAAGTTAGTAATGATAGATAGACTTCTGTGTCTTCTAGGAGATTCTCTTGGCTGACTAATCTCAACTCCCATAGATCCGCCACTGGGAGCCTGACCAGAGAAACAGGTCCTTTCCTAATTCTGTAATAGTTTCTCTCTTACCAATAATGTTCTTGGAATTCCTTTGTTGGGATATAGATTATGATTTTGAATTTGATAATTTACATCGATAAAGTATCAGATACAGAATTTAAATCAAATTTCTCAAAATGTGGACTAGAATGGTTTTATGTTAGCAAATGGGCCTTGCACACTAACATTTGGGTTTGATAATCTGAAAAGGTATTTGGATTTAGATAAAATTGTTTTATAATTCAACTGTGTTACTTTTTCGATTAACATTTCAGATAACTCCCAGTAATCCCTCATCACACTCCTCTTTCTGAGATATTAGATCACATTCAATGATCCATCACTATTCTTCTCTTTTTGTGATGGATGATTATGATCCAAGATTTCAATTGAAAATTTAAGATAGTTGAATCTAGAAACAGATGATTGAATGTGATCCAACTCATCAATGGAAAAACTAACATAGCTGGATCTAGAAACAATCTTACCTAATCTATTTGAACTGTGGAAAACTAGTGTCAAATGATCTATCATCACTCTCCTGTTTCTAATGATTGATGACTGAGTATGATCCAAAACCTCAATTGAAAAATTAAGATAGTTGAGCCTAGAAACAAATATGATTGAATGTGATCCAACACGCCAATTGAAAAAAAAAATATAGTTGGATCCAGAAACAATCTTATCTAATCTATTTGTACTGTGGAAAACTCATGCCAAATGATCTATCATCACTCTTCTCTTTTTGATGATTGATGACTGAGTATGATCCAAAACCTCAATTAAAAAATAAGATAATTGAATCCAGAGACAAATGATTGAATGTGATCCAACATGACAATTGAAAAACTAACATAGTTTAATCCAGAGACAATCTTATCTACTCTATTTGAACTGTGGAAAAATCATGCCAGATGATCTGTCATCACTCTTCTCTTTCTGATGATAGATGACTAAGTATGACCCAGAACCTCAATTGAAAAATTAAAATAATTGAATCTAGAAACCGATGGTTGAATATGATCCAACACATCAATTGAAAAATTACCTAGTTTAATCCAGAAACAGTCTTATCTAATTCATTTGAAAACTCATGCCAACTATATAGATTGTTTAAAGGTTTAGCTAAAATTTATAGACTTGTCATTGTAGTCAATACAGTGACTTGGTGTCAGCTGGCATTAACACTTTTATGCTTGGCACTTTTGTTTATGTAGGTGGACAGGGTCTCAATTTTAGGAGATGCTGTTGTGTACATGAAGAAGCTTCTGCAGAGTATCAATGATGTGCATAGTGAGCTCATGCAGTCTTCAAAGACTCCTTGCATAGTTGGTTCCTCAAATTTTCAGTTCTCACATCCTTTCTCTCTTTGTCGAGATAAGGGAGATTACAATGTCTCAACGCCTAACGCAGATAGGCAAGAAGCACAGGTAAGCCTATTATTGTACCTTATTCACCGATAAAAGAATCTAGCTTATTGTTTCATTGATGTCCACATGAGAGAAAAGAGTGGGTAGAGAAATTGTTGAGCAAATCATGTTCGATGAGTCTAATCAGAACCTAAAATGATGCAAAATTACTAGATCACAGCAAAAAAGTGCATCTACCCTGAAGATGCTGAATGGTATACAGCTGTTAATGACCTTCTTGCTCTGCCAAGCATTATAAAGCCGCAATTCAATTACTCCATGGGAATTGGGAATTTCATATGGAGAAATCTATGCACTTATTAGAGTTATTGTGCAATGTATTGGTGGCAGTGATGAAGCTCCTAATAAAGAGGGGGTATCTCTCCTATCATTCAAGGCCGACTCCATGTCATCTCAGAGTGTGAGAAAATCCTTTCTTATCTTGAATGCTATAGTACTTCATTCCCTTCATCAGACTATATAAGAGCTGAGAACAGATGTGAAGAAATCTCAACTTTTGGTCATTAGTAATGGGCTCAATACTGATAAAAGTTTGATTGGATTGTGCATGTTCTCATTGTGATTGTTGTCGACATGTGATTTTCGCAATTCATAATGTTATTGTACATATTTTCTAATAATAGTTGTCTAAGTTTATTTCCTCAACGTTTCAGATCAAATTACATGATCTATTATCAGAAAGAAGAGAGCAACAAGAAAACAGATAAGATAGATTGTTAGAAGACCAGGCTAGTGTAAAAAAGAGAAGGTGAGAGGGTACAAGAAACCTTCTCCCTTGTCACCTTGGTTCATGTACCCTCTCACCCCCTCCCTTTTTATCTAGCCTGGTCTGCTAACAATCCATCTATTATATTCTATTATTTTGCTCTCTTCTTCCTGATGATGGATCGTATAGTTTTATCCGAAATGTCAAGGAAGTAAACTCACACAACTTCTGATTTAAACTGTGTATGCAGTTTTGCTCAATGTTTTGAATCCCACTTAGTAGTCCATCGTCAAAAAGAGGAAAATGTGTAATAGAATTGCCAAAATAACAACTACTGTACATGTGTGCATGTTTTCATCATAATATGTTACTAATTCATTTATTTTTAACATTCCCTGTTGACAACATTCACTGATTCTCAGTGATTTGCTTCTCATTTTCCTTATCATTCAAGGGTTCCTTTAGGAAAAAATTGCATAAGGGTTATTGATAGATGTAAGGCATCTGCAGGTGGAAGTGAGGAGAACAAAAGGCAGGGAGGTGAATATTCACATGTCCTGTTCGAGAAGGCGAGGTTTGCTTCTATCCACAATCAGAGCTCTAGATGAACTGGGTCTTGATGTCAAGCAAGCTGCCATAAGCTGCTTAAACGGCTTCAAACTTGATTGTTTTCAAGGAGAGGTACTTCAATAATTACATTGACTTACATTCTTCTATCATATGATCAAAGCCCTTATAAATATCAAATAGTCAACATTCTGCTTGGTACTTCGTATTTTGTGGCAGCAAACTATGGGCCAAGAAATTGCACCTGAGGACATCAAAGCACTTCTGCAACATATTTCAAGCTATCAAATTACATTATGACAAACCCACCATACTACAGGGTAAATCAGTCAATTCTCACTCTACAAGAGCTTGCCATCTTCCCAACCAAACCCATTGAGTAGCTTTTAATGACAGAGTATTTTTTTTCAATACGGAACTCAAATATATAGTGATGAATAGTTGCAATAAATGCTAGAGATGCTATTGGTCAATGGGGTGGTGTTCAAATGGCAAGGCTACAAGGTTCTTGTATTGAAGATCTGTGTTTGAATCTTTGAAGTAACATATTTGTAGCTTCTAAGTCGATATGAATTGATTAAGTAACTTATACAACTTCTAAATTGAATATATTGAATGAGGAGGAGGTCCCTCTTGTGACCTCCATCTTACGGCGCAAATAAAAAATGCTAAAGATACTATTGGGCCTATGGATGTACACATTAAGAGCAAGCTAAGGTTTACCCTCAAGTTTCTCAGAGAAAGAGGAGAATTGTGGTTTGCTATGTTTAACTTGAATGTCACTTCCTCCAAATGCAAATTTTAGTGGTACAAATACCTGATGATGAGTTTTGTGATCATTTCAGTGTCACTCTCGTGAATCCTATTTGTAAATGGTATTATTATGCTCCATGTCTATTCTACAAATAGCCAGTGCTTATTGAGCTGTATTGATCATGAGATCAAAGAAAGGAAAAAATTGACAGGACTTCTGTATGTACACGCTATCTTGATAAATGCAATCCTTGATTGTGTTTGTCTTATTTTGGGTACATGCATATCTTTTATCTCTACCAGTTGCTGTCATTTTTACCAAATTAAGGCTGAAGAATATAGATTTTTTATTTGCAGGAACATATTTACAAATACTATTATTATATTAATGAAACTCCGTAAACTCCTTGTGGAGCATAAAGAAACTGAAAATAATGATGAAACCACAATTTTAATTAAGGATTAGGCAACTACTACATTTAGAGGAGATGACGGGTGTAACAAATTATTCTCATTAATTAATAATTCTATCCAAGTTTGTAAAAAATAAGTTAAGATTGTAGTAAAATATTTGACATTGTTAAATAATAATTTAGAATTCTTTAAATAATAATTATAGTAATAATATAGTAAATCTTCTATTAAATGGTATTGTGGGAAGTTTAACTTTGAAGCATCTATATTTAAATATTAAAACATAAAATATTTTTCCTTGGTAAACAAAAGGTGTGGTGAAGGGTGCTCCCCTTAATACCACAAACACATAACAGAAATAAAGAAACAACAATAATATGCAAGAACAGAAAATTGGCTTTTTATTATCTCCACAAATGTGGAATTACAAACTTTCAGAATTACAATATGCAAAGCCACATGGGCATTCTCTTACAATATTCTGTAGGACAAAGCTTCGAACTATTACCCAGATCTACTACCCAGAACTATTCTGAACTGCCTAAGACAATAATACAACTTTTCTTATATAGACAATTTTCCACCGCCTGGGAAGGTTCCAGAATTTTAGCCAATAAGGCCGACCAAACTTAGAATTATTTTATTTTACATTTTATTACATCATAGTCGGCTCAAGATAACCTTTGAAACTCGAATAGAAATTTTGAAGAAAATTATTTTTCGCCATTTCAGGTGGCCCAACTTCCGAAGACCATAAGTCATCACCAGTTGACCCGATCGGCTATTATAACCCCATTTCAAAAACGCCACAAAGCGATCTACAGGCTTGACCGACGCAAGCGCTCGTCACCCAAATATTTGACCTCATCTGGGGCCTCTAAAGCCTTCAAAACTGAGTTCAAAGTTTCTGTACCCTGCTGCCAATACCGAAAATCTTCAATATCTTCCAATATACACTTGATCTGCCAATGAAACTTTACTGGCAGACTTATATGACCAAAATGAACCTCCAAGAAAGAAATCAAATCATTCTGAGCACATACGAAAATTACCAAAAATAGTAACTTTCCATAAATAGCAACTCTGCACAAAATAGCCCTTATTGAATATAAAAACAGAAATATTTTTTTTTTGGTGATGCAAGATTGCTCTTACACCTAGGATGCTCCTGCATCAGACACTCAGGGTAATTTGAAAAGTGACCCTGTCACGACTCAGGTGTCTAGAGGAAAACCAAGACGGCTAACCTCCTCCTTTGTCAGCCATGATGAATCTTGAACAGGTCGTCCTTTCCACTTGACCAAATATTCTTCATATGTCATGTTCCTTGTGCTTCTGCCAACACGACTATCCAGTATATTTTCGATCTCCTTAGTGTCTGAACTAGTTGCTGGAATACTCCACTGTGCTGCTGTGATCTCATCGTCAACACCTCCTTCATGATACTCTGTCAGATCTGAAATGTTAAACACTAGTGAAATATTTAGCTCAATAGGCAATTCTACCTCATGCATTTTCTGAATCATGTTTCTTCAGTATCCTACATGGTCCAAACTTCTTCATTTTCAGCTTGTTATATGTACCAACTGGAAACCGCTCCTTCCACAAATGAACCATGACTTCATCACCAACCTGAAATTCTTTATACCTCCTTTTCTCATCTGCCTTAGCCTTGTACTGTGCGTTCATCTTGGTAATATGCTTCCTCACCTCCCCATGGATGTTCTTCAAGTGTTCTACAAAATCTTCAGCTTGAGCACTACTTATTTCTCCTTTATCTATCTTCTTCAATTCAGATGCATTTCTTGGACTACTTCAATATACAATCTGGAATGGTGATTTACCAGTGCTCCTGTTGACAGAATTATTGTATGCAAATTTCGCCTATGGTAAAATCAAATCCCATTCTGTTGGCTTATCTCCAACCAAACATCTCAGCAAATTTTCTAAACTCTTATTCACCACCTCTGTCTGTCCATCAGTCTGTGGATGATGTGATGAACTGAACTTCAAATCTGTCTTCAACTTCTTCCACAATGTACGTCAAAAATATCCAACAAACTTAGTGTCCTAATCTGAAACTATGGTCTTTGGCAAACCATGAAGTCTCACTACTTCTCTGGAAAATAATTCTGCTACATGAACAGCATCATTAGTCTTCTTGCAGGGAATGAAATGTGTCATCTTTGAAAATTTGTCAACCACCACAAAATTAAATCATGTCCCCACTGAGTCCTCGGTAAACCAAGAACAAAGTCCATGCTAATATCCTCCCAAGGCTTCTTTGGTACAGGTAATGGCTAATACAACTCTGTATTCTGCTTCACTCCTTTCGCCATCTGACATACTTTGCAACTCTGTACAAACTTCTTCACATATTGCTGCAACTGTGGCCAATAATAATTCTCACTAACCAAACCAAAAGTTTTATCACAACCAAAATATCCAGCCAATCCTCCGCTATGCTTCTCCTTGATGAGATTCTCCCTCATAGAACTTCGTCGAATGCACAACTGACTCCCTCTGAATAGCATATCATCTTGGATGATGAAATTCAACCATTTTGTCCTGTCTAGAGTAACAGGTTCTGTACAAGCTTTCCAAGCTTCACCAAAATCAGGATCCTCTATATACAAATTCTTGAGTTCCTTGAACCCAACCACTTCAATCTGCATTTCTGTCAGCAATAGTTGCCTTCTGCTAAGAGCATCTGCAACCCTATTAGACTTTCCACTCCTGTGTTTCAAAACAAATGTATAACTCGGCAAAAACTCAACCCATTTCAAATGTTTTTGATTCAATTTTCCTTGACTATTCAAATATTGCAAAGCTTGATGATCAGTATACAAAACAAACTCATTAAGAAGTAGATAATGTCTCCACTTCTTTAATGCTTGAACTATAGCATAAAATTCTTGATCATAAATAGAATATTTCCTCTTGGCATCATTTAACTTCTCACTGAAATAAACAACAGGTTTACCTTCTTGGCTCATAACAGCTCCTATTGTAGTACCACTAGCATCACAATCTACTTAAAACACTTTATTAAAATCTGGAAGTGCTAAAACAGGTTGTTCTGTAACTTTTTGTTTTAACAATTGAAAACTCTTTTCTGCCCCATTAGTCCACTTAAACTCTTTTCTATCCCCTCTCATTGTTTCAGTCAAGGGTCCACAAATACTACTAAAATTTTTGATAAACTTTCTATAAAAACTAGCTAGACCATGAAAAGATCTTACCTCAGTAGCACTCCTTGAAGTTGGCCATTCAAGGATAGCCTATACCTTCTCTAGGTCCATTTTTAGACCTTTTCCTGAAACTACAAACCCCAAATACACCAACTCTTTCTTCACAAAACTGCACTTCTTCAAATCAATCAACAATTTTTCTTCTCTCAACTTCTCAAATACCATACGAATATGCATCATATGCTCATCCAATGTCTTACTAAAGATCAAAATATCATCTAGGTAAACAATGACAAACTTACCCAGAAATTCTTTCAAAACCTCGTTCATGAGCCGCATGAAAGTGCTCGGTGCATTGGTTAGCCCAAAAGGCATGACTAACCACTCATATAGTCATTCCTTTGTCTTGAAAGCAGTCTTCCATTCATCTCCTTCTCTGATCTGAATCTGATGATATCCACTCTTCAGATCTATCTTTGAGAAATACACAGCTCCACTCAAACAGTCTATAATAACATCCATTCGTGGCAATGGAAACCTGTACTTGATTGTGATCTTGTTTATTGCGCTGGAATCTATACACATCCTCCATTCTCCATTCTTCTTTGGTGCTAATACCGCTGGTACAGCACAGGGACTCAGACTCTCATGGATCAATCTTTTCTGTAACAGTTCATGTACTTGTATGTTCAGCTCCTCACTTTCTACAGGTGTCATTCTGTGTGCTACCTTATTCAGCAAACTCGCTCCTAGAATCAAGTCCATCTGATGACTGATCTTCCTGACTGGTGGTAATCCATTAGGCATGTTATCGGATACAATATCCTGAAACTCATTCAACAAATCTGCAACTTCTACAGGAACATCTTCTTCTTCCTCTTTACCAGCTTTTGAAATTAAAGCAAAACATACATGCTCATGCCTCATAGCATCTAGGAAATTTCTTCCATCAACAAAAGTTATCCTTGCATTACCACATACCTTTTCTTCAGTCTCTTTCAATGGTTTTAGCTTATGTCGCACTCCATCCTTTGTCAGGGAATAGGTATTCGCACGACCATCATGTACAGCACATCTGTCAAACTGCCATGGTCTACCCAACAACATATGACATGCATCCATAGATATGATATCACACAATACCTCATCTTGGTATCCGCCAATCTTGAACTTCACCAGGCATTGTTCATTGACCATGACCTTGTGGTCATCCTGTACCCAGGCAATCCGATATGGATGTGGGTGTTTCTGTCTCTTGAGCTTCAACTTTGTCACCATCTCTTCTGACACCAAATTGTCAGTGCTTCCACTATCAATAATCACATCACAACATTTACCTTCACACTTGCACCTGGTGCGAAACAAGCTCCTCCTTTGCTCAGGTTCATTCTCACCACTCAACAGGACTCTTCTGTTAATCAACGTTTCTCCTCTTTCAGCATCTTCAGAATTTGATGATCTGGCATCTTCATCTACATGTGCAACTCTGGCCTGGCTTTCATTTCTCTTGTCTGTTCTGCCTTGGCGCTGAGGACATTCAAATGCCTTGTGACCTTCTTCTCCACAGTGAAAACATGTTCCACGAAAGCCACCTCTTCCAGATTCTTGTCCTCTTCCTCTTCCTCTCTGATCTCTATTATTCTGATTATGGAAGCGATTGAAATTATTTTCTCACTGATTCTGACTGCTACTGGCCTCATCCTTCTTTTTCAGATCTTCATTTCGGCCACCATATGACCGTCCACCAGATCGTCCACCACGACCTCTTCCGTTTTGTCTGCTCTCAAACTTCTTGTTCAGCTTTTCCTCTACTTTTAGGGCAAACTAGTATGCCTCTTCAATACTATTCATTCGAACCAGATTCAGCTCCTCCTGAATACCTGGCCTTAACCCATTAAGTTATCGGGCAACTTTCTCCTTATCAGCTTCTACATGGCTTGTTCTGATGAGAAGTCGAAAGAACTCTTCTGTATACTCCTGAACAGATCTTCCTGCTTGCTTCAAACTCTGCATTTTCTTCAGTAGGTCAAGCTCATAATCAACAGGAATGAACTGTCACTTCAATTTATCCACCATCTGATCCCATCTCGTGATTTTCTCCTTTCCCCTTCTATTTCGCTCCAACTGAATCTCTTGCCACCATATCTTCGAATGACCTTTCAGTCTGACCTTCGAAAATTTGACCCTATCAGGATCCTCAACATCTTCATACTCAAAATATTTCTCACATTCATTGATCCAGTCAATCAATTCTTTCAAGTTAAGATTTTCAAAAAATGTAGGAACCTCAATGTTAGGTCTTTTCTCAATCTTAGAAATGGCTCGAAAAAGTCTTTCTTCTTCCAAGTTCACAATTTTGACTTCTTCTTGATATTCTTCTTCAGCTTCATCTTCGCTTTCATCTCTGACATTAAGATTCATTCCTCTACGAATCTCTTCTTGCAATGCTCGCACTTGTCTCTAAAGTGCCCTAACCTCAAGTGTTACAACACCAGCTCTTCCGCCACGTTCCATTCGTGGAGGCATTTTTGCGATGTGCGCTGAAACCCTAACCACGGTCGTACTGCAAACTGTCTCACAGTCGGCGATCTGTTTATACACTCAAGAACTCTTGCTCTGATACCACTTGGTGAAAGGTGCTCCATTTAATACCACAAACACATAACAAAAATAGAGAAACAACAACAATATGGAAGAACAGAAAATTGGCTTCGTATTATCTCCACAAATGTGAAATTACAGACTTTTAGAATTACAATATGTAAAGCCACATGGGCATTCCCTTACAATATTCTGTAGGTCAAAGCCTCGAACTATTACCCAGATCTACTACCCAGAACTATTCTGAACTGCCTAAGACAATAATACAACCTTCCTTATATAAGCAATTTTCCACCGCCTGGGAAGGTTCCAGAATTTTAGCCAATAAGGCCGACCAAACTTAGAATTATTTTATTTTATATTTTATTACATCATAGTCAGCTCAAGATAACCTTTGAAACCCGAACAAAAATTTTGAAGAAAATTATTTTCTGCCATTTCAGGTGGCCCAACTTCCGAAGACCATAAGTCATCACTAGTTGACCCGATCGGCTATTATAACCCCATTTCAGAAACGTCATGAAGCGCTCTACAGGCTTGACTGGCGCAAGCGCTCGTCACCCAAATTTCTCACCTCATCCAGGGCCTCTAAAGCTTTCAAAACTGAGTTCAAAGTTTTTGTACCCTGCTGCCAATACCGAAAATCTTCAATATCTTCCAATATACACTTGATCTGCCAATGAAACTTTACTGGCAGACTTATATGACCAAAATGAACCTCCAAGAAAGAAATATGATCATTCTGATCACATACGAAAATTATCAAAAATAGTAACTTTCCATAAATAGCAGCTCTACACAAAATAGCCCTTATTGAATATAAAAATAGAAATATTTTTTTTTTGGGTGATGCAAGATTTCTCTTACACCTAGGATGCTCCTGCATCAGACACTCAGGGAAATTTGAGAAGTGACCCTGTCACGACTCAAGTGTCCAGAGGAAAACCAAGACGGCTAACCTCCTCCTTTGTCAGCCATGATGAATCTTCAACAGGTCATCCTTTCCACTTGACTAGATATTCTTCATGTCCTGTTTCTTGTGCTTCTGTCAACACGACTATCCAATATATCTTCGATCTCCTTAGTGTCTGAACTAGTTGCTGAATTACTCCACTGTGCTGCTGTGATCTCATCGTCAACTCCTCCTTCATGATACTCTGTCAAATCTGAAATGTTAAACACTGGTGAAATATTTAGCTCAAATAGACAATTCTACCTCATATGCATTTTCTGAATCATGTTTCTTCAGTATCCTACATGGTCCAAACTTCTTCATTTTCAGCTTGTTATATGTACCAATTGGAAACTGCTCCTTCCACAAATAAACCATGACTTCATCACCAACCTGAAATTTTTTATACCTCATTTTCTCATCTACCTTAACCTTATACTGTGCGTTCATCTTGGTAATACGCTTCCTCACCTCCCCATGGATGTTTTTCAAGTGTTCTGCAAAATTTTCAGCTTCAGCACTACTTATTTCTCCTTTATCTATCTTCCTCAATTCAGATACATTTCTTGGACTACTTCCATATACAATTTAGAATGATGATTTACCAGTGCTCCTGTTGACAAAATTATTGTATGCAAATTCTGCCTGTGATAAAATCAAATCCCATCCTGTTGGCTTATCTCCAACCAAACATCTCAGCAAATTTTCCAAACTCCTATTCACCACCTCTATTTGTCCATCAGTCTGTAGATGATGTGATGAACTGAACTTCAAATCTGTCTTCAACTTCTTCCATAATGTACGTCAGAAATATCCAACAAACTTAATGTCCCGATCTGAAACTATGGTCTTTGGCAAACCATGAAGTCTTACTACTTCTCTGAAAAACAATTCTGCTACATGAACAACATCATTAGTCTTCTTGTAGGGAATGAAATGTGCCATCTTTGAAAATCTGTCAACCACCAAAAAAATTGAATCATGTCCCCGGTGAGTCCTTGGTAAACCAAGAATAAAGTCCATGCTGATATCCTCCCAATGCTTCTTTGGTACAGGTAATGGCTGATACAACCCTGTATTCTGCTTCACTCCTTTCGCCATCTGACATACTTTGCAACTCTGTACAAACTTCTTCACATCTTGCTGCAACTATGGCCAATAATAATTCTCACTAACCAAACCAAGGGTTTTATCATGACCAAAATATCCAGCCAATCCTCCGCTATGCTTCTCCTTGATGAGATTCTCCCTCATAGAACTTCGTCGAATGCACAACTGACTCCCTCTGAATAGCATATCATCCTGGATGATGAAATCCAACCATTTCATCCTTTCTAGAGTAACAGGTTCTGTACAAGCTTTCCAAGCTTCACCAAAATCAAGATCCTCTAGATACAAATTCTTAAGTTCCTTGAACCCAACCACTTCAATCTGCATTTCTATCAGCAATAGTTGCCTTCTGCTAAGAGCATCTGCAACCTTATTAGACTTTCCACTCCTATGTTTCAAAACAAATGTATAACTCTGCAAAAACTCAACCCATTTCAAATGTCTTTGATTCAATTTTTCTTGACTATTCAAATATTGCAAAGCTTGATGATCAGTATACAAAATAAAGTCCTTAAGAAGTAGATAATGTCTCCACTTTTTTAATGCTTGAACTATAGCATAAAATTTCTGATCATAAATAGAATATTTACTCTTGGCATCATTTAACTTCTCACTGAAATAAGCAATAGGTTTACCTTCTTGGCTCATAACAGCTCCTATTGCAGTACCACTAGCATCACAATCTACTTGAAACACCTTATTAAAATCTGGAAGTGCTAAAATAGGTTGTTCTATAACTTTTTGTTTCAACAATTGAAAACTTTTTTCTGCCCCATTAGTCCACTTAAACTCTTTTCTGTCCCCTCTCATTGTTTTAGTCAAGGGTCCACAAATACTGCTAAATTTTTTGATAAACTTTCTATAAAAGATAGCTAGACCATGAAAAAATCTTACCTCAGTAGCACTCCTTAGAGTAGGCTATTCAAGGATAGCCTGTACCTTCTCTAGGTCCATTTTTAGACCTTCTCCTGAAACTACAAACCCCAAATACACCAACTCTTTCTTCACAAAATTGCACTTCTTCAAATCAATCAACAATTTCTCTTCTTTCAACTTCTCAAATACCATACGAATATGCATCATATGCTCATCCAATGTCTTACTAAAGATCAAAATATCATCTAGGTAAACAATGACAAATTTACTCAAAAATTCTTTCAGAACCTCGTTCATGAGCCGCATGAAAGTGCTCGGTGCATTGGTTAGCTAAAAAGGCATGACTAACCACTCATATAGTCCTTCCTTTGTCTTAAAGACAGTCTTCCATTCATCTCCTTCTCTGATCTGAATCTGATGATATCCACTCTTCAGATCTATTTTTCAGAAATACACAGCTCCACTCAAACAGTCTATAATATCATTCATTCATGGCAATAGAAATCTGTATTTGATTATGATCTTATTTATTGCCTTAGAATCTATACACATCCTCCATTCTCCATTCTTCTTTGGTGCTAATACTGCTGGTATAGCACAGGGACTCAGACTTTCACGGATCAATCTTTTCTGTAATAGTTCATGTACTTGTATGTTCAGCTCCTCACTTTCTGCAGGTGTCATTCTGTGTGCTACCTTATTCGGCAAACTTGCTCCTAGGATCAAGTCCATCTGATGACTGATCTTCTTGACTAGTGGTAATCTATCAAGCACGTTATCGGATACAATATCCTGAAACTCATTCAACAAATCTGCAACTTCTACAAGAACATCTTCTACTTCCTCTTTACCAGCTTTTGGAATTAAAAGCAAAACATACATGCTCATGCCTCATACCATTTAGGAAATTTCTTCCATCAACAAAAGTTATCCTTGCATTACCACATACCTTTTCTTCAGTCTCCTTCAATAGTTTTAGCTTATGTCGTACTCCATTTTTTGTTAGGTAATAGGTATTCGCACGACCATCATGTACAACACATCTGTCAAACTGCTATGGTCTACCCAACAACATATGACATGCATCCATAGATATGATATCACACAATACCTCATCTTGGTATCCGCCAATCTTGAACTTCACTAGGCATTGTTCATTGACCATGACCTTGTGGTCATCTTGTACCCAAGCAATCCGATATGGATGTGGGTGTTTCTGTCTCTTGAGCTTCAACTTTGTCACCATCTCTTCTGACACCAAATTGTCAGTGCTTCCACTATCAATAATCACATCACAACATTTACCTTCACACTTGCACCTGGTGCGAAACAGGCTCCTCTTTTGCTCAGGTTCATTCTCACCACTCAACAGGACTCTTCTGTTAATCAACGTTTCTCCTCTTTCAACATCTTCAGAATTTGATGATCTGGCATCTTCATCTATATGTGCAACTCTGGCCTGGCCTTCATTTCTCCTATCTGTTCTACCTTAGGGCTGAAGACATTCAAATGCCCTGTGACCTTCTTCTCCACAGTGAAAATATGTTCCACGAAAGCCACCTCTTCGAGATCCTTGTCCTCTTCCTCTTCCTCTTTCATCTTTATTATTTTGATCCTGGAAGCGATTGGAATTATTTCTTCGCTGATTCTGACTACTACTGGCCTCATCCTTCTTTTTCGGATCTTCATTTCGGCCACCATATGACCGTCTACCAGATCAGCCACCGTGACCTCTTACGTTTTGTCTGCTCTCAAACTTATTATTCAGCTTTTCCTCTACTTTTAAGGAAAACTGGTATGCCTCTTCAACACTGTTCATTCGAACCAGATTCAGCTCCTCCTGAATGCTTGGCCTTAACCCATTAAAGTATCAGGCAACTTTCTCCTTATTAGCTTCTGCATGGCCTGTTCTGATGAGATGTCGATAGAACTCTTCTGTATACTCCTAAACAGATCTTCCTGCTTGCTTCAAACTCTGCATTTTTTTTAGTAGGTCAAGCTCATAATCAACAGGAATGAACTGTCGCTTCAATTTATCCACCATCTGATCCTATCTTGTGATTTTCTCCTTTCCCCTTCTATTTCGCTCCAACTGAATCTCTTGCCACCATATCTTCGAATGAACTTTTAGTCTGGCCTTCGCAAATTTGACTCTATCAGGATCCTCAACATCTTCATACTTTAAATATTTCTCACATTCATTGATTCAGTCGATCAATTCTTCTGGGTTAAGATTTCTAGAAAATGTAGGAACCTCAATCTTAGGTCTTTTCCCAATTTTAAAAATGGCTCGAAAAAGTCTCTCTTCCTCCACGTTCACAATTTCAAATTCTCCTTCTTGATATTCTTCTTCAGCTTTATCCTCGCTTTCATCTCTGACATTAAGATTCATTCCTCAACGAATCTCTTCTTGCAATGCTCACACTTGTCTCTGCAGTGCCCTAACCTCAGGTGTTACAACACCAGCTTTTCCGCCACGTTCCCTTCGTGGAGGTATTTTTGCGACGCGCGTTGAAACCTTAACCATGGTCTTAGTGCAAACTACCTCACAGTCGGCGGTCTGTTTACACACTCAGGAACTCCTGCTCTGTTACCACTTAGTGAAGGGTGCTCCTCTTAATACCACAAACACATAACAGAAATAGAGAAACAACAACAATATGGAAAAACAAAAAATTGGCTTCTTATTATCTCCACAAATGTGGAATTGCAGACTTTCAGAATTACAATATGCAAAGCCACATGGGCATTCCCTTACAATATTCTATAGGACAAAGCCTCGAACTATTACCCAGATCTACTACCCAGAACTATTTTGAACTGCCTAAGACAATAATACAGCCTTCCTAATATAGGCAATTTTCCACCGCTTGGGAAGGTTCCAGAATTTTAGCCAATAAGGCCGACCAAACTTAAAATTATTTTATTTTACATTTTATTACATCATAGTTAGCTCAAGATAACCTTTGAAACTCGAACAGAAATTTTGAAGAAAGTTATTTTTCGCCATTGCAGGTGGCCCAATTTTCGAAGACCATAAGTCATCACTAGTTGACCCGATCGGCTATTATAACCCCATTTCAGAAATGCCACGAAGTACTCTACAGGCTTGTCCCATGCAAGCGCCGGTCACCAAAATATTTGACCTCATCCGGGGCCTCTAAAGCTTTCAAAACTGAGTTCAAAGTTTCTGTACCCTGCTGCCAATATCGAAAATCTTTAATATCTTCCAATATACACTTGATTTGGCAATGAAACTTTACTGGCAGACTTATATGACCAAAATGAACTTTCAAGAAAGAAATCAGATCATTCTGAGCACATACGAAAATTACCAAAAATAGTAACTTTCAATAAATAGCAGCTCTCCACAAAATAGCCCTTATTGAATATAAAAATAGAAATTTTATTTTTTTTGGTGATGCAAGATTGCTCTTACATCCAGGATGCTCCTGCATCAGACACTCAGGGTAATTTGAGAAGTGACCCTGTCACGACTCAGGGTCCAGAGGAAAACCAAGACGGCTAACCTTCTCCTTTGTCAGCCATGATGAATCTTCAATAGGTCGTCCTTTCCACTTGACCAGATATTCTTCATGTTTTATTCTTTGTGCTTCTGCCAACACGACTATCCAGTATATCTTCGATCTCCTTAGTGTCTAAACTAGTTATTGGAATATTCCACTGTGCTGCTGTGATCTCATCGTCAACACCTCCTTCATGATACTCTGTCAGATCTAAAATGTTAAACACTAGTGAAATATTTAACTCAATAGGCAATTCTACCTCATATGCATTTCTTGAATCATGTTTCTTCAGTATCTTACATGGTTCAAACTTCTTCATTTTCAGCTTGTTATATGTACCAACTGGAAACCGCTCCTTCCACAAATGAACCATGACTTCATCACCAACTTAAAATTTTTTATACCTCATTTTCTCATCTGTCTTAGCCTTATACTATGCGTTCATCTTGGTAATATGCTTCCTCACCTCCCCATGGATGTTCTTCAAGTGTTCTGCAAAATCCTCAGCTTCAGCACTACTTATTTCTCCTTTATCTATCTTCCTCAATTCAGATGCATTTCTTAGACTACTTCCATATACAATCTAGAATGGTGATTTACCAGTGCTCCTATTGACAGAATTATTGTATGCAAATTTCACTTGTGGTAAAATCAAATCCCATCCTGTTGGCTTATCTCCAACCAAATATCTCACCAAATTTCTTAAACTCCTATTCACCACCTCTGTCTGTCCATCAGTCTTTGGATGATGTGATGAACTGAACTTAAAATCTATCTTCAACTTCTTCCACAATATACGTCAGAAATATCCAACAAACTTAGTGTCCCGATCTAAAACTATGGTCTTTGGCAAACCATGAAGTCTCACTACTTCTCTGGAAAATAATTCTGCTACATGAACAACATCATTAGTCTTCTTGTAAAGAATGAAATGTGTCATCTTTGAAAATCTGTCAACCACCACAAAAATTGAATCATGTCCCCGCTAAGTCTTCGGTAAACCAAGAACAAAGTCCATGCTGATATCCTCCCAAGGCTTCTTTGGTACAGGTAATGGCTGATACAATATTGTATTCTGCTTCACTCATTTCGCCATCTGACATACTCTGCAACTCTGTACAAACTTCTTCACATCTTGCTGCAACTGTGGCCAATAATAATTCTCACTAACCAAACTAAGAGTTTTATCACGACCAAAATATCCAGCCAATCCTCCGCTATGCTTCTCTTTGATGAGATTCTCCCTCATAGAACTTCATGGAATGCACAACTGACTCCCTCTAAATAGCATATCATTCTGGATGATGAAATCCAACCATTTCATCCTGTCTAGAGTAACAGGTTCTGTACAAGCTTTCCAAGCTTCACCAAAATCAGAATCCTCTAGATACAAATTCTTAAGTTCCTTGAACCCAACCACATCAATCTGCATTTCTGTTAGCAATAGTTGCCTAATGCTAAGAGCATCTGCAACCCTATTAGACTTTCCACTCTTATGTTTCAAAATAAATGTATAACTCTGCAAAAACTCAACCCATTTCAAATACTTTTGATTCAATTTTCCTTGACTATTCAAATATTGCAAAGCTTGATGATCAGTATACAAACAAACTCCTTACGAAGTAGATAATGTCTCCACTTCTTTAATGCTTGAACTATAGCATAAAATTTCTTTTAATAAATAGAATATTTCCTCTTGGCATCATTTAACTTCTCACTGAAATAAGCAACAGGTTTACCTTCTTGGCTCATAACAACTCCTATTGCAGTACCACTAGCATCACAATCTACTTGAAACACCTTATTAAAATCTAGAAGTACTAAAATAGGTTGTTCTGTAACTTTTTGTTTCAACAATTGAAAACTCTTTTCTGCCCCATTAGTCCACTTAAACTATTTTCTATCCCCTCTCATTGTTTCAGTCAAGGATCCACAAATACTGCTAAAATTTCTGATAAGCTTTCTATAAAAGATACCTAGACCATGAAAAGATCTTACCTCAGTAGCACTCCTTGGAGTAGGCCATTCAAGGATAGCCTGTACCTTCTCTAGGTCCATTTTTAGACCTTCTCTTGAAACTACAAACTTCAAATACACCAACTCTTTCTTCACAAAACTGCACTTCTTCAAATCAATCAACAATTTCTCTTCTCTCAACTTCTCAAATATCATACGAATATGCATCATATGCTCATCCAATGTCTTACTAAAAATCAAAATATCATCTAGGTAAACAATGAAAAACTTACCCAAAAATTCTTTCAGAACTTCGTTCATGAGCCGCATGAAAGTGCTCGGTGCATTGGTTAGCCCAAAAGGCATGACTAACCACTCATATAGACCTTCCTTTGTCTTGAAGGCAGTCTTCCATTCATCTCCTTCTCTGATCTGAATCTAATGATATCCACTCTTCTGATCTATCTTTGAGAAATACAGAGCTCCACTCAAACAGTCTAGAATATCATCCATTCGTGGCAATGGAAACCTATACTTGATTGTGATCTTGTTTAGTGCCCTAGAATCTGTACACATCCTCCATTCTCCATTCTTCTTTGGTGCTAATACTGCTGATACAGCACAAGGACTCAGACTCTCACGGATCAATCCTTTCTGTAATAGTTCATGTACTTGTATGTTCAGCTCCTCACTTTCTGCAGGTGTCATTCTGTGTGCTGCCTTATTCGGCAAACTCGCTCCTAGAATTAAGTCCATCTGATGACTGATCTTTCTGACTCATGGTAATCCATCAGGCACGTTATCGGATACAATATCTTGAGACTCATTCAACAAATCTATAACTTCTACAGGAACATCTTTTACTTCCTCTTTACCAGCTTTTGAAATTAAAGTAAAACATACATGCTCATGCCTCATACCATCTAGAAAATTTATTCCATAAACAAAAGTTATCCTTACATTACCACATACCTTTTCTTCAGTTTCTTTCAATAGTTTTAGCTTATGTCGCACTCCTTCCTTTGTTAGGGAATAAGTATTCGCACAACCATCATGTACAACACATCTGTCAAACTGCCATGGTCTACCCAACAACATATGACATACATCCATAAATATGATATCACACAATACCTCATCTAGGTATCCACCAATCTTGAACTTCACTAGGTATTGTTCATTGACCATGACCTTGTGGTCATCCTGTACCCAAGCAATCTGATATGGATGTGGGTGTTTCTGTCTCTTGAGCTTCAACTTTGTCACCATCTCTTCTGACACCAAATTGTTAGTGCTTCCACTATCAATAATCACATCACAATATTTACCTTCACACTTGCACCTCGTGCGAAATAGGCTCCTCCTTTGCTCAGATTCATTCTCACCACTCAACAGGACTCTTCTGTTAATCAATGTTTCTCCTCTTTCAGCATCTTCAGAATTTGATGATCTGGCATCTTCATCTACATGTGCAACTCTGGCTTGGCCTTCATTTCTCCTGTCTGTTTTGCCTTGGCGCTGAGGACATTCAAATGCCCTGTGACCTTTTTCTCCATAGTGAAAACATGTTACACGGAAGCCACCTCTTCCAGATCCTCGTCCTCTTCCTCTTCCTCTCTGATCTCTATTATTTTGATCTTGGAAGCGATTAGAATTATTTTCTGATTGATTCTGACTACTACTAGCCTCATCCTTCTTTTTCGGATCTTCATTTCGGCTACGATGTGACCGTCCACCAGATCGTCCACCGTGACCTCTTCCATTTTGTCTGCTCTCAAACTTCTTGTTTAGCTTTTCCTCTACTTTTAAGGCAAACTGGTATGCCTCTTCAATACTGTTCATTCGAACTAGATTCAGCTCCTCCTGAATGCTTGGCCTTAACCCATTAAGGTATCGGGCAACTTTCTTCTTATCAGCTTCTGCATGATCTATTCTGATGAGAAGTTGATAGAACTCGTCTGTATACTCCTAAATAGATCTTCCTGCTTGATTCAAACTCTGCATTTTCTTTAGTAGGTCAAGTTCATAATCAATAGGAATGAACTGTCACTTCAATTTATCCACCATCCGATCCCATCTCGTGATTTTCTCCTTTCCCCTTTTATTTCGCTCCAACTGAATCTCTTGCCACCATATCTTCGCATGACCTTTCAATCTAGCCTTCGCAAATTTGACCCTATCAGGATCCTCAACATCTTCATATTCAAAATATTTCTCACATTCATTGATCCAGTCGATCAATTCTTCTGGGTTAAGATTTCTAGAAAATGTAAGAACCTCAATCTTAGGACTTTTTCCAATCTTAGAAATAGCCCGAAAAAATCTTTCTCCCTCCAAGTTCATAATTTTAACTTCTCCTTCTTGATATTCTTATTTAGCTTCATCTTCGCTTTCATCTTTGACATTAATATTCATTCATCTACGAATCTCTTCTTGCAATGCTCGCACTTGTCTCTGCAGTGTCCTAACCTTAGGTGTTACAACACCAGCTCTTCCGCCACGTTCCTTTCGTGGAAGCATTTTTACGATGCGCGCTGAAACCCTAACTACAGTCCTAGTGCAAATTGCCTCACAGTCGATGATTTATTTACACACTAAGGAACTCCTTCTCTGATACCACTTCGTGAAGGGTGCTCCCCTTAATACCACAAACACATAACAAAAATAGAGAAACAACAACAATATGAAAGAATAGAAAATTGGCTTCTTATTAGCTCCACAAATGTGGAATTACAGACTTTCAGAATTACAATATGCAAAGCCACATGGGCATTCCCTTACAATATTCTGTAGAACAAAGCCTCAAACTATTACCTAGATGTACTACCCAGAACTATTCTGAACTGCCTAAGACAATAATACAGCCTTCCTTATATAGGCAATTTTCCACCGCTTGGGAAGGTTCCAGAATTTTAGCCAATAATGTCGACCAAACTTAGAATTATTTTATTTTACATTTTATTACATCATAGTCGGCTCAAGATAACCTTTGAAACCCGAACATAAATTTTGAAGAAAATTATTTTCTGCCATTTCAGGTGGCCCAACTTCCGAAGACCATAAGTCATCACAAGTTGACCCAATCGGCTATTATAACCCCATTTTGGAAATGCCACGAAGCGCTCTACAGGCTTGACTGGCGCAAGCGCTCGTTACACAAATTTCTGACCTCATCCGGGGCCTCTAAAGCCTTCAAAATTGAGTTCAAAATTTCTGTACCCTGATGCCAATACTGAAAATCTTCAATATCTTCCAATATACACTTAATCTGGCAATGAAACTTTACTGGCAAACTTATATGACCAAAATGAACCTCCAAGAAAAAAATCAGATCATTCTGAGCACATACCAAAATTACCAAAAATAGAAACTTTCCATAAATAGCAGCTCTGCACAAAATAGCCCTTATTGAATATAAAAATAAAAATATTTTTTTTTTGGTGATGCAAGATTGCTCTTACACCCAGGATGCTCCTGCATCAGACACGTAGGGTAATTTGAGAAGTGACCCTGTCATGACTCAGGTGTCCAGGGGAAAACTAAGATGGCTAACCTCCTCCTTTGTCAGCCATAATGAATCTTCAACAGGTCAACCTTTCCACTTGACCAGATATTCTTCATATGTCATGTTCCTTATGCTTCTACCAACACAACTATCCAGTATATTTTCGATCTCCTTATTGTCTGAACTAGTTGCTAGAATACTCCACTGTGCTGCTGTGATCTCATCGTCAACACCTCCTTCATGATACTCTGTCAGATCTAAAATGTTAAACACTAGTGAAATATTTAGCTCAATAGGCAATTCTACCTCATATGCATTTCCTGAATCATATTTCTTCAGTATCCTACATGGTCCAAACTCTTTATTTTCAGCTTGTTATATGTACCAATTGTAAACCACTCATTCCGCAAATGAACCATGACTTCATCACCAACTTGAAATTCTTTATACCTCTTTTTCTCATCTGCCTTAGCCTTATACTGTGCATTCATCTTGGTAATATGCTTCCTCACCTCCCCATGGATGTTCTTCAAGTGTTCTGCAAAATCTTCAGCTTGAGCACTACTTATTTCTCTTTTATCTATCTTCTTCAATTCAGATGCATTTCTTGGACTACTTCCATATACAATCTGGAATGGTGATTTAGAAGTGCTCCTATTGACAGAATTATTGTAGGCAAATTTCACCTATGGTAAAATTAAATCTCATTTTGTTGGCTTATCTCCAACCAAACATCTCACCAAATTTCTTAAACTCCTATTCACCACCTCTGTCTGTCCATCAGTCTGTGGATGATGTGATGAACTGAACTTCAAATCTATCTTCAACTTCTTCCACAATGTACGTCAGAAATATCCAACAAACTTAGTGTCCCGATCTGAAACTATGGTCTTTGGAAAACCATGAAGTTTCACTACTTCTCTGGAAAATAATTCTGCTACATGAACAGCATCATTAGTCTTCTTGTAGGGATTGAAATGTGTCATCTTTGAAAATCTGTCAACCACCACAAAAATTAAATCATGTCCCCGCTGAGTCTTTGGTAAACCAAGAACAAAGTCCATGCTGATATCCTCCCAAAGCTTCTTTGGTACACGTAATGGCTGATACAACCCTATATTCTACTTCACTCGTTTTGCCATCTGACATACTCTGCAACTCTGTACAAACTTCTTCACATCTTGCTGCAACTGTGGCCAATAATAATTCTCACTAACCAAACTAAAGGTTTTATCACAACCAAAATGTCCAGCCAATCCTTCGCTATGCTTCTCCTTGATGAGATTCTCCCTCATAGAACTTCGTGGAATGCACAACTGACTCCGTCTGAATAGCATATCGTCCTAGATGATGAAATTCAACCATTTCGTCCTGTCTAGAGTAACAGGTTCTGTACAAACTTTCCAAGCTTCGGCAAAATCAGGATCTTCTAGATACAAATTCTTGAGTTCCTTGAACCCAACCACTTCAATCTGCATTTCTGTCAACAATAGTTGCCTTCTGCTAAGAGCATCTGCAACCTTATTAGACTTTCCACTCCTGTGTTTCAAAACAAATGTATAACTCTGCAAAAACTCAACCCATTTCAAATGTCTTTGATTTAATTTTCCTTGACTATTCAAATATTGGAAAGCTTGATGATCAGTATACAAAACAAACTCTTTAGGAAGTAGATAATGTCTCCACTTCTTTAATGCCTGAACTATAGCATAAAATTTTTGATCATAAACAGAATATTTCCTCTTGGCATCATTTAACTTCTCACTGAAATAAGCAACAGATTTACCTTCTTGTCTCATAAGAGCTCCTATTGTAGTACCACTAGCATCACAATCTATTTGAAACACCTTATTAAAATCTGAAAGTTCTAAAATAGGTTATTCTGTAACTTTTTGTTTTAACAATTAAAAATTTTTTTCTGCCCCATTAGTCCACTTAAACTCTTTTCTATCCCCTCTCATTGTTTCAGTCAAGGGTCCACAAATACTGCTAAAATTTCTGATAAACTTTTTATAAAAGCTAGTTAGACCATGAAAAGATCTTACCTTAGTAGCACTCCTTGGAGTAGGCCATTCAAGGATAGCCTGTACCTTCTCTGAGTCCATTTTTAGACCTTCTCCTAAAACTACAAACCCCAAATACACCAACTCTTTCTTCACAAAATTGCACTTCTTCAAATTAATCAACAATTTCTCTTCTCACAACTTCTCAAATACCATACGAATATGCATCATATGCTCATCCAATGTCTTACTAAATATCAAAATATCATCTAGGTAAACAATGAAAAATTTACCCAGAAATTCTTTCAGAACTTCATTCATGAGCCGCATGAAAGTGCTCGGTGCATTGGTTAGCCCAAAAGGTATGACTAACCACTCATATAGTCCTTCCTTTATCTTGAAGGTAGTCTTCCATTCATCTCCTTCTCTGATCTGAATCTGATGATATCCACTCTTCAGATCTATCTTTGAGAAATACACAGCTCCACTCAAACAGTCCATAATATCATCCATTCGTGGCTATGGAAACCTGTACTTGATTGTGATCTTGTTTATTGCCTTAGAATCTATACACATCTTCCATTCTCCATTCTTCTTTGGTGCTAATACCGCTGGTATAGCACAGGGACTCAGACTCTCACGGATCAATCCTTTCTGTAACAGTTCAAGTACTTGTATGTTCAGCTCCTCACTTTCTACAGGTGTCATTCTATGTGCTGCCTTATTAGGCAAACTCGCTCTTGGGATCAAGTCCATCTGATGACTGATCTTCCTGACTAGTGGTAATCCATCAGGCACGTTATCGGATACAATCTTTTGAAACTCATTCAACAAATCTGCAACTTCTATTAGAACATCTTCTACTTCTTCTTTACCAGCTTTTGAAATTATAGAAAAATATACATGCTCATGCCTCATACCATTTAAAAAATTTCTTCCATCAACAAAAGTTATCCTTGCATTACCACATACTTTTTCTTCAGTCTCCTTCAATAGTTTTAGCTTATGTCACACTCCATCCTTTGTCAGGGAATAGGTATTCGCACGACCATCATGTACAGCACATCTGTCAAACTGCCATGATCTACCCAACAACATATGACATGCATCCATAGATATGATATCACACAATACCTCATCTTGGTATCCGCCAATCTTGAACTTTACCAAGCATTATTGATTGACCATGACCTTGTGGTCATCTTGTACCCAGGCAATCCGATATAGATGTGGGTATTTCTATCTCTTGTGCTTCAACATTGTCACCATCTCTTCTGACACCAAATTGTCAGTGCTTCCACTATCAATAATCACATCACAACATTTACCTTCACACTTGCACCTGGTCCGAAACAGGCTTTTCTTTTGCTCAAGTTCATTCTCACCACTCAACAGGACTCTTCTGTTAATCAATATTTCTCTTCTTTCAACATCTTCAGAATTTGATGATCTGACATTTTCATCTACATGTGCAACTCTGGCATGGCCTTCATTTCTCCTATCTGTTCTGCCTTGGCGCTGAGGACATTCAAATGCCCTGTGACCTTCTTTTCCACAGTGAAAACTTGTTCCACGGAAGCCACCGCTTCCAGATCCTTGTCCTCTTCCTCTTCTTCTCTGATCTCTATTATTCTAATCTTGGAAGCGATTAGAATTATTTCCTCGCTGATTTTGACTACTACTGGCCTCATCTTTCTTTTTCAGATCTTCATTTCGGCCACCATATGACTATCCACCAGATCGTCCACAGCGACCTCTTCCATTTTGTCTGCTCTCAAACTTCTTGTTTAGCTTTTCCTCTACTTTTAGGACAAACTCGTATGCCTCTTCAATACTGTTCATTCGAACCAGATTCAGCTCCTCCTCAATGCTTGGCATTAACCAATTAAGGTATCGGGCAACTCTCTCCTTATCAGCTTTTGCATGGCCTGTTCTGATGAGAAGTCGATAGAACTCATCTGTATACTCTTGAACAAATCTTCCTGCTTGCTTCAAACTCTTCATTTTCTTTAGTAGGTCAAGCTCATAATCAACAAGAATGAACTGTCACTTCAATTTATCCACCATTCGATCCCATCTCGTGATTTTCTCCTTTCCCCTTCTATTTCACTCCAACTGAATCTCTTGCCACCATATCTTCACATGACCTTTCAGTCCGGACTTCACAAATTTGACCCTATCAGAATCCTCAACATCTTCATACTCAAAATATTCCTCACATTCATTGATCCAGTCGATTAATTCTTCTAGGTTAAGATTTACAGAAAATGTAGAAACCTCAATGTTAGGTCTTTTCCCAATCTTAAAAATGGCCCGAAAAAGTCTTTCTTCCTCCAGGTTCACAATTTTGACTTCTTCTTGATATTCTTCTTCAGCTTCATCCTCACTTTCATCTCTGACATTAAGATTCATTCCTCTACGAATTTTTTCTTGTAATGCTCGCACTTGTCTTTGTAGTGCCCTAACCTCAGGTGTTACAACACTAACTCTTCTGCCACGTTCCTTTCCTGGAGGCATTTTTGCGATGTGCACTGAAACTCTAACCACGGTCGTAGTGCAAATTGCCTCACAGTCGGTGATCTATTTACACACTCAGGTACTCCTGCTCTGATACCACTTGGTGAAGGGTGCTCCCATTAATACCACAAACACATAACAGAAATAGAGAAACAATAACAATATGCAAGAACAAAAAATTGGCTTCTTATTATCTCCACAAATGTGGAATTATAGACTTTCAGAATTACAATATGCAAAGCCACATGGGCATTCCCTTACAATATTCTGTAGGACAAAGCCTTGAACTATTACCCAGATCTACTACCCAAAACTATTCTGAACTGCCTAAAACAATAATACAGCCTTCTTTATATAGGCAATTTTCCACCGCCTGGGAAGGATCCAGAATTTTAGCCAATAAGGCTGACCAAACTTAGAATTATTTTATTTTACATTTTATTACATCATAGTCGGCTCAAGATAACCTTTGAAACCCAAAATTTTTTTGAAGAAAATTATTTTTCGCCATTTCAGGTGGCCCAACTTCCGAAGACCATAAGTCATCACCAGTTGACCCGATCGGCTATTATAACCCTATTTCAAAAATGTTACGAAGTGCTCTATAGGCTTGACTGGCACAAGCGCCTGTCACCCAAATTTTCAACCTCATCCGGAGACTCTAAAGCCTTCAAAACTGAGTTCAAAGTTTCTGTACCCTGCTATCAATACCAAAAATCTTCAATATCTTCCAATATACACTTGATCTGGCAATGAAACTTTACTGGGAGACTTATATGACCAAAATGAACCTCCCAGAAAGAAATCAGATCATTCTGAGCACATATGAAAATTACCAAAAATAGTAACTTTCCATAAATAGCAGCTCTACACAAAATAGCCCTTATTGAATATAAAAATAGAAATATTTTTTTTTGGGTAATGCAAGATTGCTCTTACACCCAAGATGCTCCTGCATCAAACACTCAGGATAATTTGAGAAGTGACCCTGTCACGACTCAGGTGTCCAGAGGAAAACTAAGACGGCTAACCTCTTCTTTTGTCAGTCATGATGAATCTTCAACAGGTCATCCTTTCCCCTTGACCAGATATTCTTCATATGTCCTGTTCCTTGTACTTCTGCCAACATGACTATCCAGTATATCTTTGATCTCTTTAGTGTCTGAACTAGTTGCTAGATTACTCCACTGTGCTAGTGTGATCTCATCGTCCACACCTCCTTCATGATACTCTGTTAGATCTGAAATGTTAAACACTAGTGAAATATTTAGCTCAATAGGCAATTCTACCTCATATGCATTTCTTGAATCATGTTTCTCAGTATCCTACATGGTCCAAACTTCTTCATTTTCAGCTTGTTATATGTACCAACTAGAAATCGCTCCTTCCACAAATGAACCATGACTTCATCACCAACTTTAAATTCCTTATACCTCTTTTTCTCATCTGCCTTAGTCTTATACTGTGTGTTCATCTTGGTAATATGCTTCCTCACCTCCCCATGGATGTTCTTCAAGTGTTTTACAAAATCTTCAGCTTCAGCACTACTTATTTCTCCTTTATCTATCTTCCTCAATTTAGATGCATTTCTTGGACTACTTCCATATCCAATCTGGAATGATGATTTACCAGTGCTCCTATTGACTAAATTATTGTATGCAAATTCTGCCTGTGGTAAAATCAAATCCCATCCTGTTGGCTTATCTCCAACCAAACATCTCAGCAAATTTTCCAAACTCCTATTCACCACCTCTATCTGTCCATCAGTCTGTGGATGATATGATGAACTGAACTTCAAATCTGTCTTCAACTTCTTCCACAATGTACGTCAGAAATATCCAACAAACTTAGTGTCCCGATCTAAAATTATGGTCTTTGGCAAATCATGAAGTCTCACTACTTCTCTGAAAAACAATTCTGCTACATGAACAACATCATTAGTCTTCTTGCAGAGAATGAAACGTGTCATCTTTGAAAATCTGTCAACCACCAAAAAAATTGAATAATGTCTCTGCTGAGTCCTCGGTAAACCATGAACAAAATCCATGCTGATATCCTCCCAAGGCTTCTTTGGTATAGATAATGGCTGATACAACCCTGTATTCTGCTTCACTCCTTTCACCATCTGACATACTCTGCAACTCTGTACAAACTTCTTCACATCTTGCTGCAACTGTGGCCAATAATAATTCTCATTAACCAAACCAATGGTTTTATCATGACCAAAATATCCAGCCAATCCTTCGCTATACTTCTCCTTGATGAGATTCTCCCTCATAGAACTTCGTGGAATGCACAACTAACTCCCTCTGAATAGCATATCATCCTGGATGATGAAATCCAACCATTTCGTCCTGTCTAGAGTAATAGGTTCTGTAGAGGCTTTCCAAGCTTTACCAAAATCAAGATCGTCTGAATACAAATTCTTGAGTTTCTTGAACCCAACCACTTCAATCTACATTTCTGTCAGCAATAGTTGCCTTCTGCTAAGAGCATCTGCAACCCTATTAGACTTTCTACTCTTTTGTTTCAAAACAAATGTATAACTCTACAAAAACTAAACCCATTTGAAATGTCTTTGATTTAATTTTCTTTGACTATTCAAATATAGCAAAGCTTGATGATCAGTATAGAAAATAAATTCCTTAGGAAGTAGATAATGTCTCCACTTCTTTAATGCCTGAACTATAGCATAAAATTTCTGATTATAAACAGAATATTTTCTCTTGGCATCATTTAACTTCTCACTGAAATAAGCAATAGGTTTACCTTCTTGGCTCATAAGAGCTCCTATTGCAGTACCACTAGCATCAAAATCTACTTGAAACACCTTATTAAAATCTAGAAGTGCTAAAATAGGTTGTTCTGTAATTTTTTTTTTCAACAATTGAAAATTTTTTTTTGCCCCATTAGTCCACTTAAACTCTTTTCTATCCCCTCTCATTATTTTAGTCAAAGGTCCACAAATACTGCTAAAATTTCTGATAAACTTTCTATAAAAGCTAGCTAGACCATGAAAAGATCTTACCTCAATAGCACTCCTTGGAGTAGGTCATTGAAGGATAGCCTGTACCTTCTCTAGGTCCATTTTTAGACCTTCTCCTGAAACTACAAACCCCAAATACACCAACTCTTTCTTCACAAAACTGCACTTTTTTAAATTAATCAACAATTTCTCTTCTCTCAACTTCTCAAATACCATACGAATATGCATCATATGCTCATCCAATGTCTTACTAAAGATTAAAATATCATCTAGGTAAACAATGAAAAACTTACCCAGAAATTCTTTCAGAACCTCGTTCATGAGCCACATGAAAGTGCTCGGTGCATTAGTTAGCACAAAAGGCATGACTAACCACTCATATAGTCCTTCATTTATCTTGAAATTAGTCTTCCATTCATATACTTCTCTGATCTGAATCTGATGATATCCACTCTTCAGATCTATCTTTGAGAAATACACAGCTCAACTCAAACAGTCTATAATATCATCCATTCGTGGCAATGGAAACCTGTACTTGATTATGATCTTGTTTATTGCCCTAGAATCTGTACATATCCTCCATTCTACATTCTTCTTTGGTGCTAATACCGCTGGTACGGCATAGAGATTCAGACTCTCATAGATCAATCTTTTCTGTAATAGTTCATGTACTTGTATGTTCAGCTCACTTTCTGCAGGTGTTATTTTGTGTGCTGCCTTATTCGGAAAATTCACTCCTGGAATCAAGTCCATCTGATGACTGATCTTCCTGACTGGTGGTAATCCATCAGGCATGTTATCGGATACAATATCATGAAACTCATTCAACAAATCTGCTACTTCTACAAGAACATCTTCTACTTCCTCTTTACCAGCTTTTTGTATTAAACCAAAACGTACATGCCCATGCCTCATACCATCTAGGAAATTTATTTCATCAACAAAAGTTATCCTTGCATTACCACATACTTTTTCTTCAGTCTCCTTCAATGGTTTTAGCTTATGTTGCACTCCATTATTTGTCAAGGAATAGGTATTCGTACGACCATCATGTACAATACATCTGTCAAACTACCATGGTCTACCGAACAACATATGACATGCATCCATAGATATGATATCACACAATACCTCATCTTGGTATCCGCCAATCTTCAACTTCACCAAGCATTGTTAATTGACCATGACCTTGTGGTCATCCTGTACCCAAGCAATTCGATATGGATGTGGTTGTTTTTGTCTCTTGAGCTTCAACTTTGTCACCATCTCTTCTGACACCAAATTGTCAATGATTCTACTATCAATAATCACATTACAACATTTACCTTCACACTTGCACCTGGTGTGAAACAGGCTCCTCATTTGCTCAGGTTCATTCTCACCACTCAACAGGACTTTTCTGTTAATCGACATTTCTCCTCTTTCAGCATCATCAGAATTTGATGATCTGACATCTTCATCTACATGTGCAACTCTAGCCTGGCTTTCATTTCTCATGTCTGTTCTGCCTTGGCCCTGAGGACATTCAAATGCCTTGTGACCTTCTTCTCCATAGTGAAAACATGTTCCACGGAAGCCACCTCTTCCAGATCCTTGTCCTCTTCCTCTTCCTCTCTGATCTCTATTATTCTGATCCTTGAAGCGATTGAAATTATTTCCTCACTAATTCTGACTGCTACTGGCCTCATCCTTCTTTTGCGGATCTTCATTTCGGCCACCATATGACCATCCACCAGATCATCCACCGCGACCTCTTCCATTTTGTCTACTCTCAAACTTCTTGTTTAGCTTTTCCTCTACTTTTAGGGCAAACTGGTATGCCTCTTCAATACTGTTCATTCGAACCAGATTCAGCTCCTCCTTAATGCTTGGCCTTAAACCATTAAGGTATCAGACAACTTTCTCCTTATCAGCTTCTGCATGGCCTGTTCTGATGAGAAGTCGATAGAACTCCTGTGTATACTCCTAAACAGATCTTCCTGCTTGCTTCAAACTCTACATTTTTTTCAGTAGGTCAAGCTCATAATCAACAAGAATGAACTGTCGATTTAATTTATCCACCATCCGATCTCATCTTGTGATTTTCTCCTTTCCCCTTCTATTTCACTCCAACTGAATCTCTTGCCACCATATCTTCGCATGACCTTTCAGTTTGGCCTTCGCAAATTTTACCCTATCAGGATCCTCAACATCTTCATACTTTAAATATTCCTCACATTCATTGATCCAGTCGATCAATTCTTCTGGGTTAAGATTTTTAGAAAATGTAGGAACCTCAATGTTAGGCCTTTTTCCAATCTTAGAAATAGCCCGAAAAAGTCTTTCTTCCTCTAGGTTCACAATTTCGACTTCTCCTTCTTGATATTCTTCTTCAGTTTCATCATCGCTTTCATCTCTGACATTAAGATTTATTCGTCTACGAATCTCTTCTTGCAATGCTCGCACTTGTCTCTGCAATGCCCTAACCTCAGGTGTTACAACACCAGCTCTTCCGCCACGTTCCCTTTGTGGAGGCATTTTTGTGATGCGCGCTGAAACCCCAACCACAGTCCTAGTGCAAACTGCCTCACAGTCGGTTATCTGTTTACACACTCAGGAACTCCTGCTCTGATACCACTTGGTGAAGGGTGCTCCCCTTAATACCACAAACACATAACAGAAATAGAGAAATAAAAACAATATGCAAGAATAGAAAATTGGCTCATTATTATCTCCACAAATGTGAAATTACAAACTTTCAAAATTACAATATGCAAAGCCACATGGGCATTCCTTTACAATATTCTGTAGGATAAAGCTTTGAACTATTACCCAAATCTACTACACAGAATTATTCTGGACTGCCTAAGACAATAATACAACCTTCCTTATAGAGGCAATTTTTCACCGTCTGAGAAAGTTCTAGAATTTTAGCCAATAAGGCCAACCAAACTTAGAATTATTTTATTTTACATTTTATTATATCATAGTCGGCTCAAGATAACCTTTGAAACCCGAATAGAAATTTTGAATAAAATTATTTTTCGCCATTTCAGGTGGCCCAACTTTCGAAGACCATAAGTCATCACAAGTTGACCCGATCGACTATTATAACCCCATTTCGAAAATGCCACGAAGTGCTCTACAAGCTTGACTGGCGCAAGCGCTTGTCACAGAAATTTTCAACCTCATCTGGGGCATCTAAAGCCTTCAAAACTGAGTTCAAAGTTTTTGTACCCTACTGCCAATACCAAAAATCTTCAATATCTTCCAATATACACTTGTTCTGGCAATGAAACTTTACTGATAGACTTATATGACCAAAATGAACCTCCAAGAAAGAAATCAGATCATTTTGAGTACATACAAAAATTACCAAAAATAGTAACTTTTCATAAATAGTAGCTCTCAAAAAAATAGACCTTATTGAATATAAAAATAGAAATTTTTTTTTTTGGGTGATGCAAGATTGCTCTTACACCTAAGATGCTCCTGCATCAGACACCCAGGGTAATTTGAGAAGTGACCTTGTCATGACTCAGGTGTCTAGAGGAAAACCAAGACGGCTAACCTCCTCATTTGTCAGCCATGATGAATCTTCAACAGGTCATCTTTTTCACTTGACCAAATATTCTTCATATGTCTTGTTCCTTGTACTTCTGCCAATATGACTATCTAGTATATCTTCGATCTCCTTAGTGTCTGAACTAGTTGTTGGAATAATCCACTTTGCTGCTGTGATCTCATCGTCAACACCTCCTTCATGATACTCTGTCAGAACTGAAATGTTAAACACTGGTGAAATATTTAGCTCAATAGGCAATTCTACCTCATATGCATTTCGTAAATCATGTTTCTTCAGTATCCTACATGGTCCAAACTTTTTCATTTTCAGCTTGTTATATGTACCAACTGGAAACCGCTCCTTCCGCAAATGAACCATGACTTCATCACTAACTTGAAATTTTTTATACCTTTTTTTCTCATCTGCCTTAGCCTTATACTATGTGTTCATCTTGGTAATATGCTTCCTCACCTCCCCATGAATGTTCTTCAAGTGTTCTACAAAATCCTCAGCTTCAGCACTACTTATTTCTCCTTTATCTACCTTGCTCAATTCAAATGCATTTCTTCGACTACTTTCATATACAATCTGGAATGGTGATTTACCAGTACTCCTGTTGACATAATTAATGTATGCAAATTTCGCCTCTGGTAAAATCAAATCCCATCCTATTGGCTTATCTCCAACCAAACATCTCAGCAAATTTCTCAAACTCCTATTTACCACCTCTGTCTATCCATTAATTTGTGGATGATGTGATGAACTGAACTTCAAATCTATCTTCAACTTCTTCCATAATGTACGTTAGAAATATCTAATAAACTTAGTGTCCCGATCTGAAACTATGGTCTTTGGCAAACCATGAAGTCTCACTACTTCTCTGAAAAATAATTCTGCTACATGAACAACATCATTAGTCTTCTTGCAGGGAATGAAATGTGTCATCTTTGAAAATCTGTCAACCACCACAAAAATTGAATCATGTGCCCGCTGAGTCCTCGGTAAACCAAGAACAAAGTCCATACTGATATCCTCCCAAATCTTCTTTGGTACAGGTAATGGCTAATACAACCCTATATTCTGCTTCACTCCTTTCGCCATCTGACATACTCTGTAACTCTGTACAAACTTCTTCACATCTTGCTGCAACTGTGGCCAATAATAATTCTCACTAACCAAACCAAGGGTTTTATCACGACCAAAATATCCAGCCAATCCTCCGCTATGCTTCTCCTTGATGAGATTCTCCCTCATAGAACTTCGTGGAATGCACAACTGACTGCCTCTGAATAACATATCATCTTGGATGATGAAATCCAACTATTTCATCCTGTCTAGAGTAACAGGTTCTGTACAAGCTTTTCAAACTTCACCAAAATCAGGATCCTTTGGATACAAATTCTTGAGTTCCTTGAACACAACCACTTCAATCTGCACTTCTGTTAGCAATAGTTGCCTTCTGCTAAGAACATCTGCAACCCTATTAGACTTTTCACTCCTGTGTTTCAAAACAAATGTATAACTCTGTAAAAACTCAACCCATTTCAAATGCTTTTGATTCAATTTTCCTTGACTATTCAAATATTGCAAAGCTTGATGATCAGTATACAAAACAAACTCTTTAGGAAGTAGATAATGTCTCCACTTCTTTAATGCTTGAACTATAGCATAAAATTCCTGATCATAAACAGAATATTTCCTCTTGGCATCATTTAACTTCTCATTGAAATAAGCAACAGGTTTACCTTCTTGGCTCATAAAAGCTCCTATTGTAGTACCACTAGCATCACAATCTACTTGAAACACTTTACTAAAATCTCGAAGTGCTAAAATAGGTTGTTCTGTAACTTTCTATTTCAACAATTGAAAACTCTTTTCTACCCCATTAGTCCACTTAAACTCTTTTCTATCCCCTCTCATTGTTTCAGTCAAGGGTCCACAAATACTGCTAAAATTTCTGATAAATTTTCTATAAAAGATAGGTAGACCATGAAAAGATCTTACCTCAGTAGCACTCCTTGGAGTAGGCCATTCAAGAATAGCCAGTACTTTCTCTGGGTCTATTTTTAGACCTTCTCCTGAAACTACAAACCCCAAATACACCAACTCTTTCTTCACAAAACTACACTTCTTCAAATTAATCAACAATTTCTCTTCTCTCAACTTCTCAAATACTATACGAATATGCATCATATGCTCATCCAATGTCTTACTAAATATCAAAATATCATCTAGGTAAACAATGACAAACTTACCTAGAAATTTTTTCAAAACCTCGTTCATGAGCCGCATGAAAGTGCTCGGTGCATTGGTTAGCCCAAAAGGCATGACTAACTACTCATATAATCCTTCCTTTGTCTTGAAGGTAGTCTTCCATTCATCTCCTTCTCTGATCCGAATCTGATGATATCCACTCTTCAGATCTATCTTTGAGAAATACACAGCTCCACTCAAACAGTCCATAATATCATCCATTCGTGGCAATGAAAATCTGTACTTGATTGTGATCTTGTTTATTTCCCTAGAATCTATACACATCCTCCATTCTACATTCTTCTTTGGTGCTAATACTGCTGGTACAGCACAGGGACTCAAACTCTCACGGATCAATCTTTTCTGTAACAGTTCATGTACTTGTATGTTCAGCTCCTCACTTTCTACAGGTGTCATTCTCTGTGCTGCCTTATTCGGCAAACTCGCTCTTGGGATCAAGTCCATCTGATGACTAATCTTCCTGACTGGTGGTAATCCATCAGGCACGTTATCAGATACAATATCCTGAAACTCATTCAAAAAATCTACAACTTCTACAGGAACATCTTCTACTTCCTCTTTACCAGCTTTTGGAATTAAAGTAAAACATACATGCTCATGCCTCATACCATCTAAAAAATTTATTCTATGAATAAAAGTTATCCTTGCATTACCACATACCTTTTCTTCAATCTCCTTCAATGGTTTTAGCTTATGTCGCACTCCATCCTTTGTCAGGGAATAGGTATTCGCACGACCATCATGTACAGCACATCTGTCAAACTGCCATGGTCTACCCAACAACATATGACATGCATCCATAGATATGATATCACACAATACCTCATCTCGGTATCCACCAATCTTGAACTTCACCAGGCATTGTTCATTGACCATGACCTTGTGGTCATCTTGTACCCAGGCAATCAAATATGGATGTGGGTGTTTCTATCTCTTGATCTTCAACATTGTCACCATCTCTTCTGACACCAAATTGTCAGTGCTTCCACTATCAATAATCACATCACAACATTTACCTTCACACTTGCACCTGGTGCGAAATAGGCTCTTCGTTTGCTCAGGTTCATTCTCACCACTCAACAGGACTCTTCTGTTAATCAACATTTCTCTTTTTTAAGCATCTTTAGAATTTGATGATCTGACATCTTCATCTATATGTGCAACTCTAGCCTCGCCTTCATTTCTCCTGTCTGTTCTACCTTGGCGCCGAGGACATTCAAATGCCCTGTGACCTTCTCCATAGTCAAAACATGTTCCACGGAAGCCACCTCTTCCAGATCCTTGTCCTCTTCCTCTTCCTCTCTGATCTCTATTATTCTGATCCTGGAAGCGATTGAAATTATTTTCTCACTGATTCTGACTGCTACTGGCCTCATCCTTCTTTTTCGGATCTTCATTTCGGCTACCATATGACCGTCCACCAGATCATCCACCGTGACCTCTTCCATTTTGTATGCTCTCAAACTTCTTGTTTAGCTTTTCCTCTACTTTTAGGGAAAACTGGTATGCCTCTTCAATACTGTTCATTCGAACCAGATTCAGCTCCTCCTGAATGCTTGGCCTTAACCCATTAAGGTATTTGGCAACTTTCTCCTTATCAGCTTCTGCATGGCCTATTCTGATGAGAAGTCGATAGAACTCATCTGTATACTCCTGAATAGATCTTCCTGCTTGCTTTAAACTCTACATTTTCTTCAGTAGGTCAAGCTCATAAGCAACAGGAATGAACTGTCGCTTCAATTTATCCACCATCTGATCCCATCTCATGATTTTCTCCTTTCCCCTTCTATTACGCTCCAACTGAATCTCTTGCCACCATATCTTCGCATGACCTTTTAGTCTGGCCTTCACAAATTTGACCCTATCAAGATCCTCAACATCTTCATTCTCAAAATATTCCTCATATTCATTAATCCAGTCGATCAATTCTTCTGGGTTAAGATTTCTAGAAAAAGTAGGAACCTCAATCTTAGGTCTTTTTCCAATCTTAGAAATGGCCTGAAAAAGTCTTTCTTCCTCCAGGTTCACGATTTTGACTTCTCTTTCTTGATATTCTTCTCCAGCTTCATCCTTGCTTTCATCTCTGACATTAATATTCATTCCTGTACAAATTTTTTCTTACAATGCTCGCACTTGTCTCTGCAATGCCGTAACCTTAGGTGTTACAACACCAGTTCTTCCGCCACGTTCCCTTCGGGAAGGTATTTTTGCGATGCGTGCTGAAACCCTAACCACGGTCCTAGTGCAAACTGCCTCATAGTCGGTGATCTATTTACACACTCAAGAACTCCTGCTCTGATACCACTTGGTGAACGGTGCTCCCCTTAATACCACAAACACATAACAGAAACAGAGAAACAACAACAATATGCAAGAATAGAAAATTGGCTTCTTATTATCTCCACAAATTTGGAATTATAGACTTTCAGAATTACAATATGCAAAGCCACATGGGCATTCCCTTACAATATTCTGTAGGACAAAGCCTCAAACTTTTACCCATATCTACTACCCAGAACTATTCTGAACTGCCTAAGACAATAATACAATCTTCCTTATATAGGCAATTTTTCACCGCTTGGGAAGGTTCCAAAATTTTAGTCAATAAGGCCGACCAAACTTAGAATTATTTTATTTTACATTTTATTACATCATAGTCGGCTCAAGATAACCTTTGAAACCCGAACAGAAATTTTGAAAAAAATTATTTTTCGCCATTTTAGGTGGCCCAAATTTTCAAGACCATAAGTCATCACCAGTTGACCTGATCGCCTATTATAACCCCATTTTAGAAATGCCACGAAGCACTCTACAGGCTTGACCGTTGCAAGCGCTTGTCACCTAAATTTTTGATCTCATCTGGGGCCTCTAAAGCTTTCAAAACTAAGTTCAAAGTTTCTGTACCCTGCTGCCAATACCAAAAATCTTCAATATCTTCCAATATACACTTGATCTGGCAATGAAATTTTACTGGCAAGCTTATATGACCAAAATGAACCTCCAAGAAAAAAATCAGATCATTTTGAGCACATACAAAAATTACCAAAAATAGTAACTTTCCATAAATAGTAGCTCTGCACAAAATAGCCCTTATTGAATATAAAAATAGAAATTTTTTTTTTGGGTGATGCAAGATTGCTCTTACACCCAGGATGCTCCTGCATCAGACACCTAGGGTAATTTGAGAAGTGACCCTTTCACGACTCAGGTGTCCAGAGGAAAACCAAGACGGCTAACCTCCTCCTTTATTAGCCATGATGAATCTTCAACAGGTCGTCATTTCCACTTGACCAGATATTCTTCATATGTCTTGTTCCTTGTGCTTCTGCCAACAGGACTATCCCGTATATCTTCGATCTTCTTAGTGTCTGAACTAATTGCTGGAATACTCCACTGTGCTGCTGTGATCTCATCGTCAACACCTCCTTCATGATACTCTGTCAGCTCTGAAATGTTAAACACCGGTGAAATATTTAGCTCAATAAGCAATTCTACCTCATATGCATTTCTTGAATCATGTTTCTTCAGTATCCTACATGGTCCAAACTTCTTCATTTTCAGCTTGTTATATGTACCAACTCGAAACCGCTCCTTCCGGAAATGAACCATGACTTCATCACCAACCTGAAATTTTTTATACCTCATTTTCTCATCTACCTTAACCTTATACTGTGCGTTCATCTTGGTAATATGCTTCCTCACCTCCCCATGGATGTTCTTCAAGTGTTCTGCAAAATCTTCAGCTCGAGCACTACTTATTTCTCCTTTATCTATCTTCCTTAATTCAAATGCATTTCTTGGACTACTTCCATATATAATCTGGAATGGTGATTTACCAGTGCTTTTGTTGATAGAATTATTGTATGCAAATTCTGCCTGTGGTAAAATCAAATCCCATCTTGTTGGCTTATCTCCAACCAAACATCTGAGCAAATTTTCCAAACTCTTATTCACCACCTCTGTCTGT
The DNA here is from genome assembly GCA_027943335.1 of Chamaecyparis obtusa. NCBI lineage: Eukaryota > Viridiplantae > Streptophyta > Pinopsida > Cupressales > Cupressaceae > Chamaecyparis > Chamaecyparis obtusa. The sequence goes on along the minus strand of BSBK01005195.1, from coordinate 1,094,598 downwards.
CCATCAGTCTGTGGATGATGTGATGAACTGAACTTCAAATCTGTCTTTAACTTATTCCACAATGTACGTCAGAAATATCTAAAAAACTTAGTGTTCCGATCTGAAACTATGGTCTTTGACATAGCATGAAGTCTCACTACTTCTCTGGAAAACAATTCTGCTACATGAACAGCATCATTAGTCTTCTTGCAAAGAATGAAATGTGCCATCTTTGAAAATTTGTTAACCACCACAAAAATTGAATCATGTCCCCGCTGAGTCTTCAGTAAACCAAGAACAAAGTCCATGCTGATATCCTCCCAAGGCTTCTTTGGTACAGGTAATGGCTGATACAACCCTGTATTCTTCTTCACTCCTTTCGCCATCTGACATACTCTGCAACTCTCTACAAACTTTTTCATATATTGCTGCAACTGTGGTCAATAATAATTCTCACTAACCAAACCAAAGGTTTTATCATGACCAAAATATCCAGCCAATCCTCCGCTATGCTTCTCCTTGATGAGATTCTCCCTCATAGAACTTCATGGAATGCACAACTGACTCCCTCTGAATAGCATATCATCCTAGATGATGAAATTTAACCATTTCATCCTATCTAGAGTAACAGGTTCTGTACAAGCTTTCCAAGCTTCACCAAAATCAAAATCCTCTGAATACAAATTTTTGAGTTCCTTGAACCGAACAACTTCAATCTACATTTCTGTCAGCAATAGTTGCCTTCTGCTAAGAGCATCTACAACCTTATTAGACTTTCCACTATTGTGTTTCAAAACAAATGCATAACTCTGCAAAAACTCAACCCATTTCAAATACCTTTGATTCAATTTTCCTTGACTATTCAAATATTGCAAAGCTTGATGATCAGTATACAAAACAAACTCCTTAGGAAGTAGATAATGTCTCCACTTCTTTAATGCCTGAACTATAGGATAAAATTTCTTATCATAAACAAAATATTTTCTCTTGGCATCATTTAACTTCTCACTGAAATAAGCAACAGGTTTACCTTCTTCGCTCATAACAGCTCATATTGTAGTACCACTAGCATCACAATCTACTTAAAACACCTTATTAAAATCTAGAAGTGCTAAAACAAGTTGTTCTGTAACTTTTTGTTTCAACAATTGAAAACTCTTTTCTGCCCTATTAGTCCACTTAAACTCTTTTCTATCCCCTCTCATTGTTTCAATCAAGGGTCCACAAATACTACTAAAATTTTTGATAAACTTTCTATAAAAGCCAGCTAGACCTTGAAAAAATCTTACCTCAGTAGCACTCCTTGGAGTAGGCCATTCAAGGATAGCCTGTACCTTCTCTGAGTCCATTTTTAGACCTTCTCCTGAAACTACAAACTCCAAATACACCAACTCTTTCTTCACAAAACTGCACTTCTTCAAATTAATCAACAATTTCTCTTCTCTCAACTTCTCAAATACCATACGAATATGCATCATATGCTCATCCAATGTCTTACTAAAGATCAAAATATCATTTAGGTAAATAATGACAAATTTACCTAAAAATTCTTTCAGAACCTCATTCATGAGCCGCATGAAAGTGCTCGGTGCATTGGTTAGCCCAAAAGGTATGACTAACCACTCATATAGTCCTTCCTTTTTCTTGAAGGCAGTCTTCCATTCATCTCCTTCTCTGATCTGAATCTGATGATATCCACTCTTCAGATCTATCTTTGAGAAATACACAGCTCCACTCAAACAGTCCATAATATCATCCATTCGTAGCAATGGAAACCTATACTTGATTGTGATCTTGTTTATTGCGCTAGAATCTGTACACATCCTCCATTCTCCATTTTTCTTTGGTGTTAATACCATTGGTACAACATAGGGACTCAGACTCTCAGGGATCAATCCTTTCTATAACAGTTCATGTACTTGTATGTTCAGCTCCTCACTTTCTGCAGGTGTCCTTCTGTGTTTTGCCTTATTTGGCAAACTCGCTCTTGGGATCAAGTCCATTTGATAACTGATCTTCCTGACTAGTGGTAATCCATCAGGCACGTTATCGGATACAATATTTTGAAACTCATTCAACAAATCTGCAACTTCTATAAGAACATCTTCTACTTCCTCTTTACCAGCTTTTGGAATTAAAGTAAAACATACATGCTCATGCCTCATACCATCTAAGAAATTTCTTCCATCAACAAAAGTTATCCTTGCATTACCACATACCTTTTCTTCAGTCTCCTTCAATGGTTTTAGCTTATGTCGCACTCCATCCTTTGTCAGGAAATAAGTATTCGCACGACCATCATGTACAACACATCTCTCAAACTGTCATGGTCTACACAATAACATATGACATGCATCCATAGATATGATATCACACAATACCTCATTTTGGTATCTGCCAATCTTGAACTTCACTAGGCATTGTTCATTGACCATGACCTTGTGGTCATCTTGTACCCAAGCAATCCGATATGGATGTGGGTGTTTCTGTTTCTTGAGCTTCAACTTTGTCACCATCTCTTCTGACACTAAATTGTCAGTGCTTCCACTATCAATAATTACATCACAACATTTACTTTCACACTTGCACCTGGTGCGAAACAGGCTCCTCCTTTGCTCAGGTTCATTCTCACCGCTCAACAGGACTCTTTTGTTAATCAACGTTTCTCCTCTTTCAGCATCTTCAAAATTTGATGATCTGGCATCTTCATCTACATGTGCAACTCTGGCCTGGCCTTCATTTCTTCTGTCTGTTTTGCCTTAGCGTTGAGTTCGTTCAAATGCCTTGTGACCTTCTTCTCCAGAGTGAAAACATGTTCCACAGTGAAAACATGTTCCACAGTGAAAACATGTTACACGGAAGCCACCTCTTCCAGATCCTTGTCCTCTTCCTCTTCCTCTCTAATCTCTATTATTCTGATCATGGAAGCGATTGGAATTATTTCCTCACTGATTCTAACTGCTACTGGCCTCATCATTCTTTTTCATATCTTCATTTCAGCCATCATATGACCGTCCACCAGATCGTCCACCACGACCTCTTCCATTTTGTCTGCTCTCAAACTTCTTGTTCAGCTTTTCCTCTACTTTTAGGGCAAACTCGTATGCCTCTTCAATACTGTTCATTCGAACCAGATTCAGCTCCTCCTGAATGCTTGGCCTTAACCCATTAAGGTATCGGGCAACTTTCTCCTTATCAGCTTCTGCATGGCTTGTTCTGATGAGAAGTCGATAGAACTCCTTTGTATACTCCTGAACAGATCTTCCTGTTTGCTTTAAACTCTGCATTTTCTTCAGTAGGTCACGCTCGTAATCAACAAGAATGAACTGTCACTTCAATTTATCCACCATCCGATCTCATCTCATGATTTTCTCCTTTCCCTTTCTATTTCACTCCAACTGAATCTCTTGCCACCATATCTTCGCATGACCTTTCAGTCTGGCCTTCAAAAATTTGACCCTATCAGGATCATCAACATCTTCATACTCAAAATATTCCTCACATTCATTGATCCAGTCAATCAATTCTTCTAGGTTAAGATTTCTAAAAAATGTAGGAACCTCAATCTTAGGTCTTTTCCCAATCTTAAAAATGGCCCAAAAAAGTCTTTCTTCCTCCAAGTTCACAATTTTGACTTCTCCTTCTTGATATTCTTCTCCAGCTTCATCCTCTCTTTCATCTCTGACATTAAGATTCATTCCTCTATGAATCTCTTTTTGTAATGCTCGCACTTGTCTCTGTAGTGCCCTAACCTCAGATGTTACAACACTAGCTCTTCCACCACGTTCCCTTTGTGGAGGCATTTTTGCGATGTGCACTGAATCCCTAACCACGGTCTTAGTGCAAACTGCCTCACAGTCGGTGATCTATTTACACACTCAGGAACTCCTGATCTGATACCACTTAGTGAAGGGTGCTCCCCTTAATACCACAAACACAACAGAAATAGAGAAATAACAAAAATATGCAAGAACAAAAAATTGGCTTCTTATTATCTCCACAAATGTGGAATTATAGACTTTCAGAATTACAATATGCAAAGTCACATGGGCATTCCGTTACAATATTCTGTAGGTCAAAGCCTCGAAGTATTACCCAGATCTACTACCCAGAACTATTTTAAACTGCCTAAAACAATAATACAGCCTTCTTTATATAGGCAATTTTTCACCGCCTAGGAAGGTTCCAGAATTTTAGCCAATAAGGCCGACCAAACATAGAATTATTTTATTTTACATTTTATTACATCATAGTCGGCTCAAGATAACCTTTGAAACCCAAATAGAAATTTTGGAGAAAATTATTTTCTGCCATTTCAGGTGGCCCAACTTTTGAAGACCATAAGTCATCACCAGTTGACCCGATCACCTATTATAAACCCATTTTAGAAATGCCACGAAGTGCTCTACAGGCTTGATCACTGCAAGCACTAGTCACCCAAATTTCTGACCTCATCCGGGGCCTCTAAAGCCTTCAAAACTGAGTTCAAAATTTTTGTACCCTGCTGCCAATACCAAAAATTTTCAATATCTTCCAATATACACTTGATCTAGCAATGAAACTTTACTGGCAGACTTATATGACCAAAATGAACCTCCAAGAAAGAAATCAGATCATTCTGAGCATATACAAAAATTACCAAATATAGTAACTTTCCATAAATAGCATCTCTGCACAAAATAGCCCTTATTGAATATAAAAATAGAAATATTTTTTTTTTGGGTGATGCAAGATTGCTCTTACACCCAGGATGCTCCTGCATCAAGGTGTGTCATGTTAATTACTAAAATCAATAACATATTGCTTAGGTAAACAACATTGTAACAATAATGATTTTTGTGTGTAACAAAAACTAGAGATACATATTGTAAAGGATTTACAAAATAGTGTATGTCAAATTAGAATTTAAGCTCTATGTACAATACTTTTCAATCACTCCTTATCAGTTGATGAGCTAAAGGGGCTCTATAATGAATGGTTCATGCGACACAACACTTTTTGAAGGTTTTGCAAATGGGGTAGCAAGCTAAGTGGGTTTAACTTGGAGAAAACTCCATGGTTAAGTGGGTTTAACTTGGAGGAAACTCTATGGTTAAGTGCACTTAAGTTGGAGCAATATTGGGATGGGTGACCTCATGGGAAGGCCTAATGTGTCACCCTTGTGAGCATTACCTAGATGCAATGAGTGTTAAGTGTTCCATTCATTCTCATGAGAGATGGGTTCTTGTGAACCACTGCTTATGAAACATGGGTTAATGAGTTTGACTGAAAACTACATAGTTGAATCCTGATAGCAATATCACAATTTGACTTGTTGTGGAAAATATCTCCTACTTTTTGATTGATGAGCTAAAGGGGCTCGATAATGAATGTTTCATAAGGTACAATGCTTGCTAAAGGTTTTGCAAATGGGGTAGTAAGCTAAGTGGGCTTAACCTTGGAGGAAACTCCATGGTTAAGTGCGCTTGAGTTGGACCAATACTAGGATGGGTGTAATGCCCCACCAAGGAACCCTCAAAACATAAGGTAATACATGCACTAATAAAAAATATAATTGATATTGATATATACAAATCAATAGCATAAATACATAACATAAAACATTGTGTGAACAAGATAACAACAATTGTCACACAATCGTGCACAAGTGGAAGTCTTCACACACCTCCAAGGTTTCCAAGAGAAACCAACTCACACTTACAGAACATAAAATACACATTCACAAGTTCACCTAACAGGAGATTGGACATCATCCAACGAGCTACAAGAGGCCAAGCCATCCATAACTCATAGCATATAGATAGAGGCTCAACTAAATCAATCCTCTGAATTCATCTAAACAAAGATTCATTTTATCACCAAAGGAAAGTGTGTGTATGATGATTAGTCATACAATTCATTTCTTTCTACCAAAGGTGCAACCAAGAAGAGCCATCATAAATGAAAGCTAAGATTATACATCCACCAATGACACGTCGAAACATCCCATAAAGAAAATTGGTTGAAGATGCCAATGAACAAAAAGACATTGATTTACACAAGCATCAATCTATGGACTAAAAATGTCAATTGTGTTGGCAAGTTGGATGTGTTGTCATTGATGTCAACATGTCTACTATGATATTTTTTATGTCTACTATGTTGTTTGGATGTCTAGTGTGAAGATCATATGGTTTTGATATCTATTATGACGATTGGTTGACATATGTACAATTTTTCCAGTAACACAAAATGTTCATATGAATAGCAAGAGAAGGTTACTCAAGGTGAGGAGTTGTGCACCTCATGGGACAATGTAGATTTTTTCTACATGCTTCATGTCAAGTTTGAGTTTCTGACATGATGGTTTGATCAAGTTATGGTGTCATAAAAATGACTAGTTATTTTGTTGATTGCCATTGTTACAGAGTTATAGAGTTGCAGAGATTTCTTTACCGCACATGCTATGGATGAGAACTTTGGCTATGCATTTGGGAATATGTTAAGGACATAGAAATGTGTCTACCATTCAAAGGGTTTGTGATTCTGATGATCTACAAGGTAGTTGTGAGTACTTTTAGTGGAGGATGATAGTGTTCTTGAAAGTTTATCATAAGATGTTGGGAGATCCTACAAATGCAGTGTATTTGTTTGTTTGTTTGAGCTTAATGATGCCTTAGAATGATTTAGTATTATGTTTCTAATGATTTGGAATCTTAGATTGATCAAGGTGACCGAGTTTAATGAATTTAAGTTATGTTTTTGTGATCTCAACTGACATGTTAAGGAAAGTATAAAATAGTTTATAAGAGATCGATAAAATATTTTAGGGTTATGATCATGATCTCAAGATATTATTCATGGATCTAAGGAATGTTTAGAAAGAAAGAAGAGATCCTGATGGTTAAATTTGGTACTAAGAGATGGATGATTAGGGATTAGGTTTTTATGACCTAGTTATTGATAAATGTGGTGAATTAGGGTTTGATTGATGTGTCATGTGTATGTTCCATTATTTTTGATATTGTGGAAGCAACTATATTCTAGTGAAGTATTTTACAGATCTACTAAGGGTTGAATTATTTGTCTATAGTGTGGTAGAAAGAATTGTAGCAAGGGATCTAATTGTACTAAAAAGGAACTAATTAAGGCATAGTGAGATACTACTATACAGTTCATGAATTATCATATTGGTGTTTGAGAACTGTATGCGAGTCAGTAACACTTCAGAATTGTAATTGTAAGTTAGTGTGACTTCCTTAGGATGGGTTCCCAAGGCAAATTGAGTAGTGAACTCTAGGCAATGTGATTGAATGCATGTGCATTCCTTGTATTGTAATATGATATACTTTTAACAAGGTATTATCCTTATTATGGGTATCAGCCCCACTGTGATTTTTACCCTAGTTTGGGTTTTCATGATAAAAAAAAATTTTGTTATGTGGTATTGATATTTTCTTATTTGTGTTTACATGCTTTACATTTTGCAAATTAGTAATAATAGTTTATGTGATTAATGGTTTTATACTCAAAGGGTTTAAGGATTTTAAAGTTTTAGTATTTTGGTAGAAACTGGTTCACCCCCCCACCCCCCCCCCTCAGTTGCTTGATGCCTATTTCCTAAAATTGGTATTAGAGTCAAGTCCCTTGAAGGAAGCCTAAAATATTGAGGGAGATATGAAGATGGAAGCATATTAGAAAGATAATCCAAGATTTGATGGAGCCAACTATGCACTTTGGAAGAACCAAATGATTGTACATTTTAGATGTATTGATGAAGATTGTTGGAGGATTGCAAAGAATGCATGTAACCCTCCTCAAAACCCTACAACTCCTAATGATATCACTAATGTCAAGGAAAACATTAGGGCAAAGAAAGCATTGATAAGTACATTGATTGATGTAGAGATGACTAATGTCATGGAATTGGAGACACCTTATTAGATATGGTAGAAGTTGGAGATTCTTTATGAAGGAGATACAATAGTGAAGATGGAAAATTTACAAAGCTTGAAAGGAAAGTATGAGGCCATGAAGATGACCGAGGATGATAATATATCCTCTTACATGATGAAGGTAAATGAGATAGTGTGTGCTATTAGATGTGTTGGTGGAACACTTGATGAGGATGAGATTGTTTCAAAAGTTATGAGATCTTCAACTCTTTTCTATGACAACAAGATTGCAGCTATTGAAGAAATAAGGACAGTGACTAATGTGACAAGAGAAAATATATTTGGGAAGCTTACTATATTTGAGTTGAGTTCAATACGAGGAACACTACCCAAGAATGAGATAGCTTTCAAAGCCACTATGACTAGAAGAAACGTGGAGAGAACAGATCCGGCTGAGAAACCTACAAGGAAATTATCAAGATTAGAACAAGAGTTGAAGGACCTAGAAGAGGAAGATAGAGAGCTTGAAGAATTGGAAGCCAAGTTTGCAAAAATAGTGTCTTACAGAGAAAGAGATCCTACTAGAAGTAGGTACAAAGGAAAGATTCCACCTAAATATTTTTCATGTGGTAAAGTATAACATTTGCATCTAGGTGCCCCACTACAGTTCAAGTGGGAGAAAAGGTGGGATAAAAAATGCTGACATTAGACAGAGGTGGAAAGTTTACGTCAAATTGATCCAGGAGCATCTCGGGTCCTTGGAAATCCTGTGTCACTAAAAACATATTTGAGTTTGTTTGTGTTGGTCAGTTCCTTCTTTGACCGAGTTGGTTCGGTGTTGCTCAGTTTCCTTTGTTCACCGGTGTTGGTTAGTTATCTCTTTAGTGCACGGTAATTTCCCTGGAGCTCAGTGATGCTTGTCTGGCGCTCGGTTGGCTTTACTTATCGATGGGTTCTTTTGAGTTTTTGTTGAGGCTGACTTGTGCATTGATTATGGATCACAGATTTAATGCTATTATCCATCATTGGGAAGTGTGTGGTCCCAGATCTAACTGTTCCTTCCATTGATTATGGATCTAAAGGTTGACTCAGCTCGGTAGCCTCTTGTATAAATGTAGTTGTTTGGTTAGATTTTAGGAGTGAGTTTTGTAATTAGTTTTGGTAGAAGACAAGAGATAGAAGATTGAGATTATCTGTAGATCCTCACATGTTTGAGGACTTTTGTAATTCATTGTAATATCTGGCTGAAACTGGGAAGGCCTTATAGCCCGGTATGTATGAATCAATTTGAAGTAAATATATGAATGATCTTGCATTTTCTCTCTCCCACTGTGTTGTTGTTGCTTCCGCATGTTGTTGAGCAGGGCGGTTTAGGTTAGGGTGTGCCAGTTGTTGGCCCCTTCTTCCCTTCTCTTGCATCAGGTGGTATCAGAGAGAGGTGAGATCTAGATCTAGGTTTGCGAATCTAGATTTGAAGGTTCCTTCTTGTGAAGCCCTAGTTGAATTATTGTGGGGTAGCAGATTGCGATCTGACTTGCAGTAGCAGAGGGTTTTCAAGATGGTTCGTGGGAGGTGAGATGTGGATCTAAGATTGGCAAACATGTTGAGAAAAATTACTGCTAGATTGGAAGCTGTTGAAACAACCCAGAGAAGCGGAAGACATCTTGAAGATGTTAGTGATGATGAAATTGAGGTAGAAAAAGGTAATGTAGAACCTACACTTGTGATGGATCACGGTGAGGAAAGATTTTTTAAGGCTTTGACAAGTTTGAAGTCTACACCACACTTTAATCCTCCTGAGTATGGTGGAAAGTTGGATTCTGATGAATTGGTGGATTGGATCACAGAGATGGAAAAGTACTTTGAGTATGAAAATGTACATGAGGAAAAGAAGGTGAAAATTGTAGGCACAAAGTTGAAAAGTTATGCATCCTTATGGTGGGAACATCTGCAGCTGGACAAAAAGAGGAAAGGCAAAGAAAAAATTAAGGTATGCAGTAAAATGGTGAATAAATTGGAAGGAAAATTCTTACCTTGTGATTATCAAATTAACCTAGTTAGGCAAATGCAAAGTTTGAGGCAGAAAGATAGCTCGGTAAAGGATTACACTGAGGAATTCTATAGCTTAGATATCAGATCTGGACATGATGAAGATGATGTGGAAAGAATTGCTAGATACCTAAATGGTTTGAGAGTTTCCATCCAAGAAGAAATCAGTTTGGTCAAATTGTAGAACATTGAAGAGGCTTATCAATTTGCATTGAAAGCTGAGGAGAAATTGAACAAGAGACATGAGAAAAGACAAAGAGGTAGAGGTGGTAGATTCCCTAGAGGAAGAGGTAGATATAATGGTGAAAATAGTAGATCTGAACCAGAAAAGACAAATCTAGATAAAGGCAAGACTGAGTGGAAAGGTGAAAGTTCATCTAGAGGTAGAGGAAGTAACTATCAAGCTGGTTATAACAGAGGAAGTTTCTGAGGAACTTGTTATAATTGTGGAGAAGGACATAGATCATTTGAGTGTACACATGCAAGTAAGAAGGTTGGTAGTAGTAGAAATGCTTTGGTGCAAGAAGAGTCATTAAATGAACCTGAGAAGGAAAATAACTTGATGGTAAGAAGAGCACTTTGGAATGAAGGTAAAAAGGAAGATCTGGTAAGAAAAAGTTTGTTCAAGACTAGATGTAGAGTTTTTGACAAACTTTGGAAGGTAATCATTAACAGTGGTAGCTCAAAAAATTTGGCATCTAAAGAGATGGTCACAAAGTTACAGTTGGAAAGGTTGAAACATCCAAAGCCCTATCAGATTTCATGGATCAAAGATGATCATACACTCTTGGTAAGTGAACAATGTTATGTGAATTTGAAGATTGGAAAGTACTATGATAAGGTGTTATGTGATATCATGCCTATGGAATGTTGTCATATTTTATTGGGTAGACCTTGGCAATATGATAGACATGCTATATATGATGGGAGATTGCATAAGTATACTATTTGGGATGATGGGAAAAGACAAATCTTGTTACCTTTGATGGAAGAACCTATTAGTAATGTTTTCATATTTGTGAAAGTTTTCTTGATGGAGGGAAGAAATTTTGTTAAGGATTTAAAGAGAAATTATGTATGTTTTGTTGTCATTCCTAACAAACCGAGTAAGAAATAGAGGATAGTGTCCCTAAGGAGATTGATAAGTTACTCATCGAGTACAGTGAAATTATTTCTGATAATGTACTTGATGGTTTTCCACCAAAAAGAAGCATTGATCATTGCATGGATCTTATTCCTGGAGCTAGTTTACTGAATAAGGCACCTCATCGGTTGACACCTACAGAGAATTAGGAATTGAATCAATAGATTTAGGAGTTGCTGGAGAAAGGTTTGATCAGAGAAATTTTGAGTCCTTGCGCAGTACCTATGGTATTGGCACCTAAGAAGAATGCAGAATGGTTAATGTTTACTGATTCTAGAGAAATCAACAAGATAACAGTGAAGTATAGGTTTCCTATACCAAGAATGGATGATATAATGGATAGTTTGACTGGAGAAAAATATTTTACCAAGATTGATTTGAAAAGTGGATATCATCATATTAGAATTAGAGAAGGTGATTAATGGAAGACTGCTTTCAAGACAAAAGAAGGTCTGTATGAGTTGTTGGTTATGCCTTTTGGTTTAACTAATGCACCGAGTACGTTTATGAGGTTGATGAATGAAGTTTTGAAGAAATTCTTGGGTAAGTTTGTGATTGTATATCTTGATGATATTTTGATATTCAGTAAGACCAGAGAAGAACATTTGTTGCATGTTAGACAAGTTTTGTAGAGATTGAAAGAAGAAAAGTTGTTGATAAATCTGAAAAGTGTTCATTCATGAAAGAGGAGATTGTGTATTTAGGATTTGTGATTTCAGATTATGGTTTGAAAATGGATCCTGAAAAGGTTGAAGCTATTTTGAATTGGCCTACACCTGTGAATGCTAGTGAGGTAAGATCATTTCAAGGTTTGGCAAGTTTTTACCGAAAGTTCATTAGGAATTTCAGTTCAATTTGTAATGCTATGACTGAGATTATGAGAGGAGACAAAAGAGAATTCAAGTGGACACATGGAGTAGATAAAAGTTTTGAGACTCTGAAGCAGAAGGTTTATGAATTGCCTATTTTGGCTTTGTCTGATTTCAATAAGGTATTTCAAGTGGAATGTGATGCAAGTGGAAGTGCAATTGGAGCTGTGTTGAGTCAAGAAGGTAAACCTGTTGCTTTCTTTAGTGAAAAATTGAATGATGCAAAAAGGAAATATTCTATGTATGATCAATAATTTTATGCTATTGTTCAAGCCTTGAAGAAATGGAGACATTATTTGATACAGAGTGAATTTGTGTTGTATACCGATCATAAAGCTTTATAGTATTTGGGTAGTAAGAATAAGTTGAATCAGAGACATATGAAATGGATTGAGTATTTGCAGAGTTATACATTTGTGATAAAGCATAAGAGTGGATTCACTAACCGAGTTGTTGATGCATTGAGTAGAAGGATATCTTTGATGATCGAGATGAAAATTGGAATTCTAGGCTTTGATGATATGAGAGATTCTTATGAATTTGATCTTGATTTTTTTGAGCCGAGGAGAAAGTGCAGAGCACCTATTCAAGATCAACATAGTACTAAATGGGATGAATATTTAATGCAAGGAGGTATGTTGTTTAAAGGTATTTAGTTGTGTATACCAAGAGGACCAATGAGAACTAATTTGATAAAAGAGAAACATTGTAGTGGTTTGGCTGGACATTTTGGTGTTGATAAGACACTGAATTTGTTAAAGGAGAAATAATTTTGGCCACAGTTGTATAAAGATGTTTAGAAATTTATGAAAAGTTGTGGAGTTTGCCAAGTTGCAAAAGGAGTTAGTCAAAATACTAGATTGTATACACTAATTGTTGTACCCGAGAAACCTTGGATTAACATCAGTATGGATTTTGTTCTTGGCTTACCGAAGACAATAAGAGGTAATGATTCTATATTTGTGGTTGTGGATAGATTTTCTAAAATGGCACATTGTATACCTTGTAGAAAGACATCAGATGCAATACATGTAGCAGATCTTTTCTTTAAGGAAATTGTTAGATTTCATGGATTACCAAGGAGTATTATCTCTGACCGAGACAGTAAATTTGTTGTATACTTTTGGAAGACTCTTTGGAGAAAGTTGGGTACCGAGTTGAAATATAGTTCTATATTTCAACCACAAACTAATGGACAGACAGAAGTTGTGAATAGAAGCTTGGGTAATCTTTTGAGATGTTTAGTTGGAGACACACCAAGTAATTGGGATTCTGTGCTGGCACAAGCAGAGTTTGCATGCAATAATTCAGTGAAGAGGAGTACTAGAAAAACACCTTTTGAGATTGTAAATGGCATACAATCGAGAGCTATATCTGATTTGAGAGACATTGATGATGAAAGAAAGAGAAGTACTGAAGGAGTAAAATTTTTTGAGTACATGAAGACATTGCATGAAGATGTGAAGCTTAAACTGGAAAAGAGTAATCAGAAATAAAAAGACAGAGCTGATAGATCAAGAAGACATAAGATTTTTGATGTTGATGATGAAGTGATGGTTCATTTGAAGAAAGGTAGATTTCCTATTGGAACATATGGGAAGCTGAAGATGAAGAAGTTTGGACCTTGCAAGATTTTGAAGGAAATTTGACAATGGAAATGCATATGAAGTTGAGTTACCTGATGTGGATATTTCACCTATATTCAACATTGCCGATTTGTATGAATTTCATGAATCTAAAGAAGACATGGAAGTACTGATGGATTATCCTAAGAAGAAGAATGGAGAGGTTGAGCATATTTTGGAACAGAGAATTGGCAGAAGTACAAGGGGAAATCAATATATGGAATATCTGGTAAAGTGGAAGAATAGACCGATTGAAGACAATTCATGGATTTCATAGTCTGATTTGGATGCAGCTCGGATCATACCTACTGAATGATTTGGAGAATCATTTTCAAATAACCCCAGGTGTTTGATACGGGAGAATCTCGGGTCCTTGGCAATCCTATGTCACCAAAAACATATTTGAGTTTGTTTGTGTTGCTCGGTTCCTACTTTGAGCAAGTTGGTTCGGTGTTGCTCGATTTCCTTTGTTTGCTGGTGTTGCTCGGTTATCTCTTTGGCACTTGGTAATTTCCCTAGCACTCAGTGATTCTTGTCTGGTGTTCGGTTGGCTTTGCTTACCAACAGGTTCTTTTGAGTTTCTATTGAGACTGACTTGTGCATTGATTATGGGTCATGGATTTAATGCTAGTATCCATCATTGGGAAGCATGTGGTCTCAAATCTGACCGTTCCTTCCATTGATTATGGATCTGAAGGCCAAATTAGTTTGGTAGCCTGTTGTATAAATGTAGTTTTTTGGTTAGAGTTTAGGAGTGAGTTTTGGAGTTAGTTTTGGTAGAAGACAGGAGATAGAAGATCAAGATTATCTGCAGATCCTTGCATGTTTGAGGACTTCTGTAATTCATTGTAATATCTGGCCGAAACTAGGAAGGCCTTATAGCCCAACATGTATGAATCAATTTGAAGTAAATATATGAATGATCTTGCATTTCCTCTCTCCCACTGTGTTGTTGTTTCTTCCATGTGTTGTTGAGCAGGGCAGTTCAGGTTAGGGTGTGCCAGTTGTTGGCCCCTTCTTCCCTTCTCTTGTGTCAGAAATGAGTTCAATGCATTCTATGATATGCATGGAATCAAGGGATATTTTTTTCTCCTAGGACTCCACAACAGAATGGTGTAGCATATCATAAGGAAATATCAATTCTAGAGATTGCTAGGACCATGGTGCTTGAAAGTAATGTTCTATAGATGTTTTGGAGAGAAGTTATGAGCACTACACTATACACTCTTAACCAAGTGCATATCAGAGATGGAATTGGTGAGACACCTTATGAAATTTTCTACGGTCATGTGGCTACTATTAAGTACTTCAAAAATTTTGGTAGTAAATGCTACATAAAAAGAGTTGAAGATATAGGAAAATTGTATGCAAGGAGTGATGAAGGTCTATTCCTTGGATATTCTACTAAAAGAAGAGCATATAAGTGTCATATAAAAAGACTAGAGAAGTTAATAGAAAGCATAAATGTTAAGGTGGATGAAAGACTTGAAATTTTGACAAGACCTAGTTAATATGAACATCAAAGGGATGGTAGTGATTAGATACAACATCAGAAAGTGCATAATTTAATTCAAAATATCACAAAAAATGTAGAAGATGAAGCCTATACAAGTGGAGAAGAAGAAGAATAACTCCAAAAATTAGAGACAAAGAAGAAAACTCCAAGGTTTGTAATACTGAACCATAATGAAGGTTGGATCATTGGTGATAGGAACAAAGGAGTTTAGGAAAGAAGAAGAGTTGTGCAAGATCAGATATACTTTATGTCACACACTAAACCCAAAAATGTAATTGAAGTCTATAGAGATGATCAATGAGTTGAAGTAATGAAGGAAGAGTTATCACAAATTGAGAAAAATGACACATGGGTTCTTCTTCCAAGGCCTAAAGACAAGAATGTTATTGGCACCAAATGGGTACTCAAAAATAATTTGAATGAAGAAGGATACATTATGAGGAATGAAGCAAGATTCATATGCAAAGGTTACTCTCATATAGAAGAGACTGACTATGAAGAAACATGTGCACTAGTAACAAGGTTGGAAGTAGTTAGATTGTTTCTAGAATATGTAGCCCATAAGAACTTTAGATTTTATCAAATGGATGTTAAGTCAATGTTCTTAAATGGTGAGTTAGAAGAAGAGGCATACATAAAACAACTTGGTCATTTTACTTTGAGCAAAGAACCTGATACTGTGTGTTTATTGAAGAAGCCTTGTATGGACTAAAGCAAGCCCCTAGAGCCTAGTATTCCAAATTGTAATAAGTTATACTTATAAAACAATATTAGTCTTATTTTGGGTATCAGCCTCACTATGGTTTTCACCCTACTTTGGGTTTCCACAATATAAATCTTTGTTTTATGTGGTGTTGATGTTTTCTGATTTGTGTTTACATGCTTTACATTTTGCAAATTAGTAATAACAATTTATGTGATTAAGGGTTTTATGTTTGAAGGTTTTAAGGGTTTAAAAGTTTAAGTATTTTGGTAGAAAATAAATCACCCCCCCTCCCTCTCATTTTCTTTCTACCTATTTCCTATAGATTGTTAGTGTTTTCTTCCTGCAGTATCATAGTCTAGAGACTCAAAGATGTTGATCTACAAGATGGAAATGTTGAAGATTGCATGTGCCAATTTGGCACACCAAGATGTTAATCCAAAGATGGAAAATTTTATAGATAGGAAAATTATCAAACTAGAGAGGTAAAGGTGCCAATCTATATGACGGAGAAGCCAATCAATGAAGGCACCATGGTGCAGGTGCACACACATATGTCAATCTGTAAACCTCCTCCAAAATTAGAAAAATTAAACAAAAATTCCTCTGTTGACTCTAACATACAACTAATAAGCATCTAGCTCCATACTAGGGAGTATTGGATTCACAAGATCAAGGTCATAATCACTCGATAAAATTAATGTAAGCATGAAAGCATAGACACATAGATATTATCCAAACTATCATATTCACTAAAAGAAAGCAAGGGATAGAGAAAAGTGCATCATACTCAGTATTGTAGCCAGTCTATCCATTCCATCTATATGTCTATCCCAAAATGTGATGTGTCATGCCACCTGACCATGTGGTACCCTCAATCCCACCCCACTATGTTTGTGGATATAGTCACATGGTCCAAGAAGATACAATGCACATATAAAAAGTAGGCTCATACACACACCATACAAGTGCAAAAATTAGGGGATGGTATAAAAATCCTATTGAAAACACTTAGATTGAAGTGCAATATGACACCAGTACACAAGGTCACTAATCAGATCTAAACAATTATTTGGTGCAGAGAATCAAGTGTGGTAGTATCATCACATGGAATATGTTGGCCCATGCAGCTTCGAGCAATCATCATCTCATCAAGGAAGCTCTACTAATCCTATCAACATTCATAGATCAAAAGGCTAAATCTATACCATATCAACATCCTTAAATGATGGAAAGGTGGTTTACCATATCAACATCCATAAATGGAAAGGTACTACACTATATCAACATTCATAGATGGAAAGTTACTAAACCAATCAATATTTGTAGATGGCAAGGTACTATGCCATATCTACATCCTTAGATGGAAAGAAAAATACATACCATATCAACATCCTCAATGATGAAAAGGTAGTCTTATTGACTCTTAGTTAACTCTTGTAATTATGTTTATTCACATTTTTTTATTAAGTTATCAATTCCTATTAAGAAATCTCCAAGGGATATCCCAGTGACCACTTTATGTCCCAACCCACCTTAGAGAGCCACTCCACTCCAACACTCAAACAAAAAATGAAGACATATTGTTTCAACAATGAGGAACTATGCAACCAATGTAATTAAAGTACAAAGAAAGAAAAGACACAAAATAATCCACTAAAATGAATCATGGTAAGCCCTTTTGGTCTCAAACCAAGAGCACGAGTCTCTCAAAGGTCCCGATAAAGGAAAAACTCAATTGTGTTCATGATGCAATCTCAACACTAACATCAAAAGATGTGATCTCAAGTTGAGCATCCAACAAAGCTAATAAGGAAAATAGGCAAAATACTTGTGCACAAGGGAACACTCAATTGGCCTCTTTGCCAAGAGCATGATTTCCAAGGTAGATCCAATATCAACATATATAAAATATGCAATTACTACAAACATAGGACTCAATCACATTCTCCAAATGAATAAATCACAAAGTTTAGTTGCAAACTAAAATTCAGTCCTAAAGGTCACAACCATTTGTTGGAAACTGAATTGAAACAATTGTTGTATTGTCATTGATGTCAAACCTTAATTCATAAGACTATTGCTACTGAGGAAATTACTATATCTATTTGAGTGTTGCTAAGGGGCTAAGCAAGGTTGGTAACAATAGCACCTAAGGAAAGGTTGAGTTATCTTGATACTACAAAGTGTACTTGACTATGTTGCACTATGATGAGATAATGTATTGTTTATCTTAGTAAGACTGAAGACTAAACTGGTAGGCTTAACTGAGAAAAAAATGGAAAAATCTTGTTTAAGCCGAGTAATGTTAGTGTCGACCGAGTAGTATATGCCGAGCAAATTATAGTGTCGACCGAGCACCAGTTATTGCCGAGGAAGATAGTGCAAGTCAAGGAGACATTTTTATTATTGACCAAGTGATCTACATGAAGACCGAGTGAACAATCACAGTATTGACCGAGCATCAACAATTTTATATTTGAAGAGAATTTAATTTTGGAGCCGACATTGTTGAATTCTTGGATTATGTAAAATGTGTTGACTTTATTTATTAATTGTTTGGAAGCATTAAATGCTTTGTAAAATGTTTTATTGTAAATCTTTGAGAGATTTGAGATGATTCTAGAAAAGGACCCGAAGAAAATAAAGTGGGTAGATTCAATGAATTTGACCTAACCCTAAGATCTACGAATGAGATTGAGCAGCAAAAGATGAGTTAACCTAATTGAGGAAAATATAAGGGAACCTGAACATTGTGATATGTATGTACATGGTGAACATAGAATGTTGGAAGAAGAAAAGTTTTATTGACTGAATAAGCAGAAAAGGCTCAAGGAGAATGGTGGTGATTGCTTGAAGAAAAGTTCCGAGCAGATCAGAGATGGAAATGGAAAAGTTTCAAAGTCAGTAAACCAACATTAGTGTATGGAATCAGATCTGATATTTGCAAAGTGAGTTGTATATTTTTCAGATAATACTGCTGCTACTTTCTAACCATTGTAACAATTAAAATCCTTTTAACAGAGGTTGACCTAATAGTCATATGTTAAATCCTTTGAACAAGGTTGCATTCTAATGGAGTGTATGTAAGTCCTATGACTAGGCTCACTTTTAACAGGGTGATTGAAATCCTTTAACCGGGTCACATTTGATAGTGTGTATTGTAACCTTTGACAGGGTTTGATTTTTACCAAGCTCACTTCAGAAGAGTGAAAATAATATTAGCATGTTACAAAGTGGTTTTTTCCAAATTGGGTTTCCACTATAAAACTTAGTGTTTATACTTGTGTGAATGTTTAGATCTGAACATTGCTATGTTTTACAAGTTAGGTTACAGCTGGGTAGTGGACTGCATTGTTAGATGTTTCTATTATTGAATCAGTGATGACCGAGTTTGTTTTGGTTTTGGATCTGATCGAAGGATAAGTTTATGAGATTATTTTATACATCAGGACCTGAGAACAACTGATTCACCCCCCCTCTTTGTTGTTCTAAATCATATTAATAATTAGTATCAGAGCTTAGTTTCTTATTATTAGTGTTGACAGATATCAAGTTTAAAGGGGCTTGAAGCAAATGATCAGGATGTATAAGAAGGAGGTACCGAAGCTAAATAAATAAAATTTCCCTGCATGAAAAAGCTTGATGAAGCTGCATCTAGTTGGTATTGGTGACTCTACAAAGTACTACATTGAAAATAGCTATGTCTCACCTGTTGTACCTTTGACTACCAAAGAAATGAGAGCTAAGCAAGAACATAATCAGGCAATGCTAGAAATTGCATCTACCCTAAGCTATCCAAAATTTGAGGACATTACGCACTGCACAACTACAAAGGATATGTGGGATACTCTTGCAAGGATCTATGGTGGTGACTTGAATCTGCTAAAAGCAAAGGCCGAGAGTCTTAGAGGTAAGTTTGATGAAATGAGAATGCAAGAAGGTGAAAACATTGCACAATATTGTAGTAGAATAAAAGAAGTTGTGAATGCTATTAGAGGAGCTAATGGGACTATTGATGATGAAACTATAATTGGGAAAGTATTAAGAACCTTGCATCCTATATATTCTATTAAGATCTCAGCTATTCAAGAATATAGATGTAACTCTACTAATGTGCTTACCTTGGAAAGTTTGGTCGGTAAGCTGACTACTTTTGAACTCTCTAATTATGATAATTTCATTGTTGGAAGCATTGGAAATGTTGAATCTTCTTTTAAGTCATAGCTAGTTCTGAACAAGCCAAAGAAAGAAAAAGAAAGATGCATCAGTGAAAGTGAAAGTGAAAGTGATAGTGAAAGTGACAGTGACACTTCTGATGAAGACCTAGAAGATCTAGAAGATCTTATGGCTATAAGACTAAGAAGGGGAAAAGGAAAGTATAAAGGTAAACTCCCTATTATATGTTTTGCATGTAATAAAGTTGGTCATATAGCTACTAGATGTCCTGATGTGAAGGATAAAGATGATGAAAGGAAAAGCAAACACAAAGACAGAAAAGATGACAGAAGTTACCGATGGAACAAAGACTACAAGGGAAAAGGTAAGAAATCTTGTTACATTGTTGAAAAAGAGATTGACACTGATAGTTATGATTGTGAAATTGAGGTAGTTTATGTGGCAATGAAAGATGAATCTGATGAGGATGAGAAAACTGCATTGATATCCTATGTGAACAAGAATGATAAATGGATTATTGATAGTGGCTATTCACATCACATGACTGGTAACAAAAATAAGTTTGAGACGTTACATCATTACAGAGGTAAAAGTGTAAAATTTGGTAATGATGCACCATGTCCTATTAGAGGAAAAGGTTTGATTAAACTAACTAATAAGATATCTTATGAAAATGCATATTGGGTTGAAGGTCTTAATTACAATTTTCTAAGTGTTGTTCAGCTTAACAAAATTGGTTATCGAGTGGAATTTCATCACAAGCAAGCTAAAATATTTAATGTTGTTGGAGAACTGATTGGAAGTGGAGATCAGACTAGAGGTAATTTGTTCTATCTTGACCTATCTGAAGAAACATGTTTGATTGCACAACTTGATGATATTTGGTTATGGCATAAAAGGTTGTGTCATGTTAACTTTGACAATCTGGTAGAGATAAGTAAGAAGAAAAAGGTAAGAGGTCTACCTAGATTGAAGAAACTTGAGAATGTGATGTGCAAGGAATGCCAGTTAGGAAAAATGACAAAGTCAAGTTTCATGAGCAAATCTTTTACTTGTGAAAACATTTTAGATTTGGTTCATACTTACCTTTGTGGACCTATGGGTGTACAAAGTTACTATGGTGCTAGATACTTTATCTTATTTGTTGATGATCATACTAGGATGATGCATGTGATGTTTTTAAAAGAAAAATTTGAAGCTTTTCAATATTTTAAGTGGTATTTGGCTAAGGTTGAAAAGGAGACAGGTAGGAACCTGAAATGTCTTAGATCTAACTGAGGTGGAGAATTTCCATCAAATGAATTTAATCTATTTTGTAATGATAGAGGAATTAAAAGATAGATGTCTACACCTAGAACACCTCCATAGAATGGTATAGCAGAAGGGAGAAATAGATCTATCTTGGATTGTGCAAGGACATTGATGATTGAAAAGAATGTGGCACAGAGATATTGGAAAGAAGCTATAAGCAATGTTTTCTACACTCTTAACTGAGTACAAATCAAGAAAGGTACAAATCTGACACCTTATGAATTATGGCATGGACATGCACCGAGTGTTAAATACTTTAGAATCTTTGGAAGCAAGTGCTATATATTAAAAAACACTAGGAATGGAAAGTTTGATGGTAAGAGTGATGAAGGCATATTCCTAGGGTACTCCACAAAAAGTAAAGCTTATAAGTGTTTGAACTCTAACAGTAACAAAATTGTGGAAAGTGTGAATGTCAAAATTGATGAGTATGCAGAAAGAAATGAAGCTGACAGTAAAAGAGAACCAGAAGATTATAGATCTTTTGTGTACATTGAAGAAGAAGAAGAGGCAAGTAACCAACTTGCACCTGATGCCAAGTCTTGGGTAAGCAATGTCGAGCAACAGACAGAAGCTACTGAGCGTCAGGAAAATAATGCTGAGAGAGAACAAGAACATGCCGAGCTACAAGAAAATACTGTTGAATATCAAGAAGAGGTTGCTGAGCATTTTGAAGTTGAATTTGACAATCTTATTGAAGAACATGATGAAATAGAGGAGAGAACAGCTGAACCTATTTTGGAAAAATATGTGAGAAGACATCATAAGCCTAAACAGATAATTGGAGACAAAGATACTAGAATCCAGACCAGAAGTAAGACTAAGGATCCAACATGTCTACTATGTGAATTTGAACCTAAGACAACTAGAGAAGTATTGGAGAATGAAGACTGGATACAAGAAATGAATGAAGAAATTGACCAGATTGAGAAGAATGATACTTGGACTCTAGTGTTGAGACCTAAAAACAAGAATGTTATAGGAACAAAGTGGGTATTCCAAAATAAGATGAATGAAAGTGGTGAAATCACTAGGAACAAAGCTAGACTGGTATGCAAAGGCTATGCACAAGAAGAAGGAATAGATTATGGGGAGACATTTGCCCCTGTAGCTAGATTAGAAGGAGTAAGAACTCTGCTTGCATATGCTACTTATAAAGATTTCAAGGTATATCAAATGGATGTCAAGTCTGCATTTTTGAATGGTATACTAGAAGAAGAAGTTTACATAAAACAACCAGAAGGTTTTATTGATCCAAATAGAAGACACATGGTGTGCAAACTAAACAAATCACTATATGGATTGAAGCAAGCACCTAGAGCATGGTATGAGAGGTTGCATAAGTACTTGATATAGATTGGATTTTCAAGAACAAATGACACAAGAAATCTATACATGAAGGATGAAGAAGGTGAAGGTATCTTGTTGGCAAAAATTTTTGGTGATGACATTATTTTTGGTGGACAAGATGCATTATGCAAAAGTTTCTCAAATGAAATGCAAACTGAATTTGAAATGAGTATGTTTGGTGAGATCAAATTCTTTGTTGGTTTACAAGTATATCAAAGGAAGAATGGAATTTTCATTACACAGTGTAAGTATGTTAATGAAATACTGAAAACTTTTGGGATGGAAGATGCTAAACCAGTAGGAACTCCTATGGTTACTGGACAAAAGTTATCTAAGAATAATGATGCTGCAGAAGTGAATCAAACTTTGTACAGATCTATGATTGGAAAACTGCAGTATGTTGTACACAGCAGACCAGATATTGCATTAGCTATTGGGATTGTGGCAAGATTCTCTTCTAATCCTAAGGAAACACATATGATGGCCATGAAAAGAATAATGAGATACTTGAAAGGAACTGCTGACTATGGTCTATATTATAAGAAGGATGACAAATTTGAACTCCAAGTTCATATAGATGCTGATTGGGAAGGAAATGTAGATGACAGAAAGAGTACAAGTGGTGGAGCTTTCTTTCTTGGACAGAGATTAGTCTCTTGGACAAGCAAGAAACAAAATTGCATTTCCCAATCTACTACCGAGGCTGAGTATGTTGTTGCTGCAGTGAACTGTTCAAACTTGGTATGGATAAAACAATTGTTGATAGGCATGAAAGAAGAAATCATTGAACCTGTTGTTATTTTCTATGACAACACAAGTGCTATCAATATTTCTAAGAATCCAGTGATGCACACTAAGACCAAACACATTGCAATCAAGTATCACTATTGAGTGAATTAGTACAAGACAAAGAAGTCCGAATGGAATATGTGAATACAAAAGAATAAGTAGTAGACATATTCACTAAAGCTTTACCCAGAGAAGCTCATGAGTATTTGAGAAGTCAATTAGGGGTTCTTCCCCTAACTAAGGCTTCCTAGACAAGCTAGGAGCACTACATCAAATGTGCTACAACAAAACATTTGACAAATTGATGTAGAAGATTGTCACACTTTAGGGCTGGCCTAGAGTTGTGAAGAGAAGCAAAGACAAGAAATCAGTCATAAGCAAGATGACAGAGGGAGAAATACAAAGCTGTACAGATATTATCTACATCTTATGGATGTAAGTTTTAGTTGCTGCTTTGGCATTTTTGTCAAAGAGGGAGAATGTACTGATATGATAACACATGAGATATGATAACACATGATACTGAAAAACTAAGAGTTGATGAGCTGATGGAACTAAAAATAAAAAAAAGGATGATGAACTGAAATGAAGAATCAGGATAGAGGGAGATCTGAATACTTCTGATGGTCACAGGAGTGAGGCTTATAGGATTCTGAATCAGAATGAAGCTAAGGATATTATAAATAAGTTTCTGATGGATAGATAAGATTTTGGATTGGTTGGTAATCCATGTGCTATTCAGATGATATCATATGGTGTTGCCATCAATGCCAAAGAGGGAGATTGTTGGAAACTAAATTGAAACAATTGTTGTATTGTCATTGACGTCAAACCTTAATTAGTAAGACTATTGCTAATTAGGAAAGTACTATATCTATTTGAGTGTTGCTAAGGGGTTAAGCAAGGATGGTAACAATAGAACCTAAGGAAAGGTTGAGTTATCTTATACTACAAAGTGTACTTGACTATGTTGCACTATGATGAGATAATGTATTGTTTATCTTAGTAAGACTGAAGACTAAATTGGTAGGCTTAACCAAGCAAAGAATGGAAAAATCATGTTTAAGACGAGTAATGTTAGTGTCGACCGAGCACTAGTAAATTGCTGAGGAAGATAGTGCAAGCCGAGGAGACAGTTTTAGTATTGACCAAGTGATCTACATGAAGACCGAGTGAAAAATCATAGTATTGACCGAGCATCAGCAATTTTATATTTGAAGAGAATTTAATTTTGGAGCCAACATTGTTGAATTCTTGGATTATGTAAAACATGTTGACTTTATTTATTGATTGTTTTGAAGCATTAAATGCTTTGTAAAATGTTTTATTGTAAATCTTTGAGATATTTGAGATGATTCTAGAAAAGGATCCTAAGAACATAAAGCAGGTAGATTCAATGAATCTGACCTAACCCTAAGATCTATGAATGAGATTGAGCGGCAAAAGATGAGTTAACCTAATTGAGGAAAATATAAGGGAACCTGAACATTGTGATATGTATGTACATGGTGAATAGAGAATGCTAGAAGAACAAAAGTTTTATTGACTGAATAAGTAGAAAAGGCTGAAGGAGAATGGTGGTGATTGCTTTAAGAAAAGTTTCGAGCAGATCAGAGATGGAAATGGCAAAATTTCAAAGTCAGTAAACCAACATTAGTGTACAGAATCAGATCTGATATTTGCAAAGTGAGTTGTATATTTTTTAGATAATATTGTTGCTACTTTCTAACCATTGTAATAGTTAAAATCCTTTTAACAGAGGTTGACCTAATAGTCATATGTTAAATCCTTTGAACAAGGTTTCATTCTAATGGAGTGTATGTAAGTCCTATGACTAGGCTCACTTTTAACAGGGTGATTGAAATCCTTTAACCGGGTCACATTTGACAATGTGTATTGTAAGCTTTGACAGGGTTGGCTTTTTACTGAGCTCACTTCAGAAGAGTGTAAATAATAGTAGCATGTTACAAAGTGGTTTTTCCCAAATTGGGTTTCCACTATAAAACATGGTGTTTATACTTGTGTGAATGTTTAGATTTGAACATTGCTATGTTTTACAAGTTAAGTTACAGCTGGGTAGTGGACTGCATTGTTAGATGTTTCTATTATTGAATCAGTGATGACCGAGTTTATTTTGGTTTTGGATCTGATTGAAGGATAAGTTTATGAGATTTTTTTATACATCAGGACTTGAGAACAACTAATTCACCCCCCCTCTCTGTTGTTCTAAATCATATTAACACCATTGAGTTTCCTTCAAAACTAATTATAAATTCAAACTTCAAATAGAACGAAACAGGTAAAACCCACTGGTCTCTTGGTGCCCAACAACACATTAGTCCAATAAAATAGTCATTCTAGACACACAAATAAAAATAAATAGCATAACCTTATTTAAACTTCACACTTAAAATCACCAAAACATACAAAATACATGGGAGCCTAATAGGCATGGAAAAAAATCACACACATGGGAAAAAACATATAATTCATCCCACAAATCAATTTCATCTAACCATTGACAATCAAATTGAGAAATGAAAGATTTTTGAAGAAAACATACCTCACACGAGGTTAAAAACCAAATACAAAGGAAAAATCTCAAATCCAAACAGAACTGAATATGATCATTAGCAAAGTAAATAAATCCCAATACAAACTCAATGAGCCATTGAGCATAAAAATATGGCGAGCGTATCAAATCCAATGAGAAAAAGATCAATTCCCCAATTTGAATTTAGGGGAAAATCAAAATTTTCCAAAAACAATGAGTAAATGAACTCTTTTTCCACAATATAAAGTTACTTACCAAAAAGTAAAAAGGCTAAAATAAAGCCACTCCAAAATAAATTAAATCAAAGCTAATAATATAACTTGAAAACCCCCAAAGGATTAAATTCCATGATTCTAGTTAAATGGAATGCAACTATAGAAAAATTATTGGTAAATATAAAATAGTCATTTAATTAATAAAAGAAACATATAATTAAATTAATTAACTATGACACTACATCCACATGACTATGCACAGTCATCACTAGTCTAACACAATTATGTAATTTCAATCCAAATTTTTACCCATATGATAAGTAGAGGTGTAATATAACAATACATATGCATCACCCATACAAGAACAATATTGGCTAAAATCATGAATGACCAATGTAACAACCTCATGTGCCAATGTCAGAGATAAGACATTATCATACCTATGGAGACCAATGGATTCAATCTCTAGTACCTTCTCACTAAAATGTGTGCACATCAAGTGTAGCTTCTCACAATATAAATAGCCAAATCATGTATATATATTAATCCAAAGTGCACCTAATGAAAGGACATGTTAGCAATGTAATTATTCATATGTATTTGAATGTTATGAAGCCTTTCCTTTCATATGTAATCCTTAATAAGCATCATAAATAATCATTTCATTTAATCAAGCATTTTAATAGCATTTTTATAGCAATAGAGAGTATATCAATTAAATCTTGATCATATAATAACCAAACATGAAAAAGGCACAAATTTAGGTGACCGTTGGCACATACCTTAGTGGTCCAAGAAAAACATCCCAATAATCATAATATCCCCATATATACGATAAAATAGATATCATAATATGGCCTCATATTACATCACAGTAGGGATGTCATGCATATATGATCATCACTAAAACTTAAGTATAATCTAGCATCTGCATCCCCAGTGATATAGGTATAAGAAAAAGAATGTATCAAAAAGTAGGTGCATCTCACAATGTCAACACAAATAATAATATATGAATAATCACAAAATCACATCAAGAGACTAGATAAAATCAAAATAATCAAAATAGAATGTAACCATGGGAGGCACTACATCATTCCCCCTAGGCATAGGTTTTTTCCTAGAAGTCTGCAAAAATATAGGGGTACAAATATCTCAAACTTGAACCATCCTCCCATATACCTGAAGCCTCATCATTCGGATATCATTGGACCCTTACCTGGTCAATGTCTCAATGCTTGAGGATCAACCTCTAATGTTGAAGAATGTAAATGTGATCCAAAAAAAATTTCACATCCTCTACCTATAAAGCATCCCAATCAAGGACATGGATTACATCAAGAATATACTATCTCAACACAAAAATATGAAACACATCATTGATGCGTGATAGGTTAGGTATTAAAACATGGTGATAGGTAATAGGACCAATTCTCTCAAGGATCTCAAAAGGTCCAACAAAATGTAGTGCTAAATTAGAGGCTTTCCCATAACATATGGGGTTCTTCTATGACTGAACTCGTAAAAAAACATGGTCTCCCTCTAAGAAGTGAGGAACTAACCTGAGGGGATCGTCATACTTCTTCTATCAATCTTGAGAAATAACTGAATGCTTTGTAATACAAACAACTTGTTGGTCCATATCTTGAATCATATTGGGACCCAACACAATACAATCCTCCAAATGATCCCAACTCAAAGGTGTATGAAATATTCAACCATACGAGGCCTAAAAAGGATACATGCTAAGAGAACTACGGTACCCATTATCAAAGGAAAACTCTACCAAGTACAAGTAGTCCTCCCACCTTGAATGTTGGTCCATCATGTACATGAAAAGAATGTCCTCAAGAACCTGATTCACTCACTTTGTCTAACCATTAGTCTCAAGGTGATACGCTGAGCTAAAATTGAGCTACATGCCCAAGACATACTAGAGAGATACCCACAGTGTAGAAGTAAACGTTGGGTCTTGATATGAAATGATCCTACAAGGTATCCCATGCAACCAAACTATATCCTCCATAAAACATGTGCTACTTAAGTAATGGTATAAGAGGCCCTCATAGGAGAAAAATGAGCCACCTTGGACAACTTGTTCACAATAACCATAATGGCATCATGATAACGTGATGACATAGGTAGCCAGATAATGAAATCAATAGATATAATGTTCCCTTCAGCTCAATAATGGAATGTGGTTGCAAAATACCTACCAAATGTTGATGTTTCACCCTCACTCTCTAACACTCGAGGGTTATTGGACACAATTACCCATCCAAAATAACCTTGGACATAATAAATCAGTCACAATAACCCAAGAAAAAAATGTCCTAGGGTTATATAGCCCAAGGAAAAAGTAACCCATGGTAAAAATAACCCACTGATAGAATGTCCCCATAAGATTATAGAGGAAGGGAAACAAAATTTTCAAATTACATGTACGTTATTGAAAAAAATTATTATTCAAATTATTGATTATAGTGCCAAATTATGAGTGACACCTCTTAAATAATATAAAATGTTATGGTTGTCATAACCATCAACCAATCTTCTTTCTTTGAGTTCATGATATTTTTTCTTTCTTGGTTTCCTAGTGCATCCAACCATATATTTCTCTATTTTATTCTGTTAGAGACCCTATTCTTTTTCCATTGTCTTGATGAATTTCTAGAGTAAGTTATGCAATCCTTGAAGAAATTCACTAAATCCTTTATGTCATTTCTCAATAGTTTTATTGGTTTTGGGAAGATCATCTTGAATATCCTAATACAAATTCCAAATTACAATTGGAGACTTGGGTGGTCATTTGTTTTGATTACATAAAAATAGGTTTTGAAAGGACCCAAAACCTTTTACATAAGGATAAAAGATAAAACATTTAAGCTCCAAGAGGGCAAGTGCAATAGCACCAAAAAACACAACACAACCGAGTCCTTAAACAAAAAGAACAACCAAAAGAAAAAGGATAGCAAAAAGGAAAGAAAGATAGCAAGATGTTGTCTAAACACATTTCATTAGTTCAGCAACCTGATCAGCAAGAATCTGCATGTTTGTAGCAGACAAATTCAAATCTTCCATGTCATTCTTGTTGTCATTCTCTATCTTCTTGAACCTGGATCTCGTACACCTGCTGGGCCCCTGATCCTCTTCAATCTCTATGATCTCTTGGTTCCCTTTCTCATTATCTAACTTGTCAACCAGGATCTTCACATGCTCATTTGAAGCCTTGAGGACAACAAAAATTTGCTCTACAATATTCCCCACAGTCTTCTCCAGCTTGTCAATTCTCTTTTCCATAGTCTCAACTTTCCTAGTTATAACATTACTACTTTGAATATTCTCCTCCAAGGCAATGAGTCTGTCATTGAAGGAAGCAACATTCTCAGCTCTAGCGACAATGTCAGTGAGCTCATCAATTGTCTGGCCCATGGTTTTCTCCCCTAGGTTCATCCTTTTAAGAACCCCCATCTCTTTTTGCAGCTGGTGGATGTTGGTCTTCATCACAGTGATATCATTTTTCATTATGCTAAGGGTAGATAAGAAGGCCAAGCACCCCAAATTCTCAAAATCCTTTTTCCTCCCCTCATTAATCTCAAGATCCCTATTCTCTTCCTCCATGTTCTCCTTAGGATTCTCCACCTTCTGTTGGGTAAAACTAAGGTTCAATTGGATGGCCTTTGTATGGATATGGTTGAATCAAAATTACCCTAAGAATTTCAATCCGGGAATCGTAGACTTGCAAGAGATATCATGGTTGTTTTCTCAAGGGGTGAAAATAATAAATCAAGAGGTTTATGAATGCAAATTACTACTTGCTAATAAATTGAACTATTCAAATTACCACACATCTAAGATTACTTCTACAAATGGATTATAATCTAAAGTTCACACCTTTAAACAATTAAACACAATGTATTTAAGAATGCTATGCATGTTATTAACACACCTCTAAACAATTAATCACACTCCTCTAAACAATTAATCTCAATGTTCTTATGAATGCTTATTGCAAAGTTTTTGTCTGATTAAAAGTTGGTTTAATTAAGAATTGTAATCTGCTTAGATTGCGATAGGAGATTTGATGGCGACAAGAGGTTGTTTTCAACAGGCTGGTTCTAAATATAGAGTGCGGTAGGAAGTATGATAAGTGGTGACAAAGAGTATTACGAATGGAGACAGGAAGTTGTGAGTATTATGAGTATTATGGTTCAATAACTGAATGGATGCGGTAAGAGGAATATAGAAAATGATATTATGAGTACCAAGGTTCAATAACTGAATGGAAATGGTAGGAGGAATATAGTAGATAGTGTTATGTAATAGATTTATGTATTAATAGAATAATGATATATAACAAACAATTTCTTTATAAGACTATCACAACCAATTACTCCATCAGACAATTGAATACGTGATCAATCAACAAGCTTTGTATAGATTCGATTAGAAAACATATATATATAGCAAACTTCTTATAAATGCACACAATCAAATCTGAAAAGAACACATGAAATTGATAATACTGAAATACTTACAAAGAAAACTACGATAATCTCACCAAGTTTCCCAAGAGGGGGCTCTCCTCTAGTTCACTAGGTGAGAGATATTCTAAACACCAGCTACTACTGAAAAACCGTGCTCTTAAAACTTCAGAGGTAATATAAATAGAGTATTTTCATATGTCATATGTCTTGCGATTAACATTCACTTATATAGACTTAATATGTTTTAACTGAATCAATAACTAAGCTGGAATGGCCGATGGCCTATTCCCTAAATATAGATAATGTAGATAATGATTTGTTTTGGCTGCTAGCCATATAACTATTTACAAAACAACTTGGCCAAAATAACATACAACTAGAAACTAATCTATTTTAAACATTCAAAACTATTTACTCAAAATAACATAGCAGAACTATAACTTTCAAAACTGCTCCTCCAATCAAACAGTTGGCTCCACACTTACGCATCCTTATTTTCCTTAGTTCCTATAGCAGCATCAGTCAAAATATATCATTTTCATAAAATTAATAACTTTTTAGGAACTATTCTTCTATCTTTAAAGAAGTACTAAATATTCTAATTTCCTATCAATAGTTAGGAAAAAGGAAATTTCATGCCAAAGAAGTGGGAAATGTATGAGGTAAAAGGTTAACAAAAATAGAGCATTATCAGGACTCATCACCTTCTCCTTCTCCAAGTTGGCCTTGTCCTTCTCATACCCATCTTTCTCTATATTAGTCACCTCCTGTGCAACCTCTTGCAGGAGTTTTTCCTCAACCCAGACATCTTTACCGGTACCCCCACTCTCCTCCACAACAAGGTTGTTATCCACATAGTTTTCCTGATCATTCTTTCCCTGGGAAGAATAACCCTCATCAGAGGATATGAAAACCCTTTTCACAACTTTCTTCTTCCTAATTTTTGTTCTAGTATGATTGCCTAAAGGTTCCAGTCTCTTTTTCCCCTGCTTCTTGGAACACACCTCCCTGCTCTCTTCTTCCTCAACTTCCATATCCGTAGTAGAATCCTCCATCTTCCTTTTCTTTTTATTTTCCTTAGGGATGACCTCCTGGTAATCCTTAGAATCCTCCTCTTCATCTTTTGTATCCTCCATAAAAGGCTCCTCAGACTCTTTCCCATCAGTGTCATAGTCCTCCAGGGCTTTTCTGTTAAGCCGAGTTCTTTCCACCTTCTTCGATTTCAACACCTCAAAAATGAGGACCATGAGCCCTTCATGGTAGAAATGATCACCCTCTGAATCCCTTTGCCAGTGGAGGAGGGACGCATTCAGAGAACTCAGCAAGTAAAAAGGGAAATTAATCTTAACCCCGTGCCTAAAGTGGTTCAGAAGAGTAAGATGGTGATTGTAGATTTTAGTATACCGACCATCTAGGGTAATGTAGCCTATAATAACAAATAAGACAAGGTGCCAGGGCCTAGAAATGAACTTAGGGTTAAAGTAAAAATTTTCCACCTTAACCATATGGTTTCTCTCCTATTTCATGGGTGCAAAAGCCTCCAACGCTTTGTCTGAAATCTTCATGTCCCTATAGAAGTTGATGCCCTCAGTCAGCAAGCTCATTGCTTCAACAATCACTTCCTCAGTCACCTCCATACTTTGTGTGCCAACTAGAACACTCCCCTTATTCCATATTTTGATGAAATTTCTAGTCACTGGGACTTTCCCTCCATGCAATCTCTCCAAAAAAATTTCTAACCCCCCTTCTTTGACAATTTTCCAAATTTCCTTGTTCTATTTCCAATCACTATAGTCCGTCAGCTCGCATCTCCTTTTCCTACCTCCCATGGCTATGTAAGAAAGAAAAAAGTTCTTGTCCAAATGAATCCCCACTCTCTAAAACTTAGCCTTCGAGCTATAATAAACAATATTAATGTTATGCACAACCCACAAATCATGCCAAAGGACCCCAATAATTATCTCAAAATCAGGCCATTATCCTTCATGATGGTCACACAAATTGTTGCACTCAATAGTCATTAATGATTTCTTCATTCAAAACATGTTGCTTACTCCTCATCCTCTCCTTGTTAATTAATGATGATCCATCACAAGGGATGTCCGAACCATCACTCCATTCAATTTCCACCTGGCTATTACAAGCCACGTTCACAGCCCAGTCAGCCACCAAATTTGCCTCCCTGAAAACGTGGGTTATCATGCATTTTTCAAAGGTCTCAATAATGTTTTTAGCCTTGCTTATAACATTGTCTATGGTCCACAAAGGGGTCATGGAATTCTTCAAACAATTTACAATACTTAGGGAATCCCCTTCAATCCATATTTTAGTATAGTTCTTCTTTTTGGCTAGTAATAGCCCATAGAGAGTAGCATTAGCTTCCGCCACTTGATTAGTGTTGAAGCCTATAGGAATTTCCATAGCCCCTTTGTAGTTCCCAAACTCATCTTTGATAACCATTCCACAGCCAGCAATTCTAGGGTTGCCTTTCGAGGTGCCATCAAAGTTGATTTTGACCCATCCATTAGGAGGACAGTCCCACCTAGCCTCTTCCCATAGATTTCTTTGGATGTTTAGAACCTTCCTTCCTTCAAGCTTCCACTTCTTATAAACTTTGGCCTCCCACTCATTCTTCAGATCTTGATAGTTCTTAATCAACCCCAAGTTTTCCAATAGGGCACTCTTAATCTTGTGAAAAATACTATCCCAATTGAACTCCTTATCCCTAAAAATTCTTTCATTCCTTTCTTTCCAAACCCCCCAGCACAAAAAGGGTAGGAAGAAATTCCAAAAGGAGATTAAAAACTTGTTGTTAGTCAGTGGTTTCCAACACAAAAACAACTCCTTAATGCTATGAGGAAACACCCACTCCATATTCATCAGATCAAAGAATTTTTCCCATATTTGACTAGTAAAAGGACAATGAATTGTCATATGGTTGATATTCTCCTCATCTTTTTTGCAGAGACCAAATCTATTAGTTAAAACAAGGCCTCTTTTCCTGAGATTGTCAATTGTAAGAACTTTATCCTGCAATAAGATCCAAAAAAAAACATTAATTTTAGGATTTAATCGCTTGAACCAAGCTTTGGCCCAACAAGGTTCAGGACTATCTTCAAAGTCCTGTATATATAGGGATGAAACCAAAAAAAAGCCATTAGTACTATATCTCCAAATAATGGTATCATCATCATCAATAAGAACAACAACATTCAGAAGGTTATTCAAGCCCCTAAGGGAAGGATCAAACCTAGACAAATCAGTCCATTTACCCTCCCCCCAGTAGTTCTCCACTTGAGTGCCCAAGATCTATTTACAAAGGATAGACATTTCATTCTAGGTAGGAACCTCCTTTAGGGGTTTATCAAGCAGCCATATGTCATTCTAGAAAAGAATTTTCTTACCATTACCAACCTTCCATTTCACCCCCTTCTTTATCATTTCCTTCCTTCTAAGCGCATTGCCCCAAATACATGAACCTCCTTGGGATGATTTAGAGTTTAAGAAATTCATGAAGTCAGAGTTGTCCCTATTATATTTATTGTGCCATATGGTGCTCCATTCTCTTGAGTTCTTGAACATTCTCCAAAGGAGTTTAGCCATGAGATACTCATTTATACTTCTTATAGTGCAGAGACCAAGACCCCCTTTCGTAGTTGGTTTACAAACCTTCTCCCATGCAATAAGAGCCATCCTTTTCTTTTTTTCAACTCCGGACCATAGGAAGTTCTTTTGGATTTTCTCTATACTTTCAGCAAACTTCTTAGGTATTTTGAAAAGGCTCAAAGCATAGAGAGGAATACTTTGAAGGATAGCTTTGAGGACAACAATCTTGCCAGTCTGGCTAAGAAGAGCACCCTTCTAGCCAACAAGACTTTTGTGAAATTTGTCAATCATATCCCACCAAAAAGAATTTGAAGGATTGAGGCACAGAGGCAAGCCAAGATAGGACCCTGGGAGACACTCCACCTCACAACCAAGAATTCTTTTTAGCCTCTCTTGTCTTTTTTCAGGCACATTGATGAAAAAAATAGAACTCTTATTCCAGTTAATACTCTGACCCGTAGCACCAACATAGTTATCAAGGGATTTTTTAATGGTTTTGCCATTTTTGATAGAGGCTTCACCCATTATTATGGAATCATCCACAAACTATTGATGTGAGCACATCAAGTCCTTGGAGGAAGGTTTCAGACCCCTGAATTCACCTCTGTTAACCAGATTGCCAATGTGTCTACCCAAACATTTTGCCAAAATAAAAAAAGAATAGGAGAGAGGGGATCCCCCTGTCGAAGACCTCTAGAAGACTTGAAAAAAGGGGTAGGAGAACCATTCATGAGAACAGAGAACGTGGTAGAGGAAACCAAGCAGTGAATAAGGTCTCTACTACTTTTATTAAAACCAAAAGCCTCTAGAGTAGCCAACAAAAAATCCCAGTCAACCCTATCATAAGCTTTGGACAGATCAAGTTTCAGCAAAAAGCCTTCCTTCTTTGACATAGTCAAAGAGTATATTTTCATGGACCATGATGATTGAGTCCAAAATTTGCCTCCCAGGGACAAAACCATTCTACTATCCAGAAATAATAGAAGGAAGAAAAGTGAGAATTCTAGAAGTAAGGATTTTAGAAATTATCTTCTACACCGAATTACATAAGCTGATGGGTCTGAATTGGTCCAGACTATCAGCCCCAATTTTCTTAGGAATCAGAGAAATAAAGGTACCATTCAATTCCTTGAGAATCCTTCTAGCCCCAAAAAATTCCTTGACAACATTAGAAACATCATCTTTCAGAATCCTCTAGTACTTTTGAAAGAAGAAATGAGGATAACCATCAGGACCAAGGGCTTTATCTCCATCAAAGGAGAACACAGCCTTTTGAATCTCATCCATAGAAGGTATAACAGTAATAACTCTATTTTGAGCATCATTCAGGATACAGGGTATGATGAGTCAAGTTTATAGGGTGTTTTGTTTATGATTTTCTAAGTACAGACTTGAATATCTTATAGTTTCTCATAAACATGATACAGTCTTTTATGTTTATAAGTTTTAACTATATGAATATTTTATACTTATGAAACTTAAAGACAATACTGAATATATATCTAGATTAATGAATGTCATGGTAAATCTAGTATATTTCTTCTCTAGCTTTAAATGGGTAGACCTCCTACAGTTGTGTGAGAAGGCTACATTAAAATAGGGAAAACTTATTATGATCTATGCTTTGGATTCATTTTTTGGATTTTGTTTTGTTAACCTTTTTGCAGGAAGAATAAGTCAAGCAAGGAGCGTGAACTAAAAGGATGAGTGGTCTTTCAAGGTGGATGACTGTTTTAGAGTTCATTATAGCTCCACTCCTTCCATCACTTTGCAGTTGTTGATTTGGTCCAAGACAATCTAGTTGTCGGGGGTCCTATATTCCTGAAGCATTGAATGTGGCTTATCTTCTTGCATAAATGATGTCGTCACTCCTGAAACTAAAAGTTGTTATACTATGTAATGGAGGACCTAGTTCTTAGGTGTTCTATTTTTCCTAGTTTCCTTTAAATAAGCTGGAACTTATGTTTCCAGGCTAGTTAGATGTTTTGAGAAATTCATGTTGTAATCGAGCAATAGAGTAAAGCATTTTAATATTCTATCCTGCATCCATGTTATGTTTTATTGAATGAATATATGACAGTTCTTCATTTCAATCTCTGAGTTATAATTCATTCATACTTCTATGGGGGCCCACACGGGAGATGAATTCCTTGTTTTTGCTTAAATAAATTTAGTTTAGTTTAAGTTCGGTAAGTTTCTTTCAAGTTATTAAGTATTGTTGTTCCTGCAGCCATTGGTAGGAGAATCATTGACTGTATCCTGCAACATAGGTTTACTTTCAAAGAATTACTTATTTACTAATGTGTCTTTCCTTCAAAGATGAGAATTAATCTGTAAGTTTAGTTTCTAGTATAAATTTCCTGTAGCAACTGCTTTACCTTGGTAGTAATGACTATTGAGAAGAACTAAAGCATAAACTTTGTAGTCACTATCTCAAGTTCACATTCCCAGATTGATATATTAAATGAGTCTAGCATGATGTTCTAAGTAGAAACATGATGAATTTTAGAAATGAATCATTGTTTAAGGATGTCCAATCCTTGTGTTACTAGGATATTATTCTAACCAGTCAGGGTATACCATCCAACAACTCATCTTGGCACTCCAAATCCAAGTTCTCAGCTTTCTTTAGAAGCTCTCCAAATAAATTGTTGGCCTCACTTCTGAAATCCTCCTCCTTCTCACTAATGGTTCCATTGACCTGCAGTCTAGAGATTTTATTACTCATTCTATGTTTCACTATGGTCATGAAGAAATATTTAGAATTCCTGTCCCCTTCCTTTAAGAATAGCTTTCTCGACCTTTACCTCCAAAAGCATTCTTCTTTTGAGATAATATCATGATATTCCATAAGTTTGGTATCTTCCTCCTTTTGGTATGCCAACTGTATCAATCTTTTTGAATGATGTCCTGGATTTCTTTTAGTTCTTCAGCAATTTTCTTTTTATT
Source organism: Chamaecyparis obtusa (assembly GCA_027943335.1). Lineage (NCBI taxonomy): Eukaryota > Viridiplantae > Streptophyta > Pinopsida > Cupressales > Cupressaceae > Chamaecyparis > Chamaecyparis obtusa. The sequence goes on along the minus strand of BSBK01005195.1, from coordinate 1,057,399 downwards.
GGTAAAAATATTTCCAAAAGTTTCCTTATTCCATTTTTTGATGTTGTCCTTCACATTTTTCATTTTCTTAACAACTCTGAACATTGTCATTCCTTCAATCCTAATACTCCACCAAACCTCAATCAACCTTTCAAGGTTAGGGTGGATAGTCCACATTTTCTCAAATCAGAAAGGATAATTTCTTCTCAAGCCATTGAATTCAGCTCTTATGGTTATCAGGAAGTGATCCGATCTAGCTCTGATATAGGCAAATAAGGCACAAGACTAATTGTTTAACCAATTTCTGCTAATAAGAGCTCTATCAAGCCTGACTTGAATAATTTTATTTCCCTCTCTCTTGTTGGTCCAAGTATAGTTAATACCCTGCAAATCTATGTCATGCAACTCTTGACTATCAATAAATTCCATAAGATCAGTTCTGCTATCCAGATTGGGTTGACCACCTCCAAATTTTTCATTTTCCTTCAAAGGAGTATTAAAGTCCCCCATAATGATCTAGCTATCATTAGAAAAATCTCTCCTAAAACTAGAAACTTCTCTCCAGAAAGATTCCCTACCCCACCTAGTGTTCAAAGCATAAATATTAGTCAAAACCCAAGAAGTACCATCCTTGATATGCCAAAATCTAATATTAGTCACATTGTTGCCACCGGATAACACTTCCCCTTTGATAACATTACAATTCCAGCTAGTCACAATCCCCCCCAAGGCACCATCCACATCACTACCATGGGATAGACCATTACAAAAACACTAGATTTTCTCCACTTTGTCCTTAGACATCTTAGTCTCCTATAGAAGAACAATATCAAGCTTGTTATCTCTAATCATGTTTTTGACCATATCTTGCTTATGAGGATTATTTAATCCTCTTACATTCTAGGATATAAACTTCATTGTTTAAGGAATGGGCCAAACTCCAGGATGGTTTTTTGACTACCATCCGCTAAACACTTACTGGTCTCAAGTGCTCACCTTTTTTGATTCGAGGGTCTTCCCGGGGAAACATGGGGAGCCCCCACATCTCCAAAATTATTGCTTCTAGTGCTTCTAAGGGTTGAGGAGACATTCTTCATCTGTCCTCCATCTTTGTTAGTGAATTTCTTAACATTTTTAACTGTCTTTTTCTTCTCCACTTTGGACCATCCCTCTTCATTTAGTTCTTCTGATCCCAAAAGGGCCTCTGCTAAATCTACCACATCACCCCACTTAGTAGATTTAGAAGGGCATGGTGCTACCTTATCTAATCCCTCTGGAGTGCCAAAGGTCTTCTGAGACCTATCCTCTAAACAACCCAGAATTGGACAAACTTGGGGTAAGAAGACATAACCTCCCAACATCTCTTGCTCGAACAGGCCAACATCAAAGCTATTATTACCCTCTTTTGTCCCCAGGGGCCTGCTCTGGATATGTCCAGCAACGGAATCATCAGAGCTTTTAGTTATGGATTCCTTTAAAACTTTAGTGCTACCTTCTAATTTCTGTTCAAAATCTGAATGAGATGTGTCACAACCTTCAATAGACATACCCTTCCCATTCACCTTTCCTTCTTTCTTCTCATTAATACTACTCCCCACCAAGTTCATTCCCTCCACAGCCTTCTTTACCCATATCTTTTTCATTTTTTTCTTTTGGGGTATCATCTTTGGACACTATTTCGCCCAGTGGCTTGTTTTCTTGCAATGAAAACAAGCAAAGGGTGTAGATTCATACTCTATCTTCTAGACCCAAGAGCCAAGTTTAGATTGAAGAGTGATAGATTCCAACATATCCACTCCTTGCTGCACCCCAACATAGATCCTGGCATATGTAAGGTGTCTTCTAGAGTCCGTGACAGGATCCAAAGACAAGAGTTCCCCAAAGACATTAGCAATGCCCTTAAATATGTCTTCCATCCAAAAATCAAGAGGCAAGCCCAAAAGAGATACCCAGACCGACACCTGCACATTAAGATCCTTTTGCATATCCATATTAGGACACCACTTATGCAGAATCATACAATGCTTTCCTATTATCCAAGGTCCTTCACATAGAATAAACCTTAAATCCTCCTCACATGAGAAGGAAAAAGACAGACATCCTTTGGGAAGAGCAACCACCTCCACTTGACCTTTCAAAATCCATTTCTTTTTAACAAATGCCCTAACCACCTCGATATTAGGGTGAGATCCCAAGAATCTCCCCACAAGAGAGTTAGCCATTCGAGATATATTAACATCTATTATTTGATCCAGAATGGATAAAGCAAAAGTTCCCTCCTTGGTGTTGGATAAGATTTCTACAGGTGGGAGAGAGGACTTACCTATTGGTTTCATGCCAAAAAGGCTTGCCAACTTTTGATAGAAACAACAGATATTGTCCTATTCTAATCACATGGCCCCTTCATGGTCCCCCTCCTGGGTCCCCTGTCCCAAGTCCGACATCAAGAATCTTGCCTTGGGTCTTGTTTGCATCTGTTTCCTCTTGTTGACTGCCACACTCCAAAGGACCAACATCAAATCCACCATTTCCTTTGTTCAACACGCTTGAAATTTGAATTCCTCCTTTCCCACTCCCTATTCCACCCGCCCACTCCATCTAGTGTTATGCTTAAAAATTTCCAAGCATGGTGTCTTCATTTGTTGCCTCTTTTGGTTAGTTTATTAATCTAGGTGTCTTCGAAATAATCAATTATTCCTTAGAAATTTTCCTCATATTTCTTATAATAAGGATATTGTAGAAGTGTTTTAAATTTGTCAATTACATCTATTTGAGGCATGAAAGCCAATGAAGAAAGTTTCTTGATCTCAAATGCAAAGACTTTGTCAACACTAACCTATTTGTAGACCTTCTTCTTGAACTTTCCTCCACAAGCATTCAGAGAAATAATAAAAACATCCTTGGATATTGACATTTGGAAACATTTTGGACATAGCTCCCACAAAACCTAATTCAAAATTAACAAGTATATTTTTTGGGTTTAGATCAGGTTGAAGCTGTGTTAATTTTACAAGTACTTGTGTATAACTTTCTCTTGTTTTATTATTCATAATAATATAAATGAGTTGAAATACTACATCAATTTTCAAACCATGGATCATGTACAACTGTTGAGAAATACTTAGCACTATTTTGAATGTATCGTCACTAAACCATTTTTAAGATTCTTTCCATAATTATAAATTATGTGTGGTGGTGAATATTAAAATGTGATTGTCATCATTACATCCATGAAAAGAAAACTTTTCCCCTCTATCATTAATTGTATATTCAATTGGAAAGGTAACACTTGTTGATGTCTGAGGATTTGGTTGTGGCACTTCATAGCTTAACCTTTTTCTTTGAATCATTTTGGACACTGCATTGGTTGAAGGTAATGCTCCCACTATAGGTAATGAAATATTAGAACATGAAAAATTAATGATATTTCTTGTAGAATCTTGAGTCGATCATGCCATGTCTTTAATTTTGTTCAATTTGTGTTTGACAGTGATCATCTCAGATTTCAAAGCATGATTATATTTTATATTGCTCATCACATCACCAAATTTTATTTGTGTTGTAGTATAGCACCGACTTTAACATTTGTTTCTAAAATATTTCATAAAATGTTATATCATTTTATTTATACCTTGTTGATGAAGCAAAAATGTGTAACCATTTAAAATAAGTAATTTTATTTTTTTTGGCTTATTACAATGTGTGAGTGTGTATGTGTGTAGTGCAAGAGATAATATATAGATTAGGATTTGATAATTGCTATAACTAAAGTATTAACCTTGAACTATTTCTTAAAATTCCTAGAAGAAATGTGTTGTTCAATTTATTTAATGTACCATTCTTATCTAAATTAAATATTGTATTAAATTCTTATTTATTTTTGTTAATAAAGAACCTAATTAAATGTACCATTCTTTCCATTCCTCTATATCTAGAATATGCAACCACTTCAACCTAGTAATGAGAAAAAATTCTAATTAGAATGTAGTCAGAATATCTTATAATTCATCTTGAGCTCCTTCTTGTATGGTAATTTCAATTAATTGCTACTTGTTTGTATTGTGGTATTGTCACTTGAAGCTTAGAAAATATCTTAAGTGATATTGTCACTTGAAGCTTACAAAATTAGTCCATAGGAAGGCTAAATAGAGAAAATAAACCTTAAAGATGATGAATGTGATTGTTGGTACAAGTCTGAAATGTGCTGCTACGAGTATATGTAGCGATCTCACACCCATGAAACTCGCCAATCTCTTCTCTCATATACACAATATGAACATAGATGACAATTCCCCATCAAAGACTGTCGAAACTTCATCGAAACTTATTGGAAAGAGGAAAAATGCAAACTTGAAAATAGAGATAAAAATATTCTTGTATTTATTAGTATAGGGGAAAACATATTATGCATAATGTGTTGTTACATCACAGTTATAGAATTTAATTTTTCATATAATCAACTTTATAGAAAATTCCCTTTCCTTTTTATCTTGGGGTATTATTACCCAAAGATATTATGACCCTCGATTATTGTGAAAATGGTATATTATGATCCTAAGATGTTTTCTCTTTGGATTTTTGTGACTGGGTTATTATGTCCATGGTTATTTTGGTTAGGTTATTGTGTCTAGATACCACACTCAAGGCATCTAGCGAAAAAATCAATGACATAATTCCTCGTCCCAACCCAATGGTACTATAGACACTAAAAAATGGTACACACCTATGGCCCTCTTTTTTAACATGTTTTCTATATTGTGTGTTTAATTTTTATCATTCACTGATATCATGTCTTTCATTATTAATTAAACATCAAAAATTTTCCAATTATTTACTAACTTATGTCCCTAATTCACATCATTCTATTGATTTGACCTAATCAACCATGTTCAAAATCAATGATTTCTTATCAAATTCAATCCTTTGTCATATCAATATCATCAAAATCAATTGAAATCAGCTAGTTTTCCCTCTTTAGGAGTAAACAATCATGAGTTTACCCTAAACCCTAGTCTTGATAAACAAATATCATTTATTTATCCCTTTTCCCTTAGTCTCACAATTAATTAATTCTACATTAATTAATTGGCTAATTTGTGTTTTATAGAATTTTACAATTTCATAAATCCTAATTTCTAATTGTACATGGGGAAAAGGGAAGCAATCATGTATATATAGGTAAATCACTTCTCATTTTCCCTAATTGCACATTTCAAAAGGAAGATGTCCCACTAGGTTCAAGAGGAGACTCAAATAATAAGTGGGACAATGATCCTTCACTAAAGTATGTGGTTGATGAAAATGAAAATGATGTGATTAAGGTGATTAATAGACAAGTTACAAAAAACTTGGGAAAAACAAATTGAAATGGACTAACAATGAGCAGATGAGTACATAAATAGAAACCAAAGCACAAATCTAACATGTGCATAAAATATGGGCTTAAAATGTATGGTACACACTAAAACTCATTATGTACCTAATGACAAAATGCCAATGGTGTTATGTACCTAGCATTTATGACTGAATTTTTTGGTTCTTTCTGATTATTTATGATCTCTCTGATTCCCATATGGTAGCTTTGTAACCTATTCCTACACATAATAAAATGAGGAAAAAGGTTTTCTAAAGGGTTTTTCCTTGTTCAAACCCCTATTTAGGAATCAACCTTGAAAATGGAAAGAAATTGCATAAGGAAATTACATAAAAAAGCAAATGTAAGATTCACCTTGCATAAAACTCCATGGACAGATGTAGAAATTTCTCATACCCATGAAGATGCTTGAATTTTATTGATCAAATATTTGACCTTGAAATGTGATGTAGATTCAAGGATTACCTCACAAATGCATAGATCTATGAATATCATTCCTAGATCTTGAATATTGATATGCTTGAAAATTGTGTGTAATGAAGATGAGAGAAGGGGAATAAAGGAAGAATATTATTGCTAGTTTGATAATTCCTCTATTTTTCCATCATAGGAGAAAAAAATTATTCTACTAGATAATATTGAATTTGACTTTCATGATCTTGAAGAATTGGAGACTTTGAGATCTTTATCTTGGATGCTTTCCTTCAAATCTTGAATCCAATTGCTCTTGATTGCTTGAAAATATTGATAGCTTGATTGTGAATGCTTTAGTATGGTTATGATCTAAAAAATAAGGAGAGATAAGGTGATTTTAATACTTTACTCCATTTTGGGATTAAAAACTGATCTAGGCCAACCACAAAATCAAAACTCCTGCTAATATCCTGATATTGGGCCCTGGGCCAAATTTGGGACCCAATTGCCTAGGAAAAAATGCCATTGGAATTCTATACCATTATTATCTATAATCAAGTCATTTAATTCCCTTCTCATATAATCAACATTCTCCTTTGATAGGTACCCCAAAATGCAAATCAATCCATATACAATTATAAGGAAAAAAAAGAAGCTCAAGTGAAACAAATCACACTCTAATAAATCATGGTATGAAACTCTTGGCTATATTCCCCCCACATTTCTCCCAATTATTTATGGTAAATTAGTTTTTCTTTTAGAAAAAATTATTTTGCAGAGATCAACTCTAAGCCATGAAAAAATTAACTATAAGGAGATGGTCTCAATTCAAAAAACTCAACCTCTGAAGGTAAGATTGGATGTTATTGAGTTTGGCTCATAGCTATCACTATTGATTATTGTATTTTTTGATATAGCACATAAAAACAATATCGTTTTAATCTATTCAGCTAGCATTTCCCTTCAAGAGATACTCCAAAATGCAAAATAATCCACACAATGCTAAGAAAAAATGAGGGAGCTTGATTGAAATAACTCTATTGCTAAGAAATGAAGGTACATAACTCTTAGTCCTTTCAACCTTGCCCCTCAAATATTCTTGGGACACTGAATCCACTATTAAAAATTTCTCTTTTGTAGGAGTCTGCTCCAATCCATGGACAAATTAACTACATCAAGAAAATTTCAAGATGTCAACATACATATCAATTAGAAACATCACCTTCACTCCACTCAACAATATGAAGACATCATTTTGATTTTTTTTTTTAGGTATTGAAGACAAATCACATGTGTTACAAAACCTTGACATTGATCACCAAGAAATGTATTATACATAACTAGTCTACCGAATTAATTATTCCCATGTGTTGTAAGATAGTTTGTATTATTTAAATATTATTTCACTACCATGCAACTTAAATTATGTTAAATCCAGTAACAAGATATATCATTTATCAATTTTATTTTAAGTTAAATACCTTCTTGTATTGAACAAAAATTAAATGTTGAGAGACCAATTAGCATAACATAGTTGTTTTATTACTCACAGTTCTTCCCCACCCTTCAATATATTACCAAAGTACATCTTCCTATCAACAAAATCATTTCACCTTGTTCAGGTGCAAATGATAGTTTTATGCACTTTTTATTATTATAAAAAATCAAGTGGCTTTATCACCCATTGCATTGTCAAAATAAATAGGAAAAAATAAGTTACTATTATGTAATAGTGAAATGATTATAGTATACTATCATATGAAAATACAAACAAAAATGGGGAATGACCCCGCAGTGTGATGGTGATCAAGATTTTTTTTGATAGGGAAATTATGTGTTTGAATCCCTTCCCAACCTATGCTTCTGAGATGAATGCATGATGAATGAGAGTTGACAATGGTTGTACACATGAATACCATTGATGGTGGCCTACATGTACATGATATTGCTTCATTGGTCCTTGAGAAAAGGATGTTGTTGTTGCTAGTGTGCAATGAATAGAGACTTGGAGAGATAAGGTTTCTAGTTAGTGGATGTTATTCCTAGGAGATATAAGGGGTTCCATGTTGGTAGCATGGAAGGGAGTTATAAGGGTATGTCCAGTATGGAATATAGAAGCCACGTCAACCTTTGAGAGATAAGGATCTTGTGTTGTTTGGAGAGATAAGGGGTGTACATTATTCAAAGAGATAAGATGTGCATTAACTTTTAGTGTGGAGCAAGGGAGATATAAGGTGGTTGGAAGGATAAGGAGTATTTCTTGGCCACAGGCACAGAGAGATAAGGAGTTTGGAATCCATGGAGATATAAGGAGCCTCACAACACACAAAAAATTTGAGACGTGTAAATTCCTCAAACCTTGACATGTAATCACTTCAGGGATGGGGCCCCCTTAATGTGACCCCACTAGTTCATAGCTCCAATCAAAAAATAAAAAAATAAAATGCGAACAAAAATAAAAACATTTGGAAATTTTTTCAATATATTTTAATTCTTATTTCTCATTGGTTGATGATTTGACACTTAAAATGTTGACATCATCCTAATAAAACCGTAGAGTTTTATTATATAATAGATAAAAAATTTGGATATTTTCCAAATAAATTTAAAAAATATATAAACATAAGGAAAATTGGTCAACCTATTTTAATTCTTGATTCTGATTGGTTGATGGTTTGACATTTAATAGATTTGGGTGAATGAAATAGTACTCATTTCATAGTAGAAACTAATAATAATATCTTCAAAGTTAAATAATTAATAATGGCCCTATATTAACAAGTATGTTTTATTGTAATCTCAATAAAATATGTTTAAATTTATGTAAAAATTGAATTTTCATGTAGATAAGGATTTTTATCAAACAAGTGTACACTTCAAAATACATAATACTACATCCTTTCAAGTATACATGGTAATTCGAGAGTCAACATGAAGATTATTACAACATGAAGGACTCAACAAGTATATCCAAGGAAGGATATCATAAAATAAAAGACATCAAGATATAGATGGAAGGCAACATCAAGATCAACATGTGCAAGATGAAGATAAAGGTGACTACACAATTTCAATGATGTGATCATAACATGAAAGGCTCAGCAACATATTAAGAAGAGATTAGGGCTAAGGATGTTCAAGATGGAAAGATATGAAGAATAAAACTTCAAGAGTAAGGAAAGACAAAGAATATGATAAATCAAATATGAATATCATCATACGTAGTAAAGTCTAAGGAATATAATTTCAAAAGAGTATCAAGGTTAGAAATGTTGAGTATCAAGAGATATTGTTATAAATGCAAAGGACTTCTTTGTGATAATCAAGATGATGTAGCGTCCAATCATTATCAATCAATTAAATGATTTGAAATCATCATCATGGCCAAGTTCACTAAATTTGTTATCAATGAGAAGGATAAAGAGATAATTTACCTAGAAGATAGTTTTTTGTTATTCTATGTGGCATGTAATTTTCCTATTTGCCATTAGAGGATGCCTTATTTTTCATTGGCTAGAATTTCATGTTTTTAATTAGATTTAAGGTTCCCTTGGATTATTTTGGTCAATGATACTAAATCAATTTGGGCCCTCAGTTGTAATTGTGTAACATGCAAGACCTAACTACTCAAAAGACAACAATTATCAAACAAATCATATGAAATAGAACTTTTCAGTTAACCAATATAACAACAATTAACTGCCTCTTATTCACATGAACATAATAACTTATAATAACTAATTAAAAACAAATTAACATCTCTAGTGAACCTTGGAAGATGGACCTTGTCTTTGAACAAACACATCTCTATCCTAGTCCTTCACTAATTAGCATATTCTACTAACCAAGAATTGGCCATTAAACCAATTCTCTTAGGAAATTTAATCAATATTTTAGGAGATATAAAACATTTGGTGGTTCTAATATCAATTAGCAGAATTATAGGATTTCCATAAAGTGTAATTGTAGTTTCAATGGGAGTGGTTTGATACTCTAATTGATAGTTGTCTACTACTACATGAATCCTCTGTTGAAATATTGTTTATTGAGATGGTAGGGGATTTATTTGTTGTTTTCTCTCTAGAATTGTAGTAGGACACTGATTAATGTAGTGATATTTTTCAAAGTTAAACATCCTCCTAGTACCCTCTTTTTAGTATTGTTTTTTTCCTTTTCTCCTTCCTTTTTAAAGTAATTGTGTCAATGTTTGTCTTTTGTGGAGTTGAAATAGTTTTCTTTATACCCCTTTTTCTTAAATGTTTAAGGGGATTGTTTTCAATTGAATTTACTTTTCCCTTTTTCTCTAAGCAGATCATCTTTCTTAATCTTCACATCTTTCCAAATTGCTTGCTCATAGGCTTCATCTATTTTACAAGGAACTAGAAAATATACTAGCCCTCCTATATGATTATTGAGCCCCGTGATGAATTTTTGCATAGGAAAATTCTCATCTAACTGATACTGAGGAACATACTTAAGGAGTATAGTAAAATTTTCCCAATATTTATTAATTAATGTTTTACCTTGTCTCAAGTGTTGGAAATATGTAAGCTTATGATGATAGAAGAGTTGTGATTGTAATCACCCAAAAATGGTCCAAGTGAATCAATTGACCCAAATCCTAATCAGGTGATAAAAAATCCTAATCAAGAAAGGAATATTCATTAATTAATTATCCTAGCCAATTTAGTTAAATGAAAGATAAAAATCCTATGGATAGAGATATTAATTACATGAATTAATTAAATGTCCTAATTCCATGACACTCAACCAACTCACTAAAGGACAAATGACTCAGCTTCAACCAATGGGATTAAATCACATGGATCACTCAAGTTTTAATCTAAACCATCCATTAAGGGTTCATCTTGACCCTTCAATTCAAATTCAATCAATTTCCCTCCAAGGAAAATATATAAAAGAAACCTTAATCAAAGGCATTTCATATCTAGATCATGTGTGCACCTAGGTCATGCTAGTTTGAGATTTGAAGTAATTTGTATTTGGATCATTCATTTTAGGATATTTTTATCCTTTAGTATCAAATTCATCACAATTCACATCAAATTAGATCAATTAGTTGCATAACTCAATCAATGGAGCTTGCATCTTAGGTTAACTCATCATCTAGCTCATAAAAAATAATCAAAATTGCATTCATTTAGATGAGTTTATATTATATATTTCATTTCATCAGTGGAATTTACTGATCTAATATGTACAATTTAGAGAGAATTCATAATTAGATTACAATCACCATGTCTAGGAAGAAATAAGTCACTCTTAATTGGTTTATTGATTGATTTTAATTAATTTTCATGTACTGACCAATTGAATTAATGCTTATTGAAGTGTTGTTTTTGTAGAATATAGGTAGAAAACAATACACACACATTTTTGGTGCCCACCATGGGGCCTAACCTCATATTTTCAACCTAAATTCTAACAAAATCTATGTTTACAGGTCCCTGTTTGAACACAAGATTGCATCCAATATCTTGGATTGCATATGGTACATTTTGGCTCATACCTGGTCTAGTCTTTAATTGCATCTAGGAAGGGTTGCATTTAGCTAATTCTAGGTTGCACCTAAGATCCTTAGTCATATTTAGTCAATCTTAAGTTACATTTACTAGTGATAGAAGATCGCATCTAGAAAATAGGGTCGCACCTGGGGGCAGAGACATAGTTTTTAAAGTTTGATTTGGATTTGATACTAATGCTAACAAATTTGATGATTTTCCTATTATGTCTTGATAATTTTGACAACCAAATGATTTTTTATAGGATGATTTGACAAAGGCACAACCATAAACTACTCATGAATTTGTCTTGTAGGTTTCCTTGGAGAATCAATAAGACTTTATGTCTTTCATTAATTTGATTTCATTTTTATAGGCACCTAGCTTAATTCACCAGTACTTGAAGGACCTCTCAAGTGTGTTAGGGGATTATTCTCTCACTTCTTTGAGGTGACCAGAAACCTAGAACCACATTTGATTCATCTTGGCTTGGAAACCTCCAAAGGTACTCTTAGTTTCATTTGGAAAGATGAAATTGAAGAGAGAAATGAATGCGTATTTGATGTTCTTGGAATATTAAGTGTAGTAAGAAAGTATTCTCTTTCTTCTTTGAGGTGATTAGAAATCCTAACCCATAGTTAAGGTTCACTTTCATTTTTTTTCACCTTAGACAACTTGTCATGGTGGGAAAAAGTACTCACCCCATACGAATGACTCAAAGTGGACACATGGAAAATCTACGACATCCCATCCACTATAAATAAATGCTACCACTAGCCAAAATCATGGTAGATGGATTTTTTTGAGTGTTCTCTTCTGGGAGAGGCCTTAATAGTCACAACAGGAAGAGTATCCTCCTTTTTAGTCATGGTGCCTTTTCCATGGTGTATATGGGTTGTGTCACACCTAAAATATTTTACACTCACCATTTGTACACCCTTGTTAATGAGGTGGAGGGTTCACATAAGTGACTACCTTGAACTCAGGCAAGCACCAAAAGGGATCACCTACCCACACACTCCTTGAAGAATCAATCATATGTTCCAACTTCTCAGCATCTTTTCTTGAAATTATCTATTGGATGACGAGGACAATACGTACTAGATCCAGGTATACTTAGCATGGGCCTATAGAATTAGCATTGTACCCACTCCAAAAGATAACTTGTTTTATATATGCTTGTCATGTGTTAAACCCATAAAAAAATTGAAAATATTTTGAGTATAAACTAAGTGTTTAGGGACCTTAGAGATAAGACAATTATGTTTTTTTCTAAGGTGTATGTTCCTGATCACTTAAACTGAGAAATTCATCTAAAAGGTATTCTGGAAACATCAAATTTACCCTTCAAATTAGCGGTAGAACACTTGACTAGTCATAGAGTCCTACCTAGTTCATTCTAAATCATATCTGGTCTAGTTTTAATCGCATCTTGCACTGTCTTGAGTTATACCTAAGAAGGGTCACATTATACCATGTCTTGAGTCACATCCAAGGTATTTGTTCATACCCATCCTAGGTCATTTCTGGTTAGAAGGTCACATAGACCTATCTTGAGTCACATATGGTGAAATCAAAAATTTGTATATGGTTGATCGCACCCTAGATAGTGACCATTTTTTGTAAAATCTCAAACCAAGTTGATCATTGATTTGAGTACCCTTTTTAGTCTTCTTCAAAATCATGCCATCATAGTCTACATAATCATAGCATAAAACCATGTTGTCACAACATCTGGTTCATTTGATCATTGGCTCATCATCAATCATTGTGTTCAACCTTGTCTACTTCCAACTTTGCATCTGATTTCTAGAGTTCATCATCATGGATCATCTACCCTCACTTGGACCCCTTGGATCAATATATATCATTAAGAAACTCCTTCAAAACTTAGACAAGTGTTTACACATCATCAGCAACCTCAAACCATTTCAATCCATTTTCATTGGACCTTAGCTTGGTTAATATGATTTTTTATGCCTATCCAAACTAGGAGATCTCACTATTTTCAACAACAATTGGATCCTAAAGGAAAACCTCAAATCATAGACACTTTGAATCAAGGCCAAACTTCAAATCAAGATCACTATCCTAAGAAAAAACATTAAATAAATCAACATACTCCTAACATGTCAGAACAAGAAAATGATTGGAAGAGGAATCGGGACCGTGAGAATCATATTATTCATGGCTCATTTGATAAGGAAAAGGAAATAACCGATGATTTGAAAAAGTGCCAATAAGATATGGGATTCCAAAAGATGATGTATAAAATCCTTAACTTTGATAAAAAGAGATACTTCATGCATGTAGCCTTTATGGGAGTTAATATTCCTAAAGATTTTGATGTTGACCAACTCAAAACACAAGAAGAAAAGAGTCATATCATAGCACTTACCAAACAACTTCATGCTTTGCAATCTGAAATCCTAGACATGAAGAAAAAAAAGGATAAACCTTCAAATAAATATTCACTTGAATCCATATGTCCTTTTCCTTTCAATTGATATTTTCATGCCACCATTTATGTCTAACATTGATATACCAAAATATGACAAATATACAAGAACATCAGATCTTCAAGACCATGTTAGGTAGTTTTGTACTCTTAGTATAGAATTCATGCATGATTAGACCTATCTTATCAGGTTGTTTACTAGAAGTTTGGATGGTCAAGCGATGGAATGGTTCTCCAAGATTCCCTCAAGTATCAAATCCTTTGATGATTTGATAAAAAAATTTCATCCAATAAAACTCTTATAACATTCAACATGTTGTCACAATGTTAGATCTTTTCAATACTAAATAGAAAGTTGGAAAATCATTTGTCACTTTCCTTCAAAGGTGGAGATGAATTTTTTCAAGATATCCTAGATGCATACCTAAAAATGAAAAGATAGATATCTTCATTAATAACCTTGTTCTCAAAATGAAATTTTCTCTACAACTACAATGTCCGTCTAGCTTTGATAAAATAGTTGATAGCGTAATCAAAATTGAGGATGTATTGGTAAGAAAATGAGAGATCAAACTTTATAAGGGTACCAAAGGATTCTTTAAAAATTCCAACAACAACAATGATAAGTTCAAATTCTAGAACAAGAACAAAAATGTAGTAAATGATGGAGTTTTTGAAGCTTCAAACATCAAACCAGAAAAATTGGTTTTCAATCTCTCAAGAAACATAGTAGCTAGCACTCCTAATACTACATTAGCACCTAAGACCAATCAAGAATCAAAAAAGAAAAAGCACCTTAGATACCTAGTCCTAAAAGAAAGTTCACTCCTCTTGGAGAGACTCTTGAGACAACATTGCATACTTTTCTTGCAAACAACATAATCACTTTGTCTGAGGAAAGACCATGGGAACCAAAAATAAAACCAAAATCATGGAATGATTCTCATTTTTGTGAGTATCATCATAACATAGGTCATAAGACTAATGACTGTATGAAACTCAAATATGTGGTTCAAGATTTCATTGATAATGAAGTCATCACCGTAGATGGACATAAAACCAATAATGATCATACAACATTTAAACAACCATTTTAAAATTATGAGAAAGGTGGAACATCTTATTTCCAAAAAATGCTAAAGTCAATTACACCTCCTCTCATGATTATGTGATCAATATTCTAGATTCATTTGATCAGTCTATCAATGTCATCATAATCAAGGATAAAAAACAATTTGAATCATTAAACATCGTCACGAGAAGTCAATCAAAAGCTACCTTAAAATGTATCTCATCATAGAAATGGACAAAATCCAAACCGACAGCATCCAAGCAGCCAACATTATCTTCATCGTCAAACTACAACTTGGCTGATTAGTTGTCATGAACTCCATCTCAAATGTCAATCTTTGAGCTTCTCAAAATATCTCCATATCACAAACATATCCTTGAGCGATCCTTTTTGTAAATGATTGTCCCAAAGGATCTAGATGCAAATCATTTCCAAGATATGGTTAGTCATCTAACACCACTGCATTACTTATCCTTTTTAGAGGAAGATGACAAGTCCTTAAGTCATCTTCATAATCAACCCCTGCATATATAACTCCTTATTCATAAGTACTAATTCAAATGAGTATTGATAGATGGAGGGGCTAGTTTGAACATATGTACATTATGTCTTGTAATCGCATTGGGATTTTCTATAAATGTTATAGACCTAAGGAGAAATATCATAATAAAGGAATTTGATGATAAAGAAAGGTCCTCAAAAGGCTTAGTGGTATTTCCAATCAAATTTGGGCCCATAGAGAAAGATGTGATCTATCAAGTTCTTTACTTGAACTTGTCTTACAATATACTTTTGGGAAGGCTATGGCTCCATGACATGCAAGAAATACCTTCTACCTTTCATCAATGTATCAAATTTCCATACAATGGAGCTTAAGTGAGTATAGAAGTAGATACTAGGTACTTCCAATCTTTTAATAACCTTAGACAAACCAATGAAATCATGGTTCCATACAATAGAGAGGCTTAAAATTTTAAAAAAAAGTATAGAGTTCCATGGCTAAAACCTTGAGGTACTTTGAAAATAAGTTGAAACTAAAATACAATGGGATAGGAGAGTATAAACTTGATCAATTACCCTCTATGACTACTCTTCCTACTTCACCAAGATCATATGGTAAACCTTAATCATCAATCACTTCAAGCTCTGAAGCTTTAGTAATTCATAATGGAACATTTCTCAAGGGTACTTTATTAGCAGATGAAAAGGAAGAGGATGATGTCCTAAATTTTTTATATAGAGGTGAAGAAGAATCACATCATGAGGTCAAGAATATCAACATTTCAACTCAAAATTATGGAAAAGGTCTACACATCATGCAAAAAATGGGATATAAAGGACATGGACCTCCTGGAAATAACAAACAAGGAATCATTGAACCAATTCACATGATCTCTAGAAATCCAAAAGACAATCTGAGACTAGGATATAGAGAAGAAGAAGATATTCCTTTACTTAAGGATGGTCCATTTTTTTATCAAGAGGAAGAAGAAGAAGTTATTTCTCACTCATTTGAGAGGATCCTTTATCTAGAAGAAGAAGAAGTTTCAAATCAAGAGGAGTCATCCCTATCACATCAACAAACACAAGAACAACTCTCAAATCAAGAAGAATAATTCTTACCACAACAGCCATCACAAGAAATGGACATCAATTGGCAGAAGTCTTCAAAGGAGAACCAATTGTATCATAATCACAATCATGTCAAGAAGTTAAAATTTGATAAGAACAAACCAATATTGATATGGAGAAAACAATCACACACTTCCTCGCTATAGGTATTTTACAATTGCAAGAGGATACTAAATCATATTCTCATTAGTATGAGTGGGAATAAAACTCAGTGGAAACACAAGAAAATGATATTAATGTGATCCATAAAAATGCATTTCAATTTGAAGAGGGACAAAGTTCAAGATTTAGACCTTTCAAATTTGGTTCATGTATTGACAATGACTCTAGTGAGGATGATCAATATCTTAACATTATAAACAATTTTTAAAAAATTAATGTTAGAGACTTTATCTTTCCACTTGAAGGCATTGATAGTAATGTAATTATGACCCTAGAAGAATTTGAGACAAATCCAGATGACCTATTATCCTTGGTACGCCAAAAATTTATTGAATGGACCCTAACTAAACCTTTATAATTACAAAATTTTCCCAATGATGTTTCCATATCTTTCTATATTA
Source organism: Chamaecyparis obtusa (assembly GCA_027943335.1). NCBI lineage: Eukaryota > Viridiplantae > Streptophyta > Pinopsida > Cupressales > Cupressaceae > Chamaecyparis > Chamaecyparis obtusa. Next base: position 1,040,385 of record BSBK01005195.1, on the reverse strand, counting down.
ATTGTGTTGAGCCTTTAATGACACCCACTAGTGAACTTAGTATAGGTATGACATTTAAAGATATCAATTTTCCTAGTTGCAAAATGAAAAATAAAAATAAAAATAGATTTCAAATCAAAATAAAGGGAAAATAAAGGGCATATCCAATGGTGAAAACCTCTCTAAGGCACCTGAGGATGGGAAACTTGATATTATTCTAGAGCACTTCTAGGAACAATCATCTATTCTTATTGAGCATACACAACCAGTCAACTTGGGAACAAAAGAATCACCTCAAATAATTCATCTTACTCAGTCATTGTCAGAAGAAGAAAAACAAGAATTAAGTCAATTCTTTAAGGATAGAAAGATTAATTTTGCATGGTCCTATTATGATATGCCAGGATTAGACCCCAATTTGATTATGTGACACTTATCCATAGCACTTGGCATTAAACCTATTAAATAGAAGTTAAGGAAGATGCATCCTCACATAGGACTATTGTTAAAATTTGAATTGGAGAAATTTCTCAAAGATGGTTTCATTAGGGTTATTGATTATGCAGAGTGGATCTCTAACATTGTTCTAGTTTCTAATCCTGACAAGTTAATTAGAGTATGCACACACTTTAGATATCTTAACAATGCATGTCCTAAGGATGATTTTCCTTTTCTAAACATTTATATGATTGTAGATATGACAACTGGATATGAGATGTTATAACTAATGGATGATTTATCCAGTTATAATCAAATCAAAATAGCACTGAAAGATCAAGAGAAATAGCTTTTACTTGTCCATGGGGAAATTTTTGCAAGAAGGTCATGCCTTTTAGGCTCAAGAATGTCAGGACTACCTATCAGTGTGTAATTACAATAATATTTCATGATATGATGCACAAAAACATGGGGGTTTATGTAAATAACACACTTGGAAAACCAATTAGAAAGAAATATCATCTAGAGGACTTCGGTATAGTCTTTGACAGAATGAAACACTTTAGACTAAGGTTAAATCCAAAGAAGTGTGCCTTTGGAGTGACTTCTAGAAAAATCCTAAGTTACGTTGTTTCTGCTAAGGGTGTTGAAGTTGATCCTGCTAAGGTCAAGGCTATCATAGAAATGAAACCACCTAAGAACATCACTCAATTAAGATCTCTTCAGGTAAATTTGCAATCAATCAGGTGATTCATATCACAATTGGTAGATAAAGCACAACCATTCATAAAATATTTCATAAAGGTGTCACTTTCACTTGGGATGAAGCAAGTAAGCAATTTTTCAATAAGCTAAAATAGTATTTAGAAAATCTACCTATTTTAATGTCTCTCATTCAATGAAAACCATTTTGACCATATATTTTAGCTAAAGAGATATCATTGGGGGTATTATTCACACAAAAAGATGAAACTAGAAAGAAATGAGATATATATTATTTCATTGGAACATTTTTGACCTATGAGCTTAACTACACAGTCATAGAGAAAGAATGTTTTACTATTGTATTTGCATCATAGAAGATGTGACACTATATTCTTTCACACTCAGTTAAACATATTGCTAAGATTGATCCACTAAAATATCTCTTAAGAAAGTTAGTACTAATTGGAAGACTAACGAAATGGGTGATGATAGTATGTGAGTTTTTTATAGAAGTACCAAGGTGGAGAACCCCAAGATGGGATGTCCAACCTCGCACCTAAACACACATGAAAGAAATAACACAGAATTGAGGGAGAGAGAATGCAGTACCAATCATTTATTCAAATAGGTACATCATACATGTCGAGCTATAAGGCCTTCCCAATTTAGGCCATAAACAAATGAATTCAAATCTGAAACCTTAGTGCTTCATGATTAGCTAAATTATTCTCTATAAGAGTTTTATCTTAAAAATTATAACAACTTGAGTACATATACCCAACTGCACTACAAGGGTCGGCCAAGAATTACATTTAAAAATGAAACATGTACAAAGAAATATGATCTGGACCCTAAATAGATCACAATACCAATAAAAGAAAAGAGAGGTGTGAACATAGATTTAGGTCCACACATGACCCAACAATCATGCACCATGATTGCACACATTAAAAATCAACAAGAAATGATAGCACATGTGCAATCTCCAAGGTCGGCCCAAGAAGGAAAGGAACACACTACCTGAAGCAACCAAAAGAATCCAAACATGAAGGTCTTCAATCCAAACATGAAATGATCAAAGGGAAAGGATCTCGAATAGATCCACATTAAGAATTGATGACCAAAACCAAATAAATACAAGAACACGTGACCGCAAATAGGATCACCACAAACAAAAAATCAAATAACAGAGCATGAGCCACAAATAAAGGAAAACTTGACTAACTTGAATAGTACTGAACCAAATGAGGTTTGATCTAGAAAATAAGAACTAAAAATATTATTGAACAACATGTTAAGACCGCAATCAAAATATCTCAAAGATGAATGACCATTGCATCACTCTCTCAAACTAGAAAACAAGAACAAAATGAAACTAAATGTTTTTGGTTGATAAAAGATTGCCAAGAACCCAAGATGCTCCTACATCACACACCTAGGGTTCATAAAACTGATTCTCCTAAATCAAGAATGTAGTGAAATCCAAGCTTAATCAAAATGATCCAACTTAGATTGAGAAATCCATGTAGAATCCTCAACTGGTCTATCCTTCCACTTCACCAAATATTCTATGTAGTCTTTTCCTCTGGTAATTCTACCAATCCTTTTGTCTAGAACCTGTATGCACCATAAAATGGTCGCCTAGACTTTGGGCCCCATTTATTTAATCTATCGATATCAATTCCTGAATCAATATTTGTCATACATTCAAATCAAATTTATTGATCAAATCATAAATATTTCAATTTTCCCTAAAGTTTGAATATCCCATCAATTTTTAATTAAAAGAAATATATCCCTTTTTAATAAATAAAATAATATTATTTAATTGAAATTAATATTCTTTGAATGAAATAATGTTATTTAATTAAAATCCTCTTTTAATTAAATGGTTTTATTTTATTGAATTAATATTCATTTCTAAATTATATAATATTACCTTATTTAATTAAAAGAGATATTATTCTTTAAAATTAAATAAATGAAATATTCTCTCAAAAGATCTCCTGTGATGAAAAAGGAAACAAATTGAATAAAAATAAAAGAAAATAAAATGTAATTCCATTTTATTACAAACCTTCTAAAAATGATGATTGTTTCCTCTTTTTCATTTATCCCACATTGCTTCTACTTTCACATTCGAATCCAACTTTTCCTATAAAAGGAGACCTCTCATGCTCATTCAATCATCCCGAATTTTGATATCGAACTTATGCTGCAGAATTTCATAGCTTGTAATCATTTAGCATTTCAACTTGCACATTCACATTTTAGATTAATTTACATTTTAGATTAATTGCAAATCATTTTAGTTTAAATCCATTACATATAGCTTAATTTCATTTTCAATAAATTAGTTTAGCTTAGTTTGCATGGCAAATCGTTTAGAATAGTTTCATTTAGATCAACTCGAATCTCTCATTCTGAGTTGTATTTGCATGGGTAAAATAGGTTGATCTGAGGGCCACATTCAAACCATGCTCTTCTCAGATAGAGAGCTATGGGTCATTTTGTGAGAACTCACTGTTGAGCACTCTCGCATACAAAGACTCATAGAAGTGTGATCACACATCTGTGCACACACATATAAAGTTATTTTATTTTATTTTATTGGGAATTACTTTCAATTTGTGATTGGAGTTGATTTAGGAGTTAACCGTTGAGTCATCCCTAGGGTTTTCATGAAATGGGGAATTGAATCCCTATTAGGAGATTTTCATTCATTTTGGAGAGATCAAATAGGTTTTAGAGAATTAGTTGAGAGAGCTTGTATTTTGGCAGCTTGAGATTCTTGGGTGATTTGTCTTTGCTTGAAAATTTGTGAAAGCTTGTTTGTTCATCTGGATTTTGGTTTTGCAATCTTCGAGGACTCAGATCTGCAAGTTCAGTTTCATATTCGGAAGGATTTGGACTTTTCTTCTTCTCAAAGGCTTCTGTTTCAGTACTTGCATTAGATCTGAGGTAGGGTTGGAGAATCCTCTTTGTAATTTTTGTCTATTCTATTTTCTATGATTTATTATGCTTGGTGAATTTCATTAGCCTTAGTAGATCTATTTTGTTATGTCTGTGATTTTGGGTATTAAAAAACCCTTGGTTCTATATTTCTATGATTTTATTCAGACTCGGCACAGTAGGGTTATGCTGTCCAATTTTCATGAAATAATTCTCTATAAAACTCTTAGAAAATGAAAAATCAATGTGGGCTATAGTTTAACTATAGAGCCTTAGAAAAATAAATATAGTTGTGAGAAAAAAAACCCAATTTGGGTAGAAAATTTCATTCTGGAAAAATTAAAAAATGCTCTCTGGATTTTTACACAGTAAAAAAAATAAATACACTACTTAAAAAAAAAACCAGTCAAAGAAAATTAAAAAAAAGAGTCAATTTATGTGTGGAAATTGAAAGATATTGTGGTTACCTTTTTGAGAAAGAATCTTGTCTTTTATTATTTTCCGTTTTCAGAAAATTTCTGTATTTAAAAAAAATTGCTTGTTCCTTGAAAAAAATGCATTGGTTTTATTTTTTTTTTAAATATATTTTGGTGGGACCGGGGGCCACCAACCCCCATGACACCATAGGCACTGTGCACAGCCAAGGCTGCAGCACGGTACCCATGCTGCAGTCTTGGACTACACACGGGGGCCATAGGCCTGCGTGCTGCAGTCCTTGACTGTAGCGGCAGTGGGGAGCGAGCCCACGCCCCCCCACTTGGACTTTATTATTTTTAATAATATTTTCTTTTTTAAATTTGTTTTGAATAAAAAATTTGTTATTAATAGTTATTAATAAATATTATTTTGTGAAAAAAATATATTTAATTTTATCAAAATTATTAATTGTTATTTTTTTATAGAAATTACTTTATTTTTAAAATTTAATTTAGGTTTAAATTATTCACCAAACTTAGTAGCATGTTTTAGGTTAATCTCTTTTGGATTCCCTGGCGGGGCATTATAGTTTCCACTTGACCAAATACTCATAGTATACCTGCCTCCTTGTTTGCTTGAGCACTCTCTTGTCAAGAATGCACTCAATCTCCAAAATGGGTGGTGGTGGAAAATCTTTGAGAAATTTTTCATATTGATCCTTTATCTCACCTGCAATACAATCATCATCCACAGATCCTTTGAAAGGATACAAATCAGCCACATTAAAGATAGGTGACAAACCAACATGAGAAGGTAAATCAACCTTATATGCATTGTTTCCATATTTGTTCAAGATTCTACAAGGGCCAAGTTTCTTCATCATCAACTTGGTGTATTTCTCCTTGGGTAACCTCTCCTTCTTCAAATGTACCACTACCAAATCACCCACCTTGAATTGCAAATATCTTCATTTCTTATCAGCATGGGCCTTATATTTTTCAGTGGTATGTTTTAGCCTTTCCCTTACCATATCATGAATATCTTTCATTAATTTTGCAAAATCCTCAGCCAAAGCACTCTTCTTATCAATGTCACCAACCTCTCTAAGTTCCATGATTCCCTTAGGATGCACACCATAAACAATCTGAAATGGAGTCATACCTTTACTTCTATTGATGGAATCATTATATGAAAATTCTATCTGGGCAAGGAGAGTATCCCAACTTGCTCCATGTTCTTGTGTGAGACACCTTAATAGGTTTTGGGGTTGAGGGTTGAGGGTTTTAATCCTCTTAGAATATTTATCTAATGGTGAGACAAGTATTTGTTCGACCTGGAAGTGACTAGAGACAGGAGATTTGAGAAGCCCTAGGATTGAGGGTTTGGAGAGGCTAATTTGAGGGTTTCAGTGTTGCAATGAGTTTGGGGTTAATTCCTCTTAGATTTGGTCATTTTGGATCATAAGACAATACTATCCAAGAGTTGAGACCTTGGGAATGTTTCTAACTTGTGGTTTCTTTGTAAATCCACCATTTTTCTAGTCCATTTACAGGGGTACAGCCAGAGAACCCTGAACTGGTCCAAAACAATGATATCTCAGTGTGACTCTCCTACCTCTTATGAATACCATTGAATTTTTATAAACACTCTATCGTACTCATTTCTCTCATGGTTGAATCATCCTCTTTATCACCAGAACGTAGGTTTGAAATATTCATATTGTATCTTTCAATCACAATACAGATACAAGTAGGATGCTGGTATGGGTTATCTGAGACAAAAACACCATTGATAAAGCCATCCATCAATTTCCTAACACTTTTTTCAATCAGGTTATTACTCCTTTTTCCTTTTGGTGCCATCTAAACTCTTTCTGGATTCAAAGTGGTCATCTCAAAACTACACAAATTGAAGTTTTTCCTTTCATTAATGGAATGTCTTGATACATTTAGGGCACAATTTTTCTTTTGAACTAGGGCTCTCAAAATGATAATTCTTACAAATGCTATGCATATCATTCTTTTTCAATTGATTATTCTCTCTTTGCATGAGGATACAATAGTTGGCATCAACAATATTAGAAAAACATGTATCACTTGATTTATAAATATAAATAGTTTTCACTTCAAATTTGGGTGTATGTAAAATAGTGACACTAGAAAGATAAGGCATCCAATACATTCTAAAAAAATTTAAAAGCCTTGGATATGAGATAGATGTCAGCACAAAAAATAGTGTGTAAAAGACAACAAACTATGTAGAATGTCCACACAGAAAATCTCAGACAAGGCTTCCACTTTTGAGTTTGATGATGAGTCATATGTGTGACATGATAAGTGTTTTCCTCTCTCTGTAAACTATTTTTTTTTTTGCATCTTTGATTGTTTGACCATTTCCATTTCCATTTTTTTTGGCAAAATATACAACTCAAATCTTGTATTGACCATATACAAGTTGTTTACTGACCACACACAACCATATCCAAATAGAGATGCATACATGGTCTGTATCTGGGGCATATAGAGTACATGGACAAAACTACATGTATCCATATATATGTTTCTTCTATTCTTTTCTGTTTCTGGTCTAACTCTCCTAACCCATGCCCATGCATGTGTAAATATAACAAAAGGAAATGTTCCTATATCATCACCCAGCCAAGATCATGTTCAAACACACATATAGATTCACTATTCTATTCACTATTCCATGGGACAGTGGATTACTAGAGTTGCAAAGAATTTAATCTTTTATTGATATTCCTCTTCTTCGACTTTGTTTCATACATCTTGATGCAGAGCCCTCTACTATCAGCTTAAGGAGACAAACTCAACTTGAGGATTCAACAAGTAACTTGGAATCCACTCAAGGAATTAGCCTCAAATCAAGGATAAAGTAGAGCTCCTTGACTTTATTAATCACTTCCACAACCCTGGTACACAAGAACAAGGAATATGTCTTAAACAGAATGGGAAGACATCTTTCTAGCCTAGGCCTGGATCCTTCAGCAATTAGCTTCCCAAGAAAAATCTCATAAATGAACAATGTGTACCCCAATTACTATGCCCTCTATGCATACCTAAATGATATATTTGAAACAACAAGGGTAAGGCTTAAAGAAGTTAATTTTGCATCACAGTCTGTAGTTGTTGCAACGACAAAGCATCAAGTGCCACCTTCAACACAATATGATCACTAGACAAGTTTGTATGTTTTATGAAGTTTGGTCGTTGTGGATAGGTGATCATATTGTGCTGAAGGTGGCACCTAATGCTTTGCTATTGCAACAACTACAAACTGTGATGTAAAATTACCTTCTTTAATCCTTATCCTTGTTGTTTCAAATATATCATTTAGGTACGCACAGAGGGCATAGGAATTGGGGTACACAGTTCATTTATGAGATTTTTCTTGGGAATCTAATTGCTCAGATATCATCCACTTTAGTTATTATGAAGCTAATTACCGAAGGATCTAGGCCTAGGATAGAAATATGTCTTCCCATTCTATTGTGGATAGGTGTTTCATAAAACATACATACTTTTCTAGTGATCATATTGTGCTGAAGGTGGTGCCTGATACTCTATTGCTGCAACAAATACACCCTATGATGCAAAATTAACTTCTTTAAGCCTTACCCTTGTTGTTTCAAATATATCATTCTACAATAGAGGAATAGAGAATGGGAAGACATCTTTCTAGCTTGCCCGTCTAGATCCTTCAGTAGCAATAGAGAGAGTTCAAAGTAGGTCAGTGTCACGAAAAGGCCACAAACGAGAGAGGTCTAGTGGAGCAGACAACAATGTTGATGCCATGGATATTGATTAGCCAAACAAGAAGCAATTTCTGTTATCATGGTCAAGATCTAGGTCTAGGCCTCCTGGTGAAGTTTTTCCAAGAGATGGTTTCATGGATTTGGCTTAGAAATTGAAATCTATTAAACTTGGCAAGAAGGCATCAAAGAAGAGAAACAAGGATGCTCACAAGGGAGAGGTTGATAGAGTGATAGTGAACCTGAAACCAAAACAATTGTTTTCTGGAAAGAGATCTATTGGGAAACATAAAGAACATGAACATAAACATGACAACTAAGAAACATAAATGTAGATATCGCAACAGCTGAGAAACATAAATGTAGGCATCATGGTCACAATTTTTTGGAGACACAACATAATCGAGTGGTATACCCAGATGATGCAAAGCAACCACTACTCCTATGGGGTCTTGTATTATTTTAGTCATTATGGCCCTCCTCCGCTCTCTAAATTTATTCCTTATCTATGGTTTTTTGGATCCCGCAGCGTAGACTTGGAACCAGAGGAGTAGTGGTTGCTTTGCATCATTTGGGTATACCACTCACTTATGTCGTGTCTCCAAAAACTTGTGACCATGATGCCTACATTTATGTTTCTCAGTCGTTGTGTCCCAGGACCCCTTATGACCCTTTACGATCCCTAAGAATACATCTTAGAGGTCTTAAAATGTCGTAAAGGGTCATAAGAGGCTCCTAGGAGGGGCCAGATGAGCTTCCACCTTCACGTGGTTGGCCCTGTTAAGAAGAGAATGTTAAACTATTCTTGAAACAAAGAGAAGCTCAATAATTTAAGGTCTCAGTCCACAAAGATGCTAAAAAAATGATGGGAATCAATGATGGAGAGTTTTTAGATTCTGAGAAGACGTATATGCAGTGGAGGCCAAAAGAGATTTTTGTGGAGATTTGCTAGATGTGAAGATTTTCTAGAGTGGCTATATACATACGAGGGTTTCTAGATTGAGTACCAGTGTAGAGATGATGATTTAGTAACCTACATCTATAAAACCTTCACAAATATACCTTCTTTGGCCTCCACTCATACTTCTTCTTAGAATCTAGAAACTTTGGATACTGTTTCTCATCCATGCACGAAATGTGCTAGTGATCGTATAAAATTACTTTTGCGAGACTGGGATTAATTATGAGAAGGTAAACAAAAAGATAATATTATTGTATCTTTTCTTTCTTTTATCCATTCATATTTTTTTCCTTCTCTTATATTGGATACTGTGCAGTGTACATAAAAGCAAGGTGGTGATTATTCTCAACGATCGACAGGTATAAGTCTTCCAGGACTTACCCAATGTAATACCCCAAAAATGAGCTATAGGTTCATTAATCTCCTATATCGACACATCGAATGAAATCGACATCAAAGTCCTAACCTAAGGCACATCGGCACATTATCGAATCCTAATTGATTATCCTAAATTCTACATCAGGGAATATTCCATATTCCTATTTATCCTAATTATCTTTGATTTAATGATTATTTGGCGATAAATCTTATTTATCCTAAAGTTTGATTAATTGAATATTCTAAATATTTAATTAATTAGATTTAATACTGCCACTTAATTATTTAATTAGATTTAATTATATTTATTCCTAAATTGTATTATTCCATTTTGACAATAAATCAAATATCCCATGACAAATTGATTAAATTCTTATTTAATTAATTAATGTCAATTGTCAAATTTAATAATATAGTTTTTGAATAAAAGTTTGATTTAATAATTGATTAACCCATAAATCAATTGTTTTATTTTTAAAATCAGTTAAGTTGAGGATAAATCACTTTATTTATTAAATTAATTCATATTAATTATGCATATCCAAAAAATAGTTAATCTTTAAATCAGGAAATCAATTCAAGTTGTTTTAAAAATAAACTCAACTCTCTTTTGAGTTAAAAGCTGATCTCAACTTCTGATTTAAATCAAAAAGCTATTTTTGCATGTTTTTGTGAGTTAATTATCCTTTATTTAAAAATAACTCAAAAATCAACCTGAGTTATTTGAGTGATTTATGGATTTTTTTCATGCACCTCCAAAGCCCTAGATTTCTATAAATTAAGGCTTCAGCTCTTCATTTCAAATCCATCCACAAATTGCACACTCATGCTGTCGAATTGGAGACTGAGGAATCGATCTTGAGAATTCGAGTTGTTGTGAGATTTTCATTATTTTCGCATAGTATCCATATCATTTAGAATATCATTGTTAGATCATTTTAGCATATCAATTTTCATATTAGCATAGATTCATATCAAGTTTTCATTATCATAATTGCACAGAAAAACCAAAAAAATAGATTAATTGCATTCATTCCATATCTAGGTTTTGCATTCAAATCTTTCATTTAGGTGTCGTCAAGGTCACTGATCTCAGTATAATTTGAGAATACATACTCGCATCTACTAAAAAGCAGTAAATCACCTGGTTAGTTTAGTTTTTCATTTATTGCATGATTTCAATTTTAGCTAACCTCTAATGTTTTACTGAAGTGTTGTGTCTACAGATCAGGTACAAAATTCACACACACACCCAATAGCTAGGAGTAAAGATAACATAACTCAAGAGACCATCATAGTTGGTCTCTTTCTTCGGTCCATATTACTAACAAAATGTTTTACCTCTCATTAGCTCATCAAATGCGCAGATTTGAAAGAATTTAATAGATGATATTTTCATCACTAACGTACATTATTTTAGTTTGACATTGAACGAATTTATCTACTTCCTACACTTATAGACTAGGAGGACAGCCATAAAGAAGCATCCCCTCCCGTGGCTTGAATAATGTAGGCTATGGGAGGAGATGCTTATTTATCGTTGTCCCCGTAGTCTACAAGTGCACAAAGTAGATAATTTTGTGCAATGTCAACTTAAATAATATACATTATCATGAAAATATTCTATTAAATTATTTCAAATCCCCACATTTAATGAGCTAATGAAAGGTAAACAATTTTATCAATAATATGGACCGAAGAAAGAGACCAACTATGATGGTCTCTTGAGCTTTGTTGTCTTTAATGTGTATATCCATTGCTTTTTCAACACACATGAAACTTTTTATGACAACAATGCTATATGTTTGATGGGTTATCCTATCAGACATTCACTGCATATCCATCACCCTCCTAATAGGTATAACATTAGAGAGAACTCCTTTTCAAAAGATATGTGCTATGGGACTGATATACATCCAACAGGTTATCCTGTTTGATAGTCATTGCATATCCATCACCATTTTGATAAGTATTTTGACATAGTTTTTTGACGAGACTTCCACATGGTTTGTTGGAGTTCTGATAGATATACCATATGAAATCCCATAGTGAACTTTCTATTAATGTGGCAAGTTTCAATGGAAATGGATGTTGGAATACCATCAGTTATCACTTTCATAGAAATTTGCAATGCAAAAACACCAACAGATACATCTGTCGAAGGGTCGAAAAATAGGCATTGAAAATCTAATAGATAGCCGTCGAAATATAGCCTCAAATGTAGTAGAGTATCTGTTCCCATTCATCAGCATACTCACCAAGTTCTTCTTTTACATTGTCACTGCTAGTGCTCGCAATCCTAGATAATGTATTTTTGTGTGTAGATGCCTTAAATGTTGTTTCAACTTTAGGTAAAGAATCTCCCATTTTTGCAACTTCAAAGGTAGTTAGCTTTGCAATCAACATTTCGCTGCTAAAGTTTGTAGTTAAAGGTATGATCTCTTCTATAGGCTGAACCTTGGTCTTGTAAACTTGTGTCAATGATCTAAGGATCTTTGCAATGACTTCTTCCTCTTCATAAGTGCCTCTAGAATTTTTGATTCCAATCACAACCTTTGTAACTCTCTGTACATAAGCCCCAATGTTTTCATCATCTTTCATTTGCAACTTCTCCATTCTTGTTTTCCAGTTCTATATTTTTTCTTGCTTAGTAAACTTATCTCCTTCATACAATGCTTCTAATCTTACCCAAATTTTGTGTGCTAAATCAAGATCTTTCACCTCAGTAAATTCTCCTTCAGAGAGTGCACTGACTAGTGCTTCCCTTGTGACCATGTTACATGAAAATGTTTTCTTTTCATCATCAGTAGCTTTATCCAATTCATCCTCAGCCTTCATGGTAATCTCATTCTTTTTGATCAGTTGTGAGACATATTATTAAACTTTGAACTTTTAATAGTAGTAATACACAATCAAATGATAGCACAGTTAGAACACAATAACACAATATTTTGTTGTTGAGGAAATCTTGTTAAAGATAAAACCCTAGTGGGAATTAGCACCCACAAATGATGTACTAAGAGTATTGTATCCCTGTTAAAAGATTTAGCCCTGTTAGGAGCTTACTAAAAAATTATAGTACATAGTCCCTGTTAAAGGACATATCCTGTTAGGAGTCAAAGAAAAGAGTAGGCTCACTACCCAAAGAAGGTTATGTCCACCTTCAGAACTCACTATTCACAAAACAAGTGTATGAAAGGAAATATAAAATCCTTGAACTATCTGATAGGAGCTGTCTTTGCTTGATCAGTTCCAATGATGTATAAACTATCCTCTGCTCTACATCTAGCAGATACAAGTTTGCAACTTCCATAATTCTCTTTTATATCTCTCTTTTAATGCATCACATATTTTCAAAAGAAAAGATCTTACATATATAGCCTATTACAAAATAAATGACCAGGTCAGAAAATTAGGCCTTTCTCATACATAAATAATTACATAACCCCTTGCTAAGATACACAGGGTATCTAGAACAAGTATAAAATAGTTACATTTCAACAATTAAGGTCCGAAATCCATAATTTATGTTCACCATTCATAATACACACTTCAATTATGAAGTCAACCCCAAATAGGTCTCCTCCAGAACATATGCTACAACTGATGTCATCATGATTTCCACAACTTGCTAAGATCAATGAACATTCCTCAGTATGCTATCTAACATCCCTTAAACTCACATATACTGAATCCACATCGCTTGTAAGATATACTCAAAACTTAGAGACTTACTTTGTCAACTTCCACTATCATAGTCCAGTAACCAGTCTTCACTAAATCTTCTGTAACTCAGCCAATATGAATTATTATATCATGTGATCTTAGATATAAGATCATAACACTTCCCTATACAAAAGTTTGTGTTCTCTTATTCTGAACCATCCATACAGTGTCTGTACATTGTAATAACTAGTCTAATTTCTTCATAGAAACATATGTTGACATTAGTGACAAAACATGACTTGACAACAATATGATTCCAACACCACTCAAAAAGATAATGTAGTGATTAAATATATTAAATGCATCATAAATATCCAACATGCATAGACTTGTCCATAACAGGAGGAGTCATGGCCTATTACTTAGAAAATAAGGCATGAATCAAGAGAATCATAGGAGGGGTAAGGTAACTCATCCACCAAAAACTCATAGAGAGATTGCTAATCTAAAATTTTTAATTCTGATACCAAAGTTTCCATTGCATTGGATGCCTTATTTTCGGCTCTTAGAATTTGCTGGAAGGTGATATACATAAAATACTTCTAAGGTCATCCACCATATTTTTATATGGCATTATTTTTTCATCTTTAGTTTGATAGTCATCATTGTTTTGATTGACTATAAGCTATGAATCACCATGAACATGTAATTCCACTTTCTTCAACTCTAATGCCATCTTTAGATCATTTACCAAGGCTTCATATTCAACAACTTTGTTTGTGCACTGGGATGATGAATAGAATTCCATCTCCAGATCCTTGTTGCATGAAGGATCCATCAAAATACATCTTCCATGGATACTCAGTCATATGAAGAATATATTCATCAGGAAAGTCAATGCTTAGGGGTCTGTCATCCTATAGAGGTGCTTTAGCTAACTGATCAGTGATGACTTATCTTTTAATAGCCTTACATTACACATACTCAATACCAAATTGATGCAAGATCATCTTGAGTTCTTGGAAATCTCACATCAACCAAAAACATTTAGTTTTATTCTATTCTTGTTTTCCAGTTTGAGAGAGTGATGCAACGATCATTCATCTTTGAGATATTTTGGTTGTGGTCTTAACATGTTGTTTAGGAATCTCTTTATTTCTTATCTCCTAGATCAAACCTCATTTGGTTTATTATTGTTAAAGTTATTTAGATGCTCATCTCTCCATGGCTCATGCTCTGTTCTTTGGTTTTCTATTCATGGAGATCATGTTTGCAGTCACGTGTTCCTATGTTTCTTTAGTTGTGGTCATCAATTCTTAATGTGGGCGTATCTGGGATCCTTTTGCTTTGATCATGTCATGTTTGGATTGAAGACCTTCATGTTTGGATTCTTTTGGTTTCTTCAGGTAGTGTGTTGCTTTCCTTCCTAGGCTGACCTTAGAGGTTGTGCATGCAATTGTTGCTCGTTGATTGTTAACATGTGTGATCGTGGTGTGTGATTATTGGGTCACATGTGGACCTAAATCTATGTTCACACCTTATCTCTTTTTTTTAGTGGTCTTGTGATCTATTTTGGGCTTGACTCATATTTCTTTGTATAATTTTCATTTTGAAATCTAATTCTTGGTCGACCCCAGTAGTGCGGTTGGGTATATGTACTCAAGTTGTAATTTTGAAGACAAAAATCTTAGAGATAATAGTTTAGCTGATCACGAGTCATTGAGATTTCATATTTGAATTCATTTTTATATGACCTAAACCAGGAAGGCCTTACATCCTGACATGTATGATGTACCTATTTGAATAATTGATTGGTCCTACATTCTCTCTCCCTTAATTCTGTGTTATTTCTTTCGTGTGTGTTTAGATATGAGGTTGGACATCCCATCTTGGGGTTCTCCACCTTGGTACTACTATTAGGTGGTATCAGAGCTAGTTTCTTTTGCAAGCCCTAGTTTATTTGGTTGTAGGGTGGTAGGTTGTGATCTGGCCTACAAATACATAAGGTTGCAAAGATGGTTCATGGTAGGAGAGATGCAGATTATGAAATGATGGATATGTTGAGGAAAATTTATGCAAGGCTTGAAGCTATTGAGACATCCCAAAGAAGAGGAAGACCTATTGAGGATGATAGTGAAGATGAGGCAAAAGAATTGCAAAAAGATGAGAAACACCAACACCTATTCTAGAACACGGAGAAGCAATATTCTTGAGAGATTTGACAAGAATTAATTCCAAACCTCCCTTTAATTTTCTTGAGTATAGTGGTAGATTGGATTCAGATGAGTTGATGGACTAGATCTCTGAAATGGAGAAAAATTTTGATTATGAAAACATACCAGTAGACAAGAAGGTAAAGATTGCAAGATCCAAATTGAAAGGGCATGCATCCTTGTGGTGGGAGTATTTATAGACTGATCGATAAGGAAGAAGTAAAGATAAAATCAAGGTATGGGAAAAGATGATTAACAAGTTGAAGGGTAAACTTATGCTTGGTGATTATGTAATCAGGGTACACTCAAGATACTACATGTTTTGATTTAGTTTCAGTTACGAGTACATTACATATGATGTTTTAAAACTATCGCGATGAAAATTTGGTTTAGGAAACCAAAGTTATGATTAAATGATTGATTTACATACATAGTTTTCATATCATGCAGTATTGATGATGTATTATGTTTATATCATGTTGATTGGACCTACTGATTTGTGCAATGAGTGTACAGGATAAGTTGACCATGGATCTAAATGTGAGGATCCAATATTGGAACCTATGTTTATATCATGCATTTCAAGGTCCTCTTTGTATAAAGAAATGTGGACCTCATTGTGAAGTCTTTTACTTCGTGAATGTGGTTTGCATGCATGTATTTAATTTAGCTAATGTAATTGTGAATTAGCCATGTCATTATTTTCAATTAAATGTGCCAAATTTGGGAAATTGTAGCATAAGTGTTGGCATGGTTAGTAAATTGTATTTGATTGGGTCAAGGGTTTGACTAGGGGATTACCTTAGGGTAGAATCAACTTACCTTGGGTTGGGAAGTTTCTAGACAGTCAACCAAGACCTGAAATCTGTATGTAAATTTTAGGTGGAGTTTAGGAGGGCCATTTGGGCTCCCATAGGTTAACTAGGGTCAATTTTAGCTACCCAGGTTGATACCTTAGGGGTCCTTTTCATCCTGTTAAGAGCCTTAAAACTCATTTATGAATCCCCTAAAGTTAAGATTTCAAAGTTGGGCGGATTTGAAGAGTTGTGAGATTTTGGTTAACCTCTCTCTTCATCCCAAATTTTCCTTCAACTTCATTTATGGTGAAGGAAGGCAAGTGGGAAGAAGGGAATGAAAGTTTCTTCCTCTATTTTGATTGGCTCCTAGATTTTAGGAGTTTGGCCTATATAGGGAAAGCTTGGAGAAGGGTTTAGTTGTTCACCAACTCTCTAGATTTGGAGACCTTTTCAGTTTTGAAGGAGCTTAGGAAGCACTAGCTTGGAAGGAGTTTGCATTTTTCAGTTTTCATCCTTTGGTTGGATCAAGGTAGGATCTTTTGATATTTTGTTAATTTCTTGCATGAGTTTGAGCTTGGAGCTCCATTAATGGAGTCCATGGCTTTTTAAGGTTTTTATTTTTGAAACTTAAGTTTTGTAAATATTGTTTCTAAATTTGTAATTACATTTTGGGATGATATTCTTCAAGGCTACTCACCCTAGGGAGGGTGGAGGAACCTTGAAGGGGTTAGAAGGAAGAAGACCTAGGTTGTGAAGAGTCTCCCATGCGTGGAGTGATAAACATAGGGTTTCATGATACCCATGATGTCGAGTATGGCCTACGGGCACCTGGGGGGCATAAGGAGATTAGACCGTATCTTCTTGAAGATGGTCATCCCAAGTCCATGTGTGGCTTGGGAAATTTGTATTTGTACTATGGCTTCTCCACCTAGTAGTCCACCTCTACCCTATTTCAAGAAGGCCTCTTGGAGGTCTTCCTTTTGTAAAACCTTGTTGGAAAAATTTGTTGAAGTGTGTTCTTATTGTTTATTTTGTTCATGTTTGAGTTTTGTTTGTACCCTGTTCCAATTTGGCTCCCCTAGCTCAGGGGTGGCCTTGAAAAGGCCTAGGTTGGGAGGTGAGCCTCCATGGTCAACCTCACTCTATCAAGTACCCAACTGGATATAGGAGCTGGTAATATTGTTGAGTTTGAAATTCAAAATTGTAAAATTTGTTGTAACCATGCATTTCAAGTTATGTCTGAAATTTGGAAATCAGGGATTTCGTTGTAAATCATACATTTTAAATTTGTAAATTTTATTGTTATTTAATGTATTGGAAATAAAATTATGGATTAGATTTTGGGTTTATTGGATTATGAAGGAATTGGAGATTTAAATTTTATTTTAGTTGGACAAACTCCATAATCGTCTATGGCATTATTATGCATATTATGGCTTATAGTATTATAAGGTATTTTCAAATTCGATAGTATTGAATTATCATCATCTTTCTTGTATTATGATAATTTAAATAAATTAATTAGAATGTTATATTGTGAAGTGTTATTTTAAATTTATATTTTGTACTTAGAAAAATTCTTGAAAATTATTCAAAAAATAAAAAGGCCTAAATTGAAAATTTGATTCCTACAAGTTGTTTAGCCACTTAATATGAATGCAATTATGTAATTTAATTTTATAAATAATTTATCTACATACTTGCTGTTTTTAAATTCAGGAAATTAAATTTGCACCAGCAATTATGAAAAAATATAATATAATAAGGGTGTTACTATTATTAAGTATTTTGGTGTTTCAAGTATATAAGATAAATTGAATTTTTAAATTGTATTTAGTAAAGTCTAAGTCATTATAGGAAACTTAAACTTATTTTTAGATAGATTTGGTTTTAGAATTAAATTCAATTTTTATTTAAGTTTAAATTAGAATTAGTAACTTCTAATTCATTTTAGACGTTTCAACGTTAAATTGGGTTAAATCTGTAAAAGAACTTATTTTAGCTTATTATTTTTAAAAACATTGGCCTAAACGTATTAAGATTAAAATATCATAATGCTCGGATTTCGATGTGTTGCGTTAGATTTATTTCTCAATACTTTGTAACTATGTAAATATGATGATTTTATATTTGGAGTTAATTAATTAGAATATCGAACTTTTAGTATAAGTGTAACTTTTCAGCTGGGGAACATTATACTCATCTTAGGGTTTTATTTCTTCTTCCTTTGGTCAAGCCTCAAGTCAATTTGACCTTAATGGTCATGTTGACCATTTAGTGCATAGTTGACTTTTTGGTCAACCCTTGGTCAAACCTAGGGCATTTGCCTTGGTTTGCATGCACAAATAGTCTATGCTATGTTTTAAACCTTAGGAGATCATTGTTGGTCATATTTGGGCACAGTTGACTTTTTGGTCAACCCTTTGTCAAACACCTCAGTTTGCATGCCCAAGTATTTCTCATTAAGTTTTGAACCTTTTAAACTTTGTTGCACGTTGTTTGATTCATGGTTGACTTTTTGGTCAACTCTAGTTGTCTTTAGTCAACTATCTTGATCTACGTGTTGGTCGAAGCATGCAATTTAGGAAACCCTATATGATAGTTTGGAAGTTGTTCAGTGAAGTTTGACTTTTGGTCAAACTTGGTCAACGTTCTCTGGTTTGACCCTTGTGATCAAGTCTTTAATCAATTGGACCTTATCAGACTTGTTGGTTGTCTTATTGCACGGTTGACTTTTTGGTCAACCATAGTCGAACCTTGGATGTCACCTTAGTATGCGTGGATAAACCTTACCCTGGCATGATTTAACCCTAGTAAAACCTTGTAGGGCATATTTGGGTACAGCTGACTTTTTGGTCAATCCTCAGTCAAACCTTAGTCAAATGCCTCAGTTTGCATGCCCAAGTATTCTTAGATGCATTTTGTTTCCTTTTAGCTTGGTTGTGCATATTTCGGTGATGGTTGACTTTTGGTCAACTTTGGTTAACTTTTAGTCAACTATCATGATTTGCGTGCCGATCAAAGCTAGTAGTCTAGGGAACCTTGTAGCTTTGTTTGGAGCTATTTGATGAGGTTTGACTTTTTGTCAAACATGGTTAACCTATATGGTTTGACCCTTGGGGTGTTGCTAGACATTTCAATGTTTCTAGTCATTTGTTTTCTCTCTGCACCGTTTTGCATGCACATAGGGTCTTGTGCCAGATAGTGTTTCACTTCTTAGTTGCATAGTATGGTTGTTTGTAGATGGTTAGTAGGTTTTAACAAAAAAAATTTGTAGTTGTGTTTTGCTCACTTTTTGGGCATGGCATTTTGGTATCAGAGCACGGTTTCAACACTTGAGATCTGGAACCATTACGTTTCCCATTAAAAACTTTTGCATCAAGCTGTAAAATAAATTTGAAAGGAGAAGGATATTGTTTCAGCTACAATGATTATTGTAATGCTTAGGTACGATTTGTGATGGAAAGTTGTTCGATGAGTGTGTTTTAGTTATGCTCTCCAAGATTGGTGAGGGGTGGTGTCCTCAGTATTCAGTGGTGGTTCTCCCTCTTACGTGACTAAGTTTTGTCGCAATGTTTGTGAATGGTTATTTTGACTTCTTTTTGTTTCTTTTAAGGTGGATCTTTCCACATGTTGTGTAGGCCAACATTTTATTTATTTGGTTATTTCCTTTGTGTGGGAGTTAGTCACCAAAAAAAATAAAATTAATTAATTATCTCTTTGTGTCAGTTGACACATTTAATTTATTGTTGAATTGAGCTCATTTTTAAATTTACTGATAAAATTAAGAATTTCCCCATTTGAGTTTACTTTTTGATCTTGGTGACTTTCCTAAATGTCATTATTCTTGTATTGGTAGCCTGTCTTATGTCTGAGACTCTAACATTGTGGACCAATGATAGTACGAAAAGGGGGAGCACTAGAGAGAACATACTAGGTTGTGTCTATGTTTTAGGAAGGATGTGGTATAGGATTTTCATTCTACTTGATCATGTTGACCATACGCTTGGTATTTCAGAGGTATCCTATATTGGAAGTAATCTTGCTTGTATGATAAATATTTTGGGGTGTATCCCTTGATACAATAGAATAGGGTGCAGTAATTCTCTAAAGAGTGAAATTTTGGAAAGAGGATTTTGGTTCCTCATTTTGAGTTGATGACTTGGAAGCTCTTGGTGTTTTAACCATAGTGATATCTTAAAGGATATTGTCTTCTATTAGGTTCCTCATGGTGAAGTATTAAGGGTGGGGTTACACCTTAAAGTGGAGAGGACCATGATTATATTGTTTTCTTCTAGCATGTGAAGAACAAGAATTAGAGTTGTCAATGCTCTCTTATATATATTGGATCCCTTCTGATGTTGTTTGATTGAGTGGTAGGAAAATTTTACGTTGGGTTGACTTGATGGTTTTCAGGGTGAACCTAGTCCTTATTGGAGGGGAGATGTAGAGCTTCCTTGGTTCCCCTTTTGTATTTAACACCCCAAAGGGTATGGAATGGACTTGTATTTCAATAGATTGGCTATATGCTCACAAGGTCAAGCTAGATTGTCATAAGAAGTTGGTCGAATGTTTGGATGATGATGGAAACACTATTGTGATTTATGGAATTCATAGGCATGTATCCCTTTGTATGATCTCCGCTATGCAACTTAAGCAAAGCATGTGAAAGGGATGTCAGATGTTTTCTATCACCATTAGTGATAGGAAAGATGAGGCATAACATGAAACCTCATTGGATGATCCCAGACTGCAAGAGTATGCCGATGTGTTTCCTTCGGAGCTACCTGGTATGCCACCTCGAAGGGAAGTAGACTTTAATATAGTTCTAGTACTAGGAGAAAAATCAGTTTCCAGAGAACCTTATAGGATAACCAATAATGAGCTTAATGAGCTCAAGTTACAACTTGAGGAATTGTTAGAGAAAGGACACATTCATCCTAGTGTTTCTCCTTGGGGTGCACCTATGATCTTCGTGAAGAAGAAGGAAAGATCTCTTAGGTTGTGTATAGATTACCGATAGTTGAACAAGGTTACCATTAAGAATCGGTATCCACTTCCTAGGATTGACGACATGTTTGATCAACTTCATGGGAGGATGCAACACATATGAGATCCGAGTACCCTCACCTCTTTGATGAACTCCAAGAGGAGGTTCATGCCTAGAGGGGGTGGATGTGAGACCTAGGAGACATTTATATTTATATTGCTTTGTTTTTCCCTTCTTTAAATACTCTTTTTATAGACATACTTGACTATTGAGACACTTATGTATTCAAGGATCTGTTGAATCCTATGCTATATGTTCAATACCTGATTATGTAATCTGGGTACACTCGAGATAATACATGTTTTAATTCAGTTTCAATTATGAGTACGTTACATATGATGTTTTAAAACTATCGTGATGAAAAGTTGGTTTAGGAAAGCAAAGTTATGCTTAAATGATTGATTTACAGACGTTGTTTTCATATCATGCAGTATTGATGATGTATTATGTTTATATCATGTTGATTGGACCTACTGATTTGTGCAATGAGTGTCCAGGATAAGTTAACCATGGATCTAAATGCGGGGATCTAATATTGGAACCTATGTTTATATCATGCATTCCAAGGTCCTCTTTGTATAAAGAAATGTGGACCTCATTGTGAAGTCTTTTATTTCGTGAATGTGGTTTGCATGCATGTATTTAATTTAGCTAATGTAATTGTGAATTAATCATGTCATTGTTTTAAATTAAATGTGCCAAATTTGGGAAATTGTAGCATAAGTGTTGGCATGGTTAGTAAATTGTATTTGATTGGGTCAAGGGTTTGACTATGGGATTACCTTAGGGTAGAATCAACTTACCTTGGGTTGGGAAGTTTCTAGATAGTCAACCAAGACCTGAAATCCGTGTGTAAACTTTAGGTAGAGTTTAGGAGGCCCATTTGGGCTCCCATAGGTTAACTAGGGTCAATTTTAGCTACCCAAGTTGATACCTTAGGGGTTAGGGGTCTTTTTTAGCCCATTAAGAGCCTTAAAACTCATTTATGACTCCCTTAATGTCAAGATTTCAAAGTTGGGCGGATTTGAAGAGTTGTGAGATTTTGGTTAACCCCTCTCTTCTTCCCAAATTTTTCTTCAACTCCATTTATGGTGAAGGAAGGCAAGTGGGAAGAAGGGAATGGAAGTTTCTTCCTCTTTTCTAATTGGCTCCTAGATTTTAGGAGTTTGGCCTATATAGGGAAAGCTTGGAGAAGGGTTTAGTTGTTCACCAACTCTCTAGATTTGGAGACCTTTTCAGTTTTGAAGGAGCTTAGGAAGGACTAGCTTGGAAGGAGTTTGCATTTTTCAGTTTTCATCCTTTGGTTGGATCAAGGTAGGATCTTGTGATATTTTGTTAATTTCTTGCATGAGTTTGAGCTTGGAGCTCCATTAATGGAGTCCATGGCTTTTTAAGGTTTTTATTTTTGAAACTTAAGTTTTGTAAATATTGTTTTTAAATTCGTAATTACATTTTGGGATGAGATTCTTCAAGGCTACTCACCCTAGGGAGGGTGGAGGAACCTTGAAGGGGGTAGAAGGAAGAAGACCCAGGTTGAGAAGAGTCTCCCATGCATGGAGTGATAAACATGGGGTTTCATGATACCCATGATGTCGAGTATGTCCTATGGACACTTGGGGGGCATAAGGAGGTTAGACCACATTTTCTTGAAGATGGTCATCCCAAGTCCATGCGTGGCTTGGGAAATTTGTATTTGTACTATGGCTCCTCCACCTAGTAGTCCACCTCTACCCTATTTCAAGAAGGCCTCTTGGAGGTCTTCCTTTTGTAAAACCTTGTTGGAAAAATTTGTTGAAGTGTGTTCGTATTGTTTATTTTGTTCATGTTTGAGTTTTGTTTGTACCCTGTTCGAAATTGGCTCCCCTAGCTCGGGGGTGGCCTTGAAAAGGCCTAGGTTGGGAGGTGAGCCTTCATGGTCAACCTCACTCTATCAAGTACCTAGCTGTATATAGAAGCTGGTAATATTGTTGAGTTTGAAATTCAAAATTGTAAAATTTGTTGTAACCTTGCATTTCAAGTTATGTTTGAAATTCAGAAATTAGGGATTTCGTTGTAAATCATACATTTTAAATTTGTAAATTTTATTGTTATTTAATGTATTGGAAATGAAATTATGGATTAGATTTTGGGTTTATTGGATTATGAAGCAATTTGGAGATTTAAATTTTATTTTAGTTGCACAAACTCCATGATTGTCTATGGCATTATTATGCATATTATGGCTTATAGTATTATAAGGTATATTCAAATTCGATAGTATTGAATTATCATAATCTTGCTTGTATTATGATAATTTAAATAAATTAATTAGAATGTTAAATTGTGAAATATTATTTTAAATTTATATTTTGTACTTAGAAAATTTCTCGAAAATTATTCAAAAAGTAAAAAGGCCTAAATCGAAATTTCGATTCCTACAAGTTGTTTAGCCACTTAATATGAATGCAATTATGTAATTTAATTTTAAATATAATTTATCTACATACTTTCTGTTTTTAAATTCAGGAAATTAAATTTCCACCAACAATTATAAAAAATATATAATATAATAAGGGTGTTACTATTATTAAGTATTTCGGTGTTTCAAGTATATCAGATAAATTGAATTTTTAAATTGTATTTAGTAAAGTCTAAGACATTATAGGGAACTTAAACTTATGTTTAGATAGATTTTGTTTTAGAATTAAATTCAATTTTTATTGAAGTTTAAATTAGAATTAGTAACTCCTAATTCATTTTAGACGTTTCAATGTTAAATTGGGTTAAATTTGTAAAAGAACTTATTTTAGCTTATTATTTTTAAAAACATTGGCCTAAACGTATTAGATTAAAAATATCGTAATGTTCAAATTTTGATGTGTTGCGTTAGATTTATTTCTCAATGCTTTGTAACTATGTAAATAGGATAATTTTATATTTGGAGTTAATTAATTAGAATATCAAACTTTTAGTATAAGTGTAACTTTTCAACTGGGGAACATTATACTCATCTTAGGGTTTTATTTCTTCTTCCTTTGGTCAAGCCTCAAGTCAATTTGACCTTAATGGTCATGTTGACCATTTAGTGCATAGTTGACTTTTTGGTCAACCCTTGGTCAAACCTAGGGCATTTGCCTCAGTTTACATGCACAAATAGTCTATGCTATGTTTTAAGCCTTAGGAGATCATCATTGGTCATATTTGGGCACAGTTGACTTTTTGGTCAACCCTTGGTCAAACACCTCGGTTTGCATGCCCAAGTTTTTCTTGGTAAGTTTTGAACCTTTTAAACTTTGTTGCACATTGTTCGATGCATGGTTGACTTTTTGGTCAACTCTAGTTGACTTTAACTATCTTGATTTGCATGTTGGTCAAAGCATGCAGTTTAGGAAACCCTATATGATAGTTTGGAAGTTGTTCGGTGAAGTTTGACTTTTGGTCAAACTTGGTCAAACTTGGTCAACCTTTTCTAGTTTGACCCTTGTGATCAAGTGTCTAATCAATTGGACCTTATTGGACTTGTTGGTTGGCTTATTGCATGGTTGACTTTTTGGTCAACCATAGTCAAACCTTGGATGTCACCTTAGTATGCGTACATAAACATTTCCTTGGCATGATTTAACCCTAGTAAAACCTTGTAGGGCATATTTGGGCACATTTGACTTTTTGGTCAATCCTCAGTCAAACCTTAGTCAAATGCCTCAGTTTGCATGCCCAAGTATTCTTATATGCATGTTGTTTCCTTTTAGCTTGGTTGTGCATATTTTGATGATGGTTGACTTTTGGTCAACTTTAGTTGACTTCTAGTCAATTATCATGATTTGCATGTTGGTCAAAGCTAGTAGTCTGTCTAGGGAACCTTGTAGTTTTGTTTGGAGCTATTTGATGAGGTTTGACTTTTTGTCAAACATGGTTAACCTAGTATGGTTTGACCCTTGGGGTGTTGCTAGACACTTCAATGTTTGTAGTCATCTATTTTCTCTTTGCACCATTTTGCGTGCCCATAGGGTCTTGTGCCAGATAGTGTTTCACTTCTTAGTTGCATAGTATTGTTGTTTGTAGATGGTTAGTAGGTTTTAAGAAAAAAATTTGTAGTTGTGTTTTGCTCACTTTTTGGGCATGACATGATCTTAGCTAATGGTTTGAAGATGGATCCTGAAATGGTTGAAGCAACAGTAGTGTGGCCTACACCTGAAAGTGTTGGAGAGGTAAGATATTTTCATGGTTTGTCTAGTTTTTATCAAAATTTCATCAAGAATTTTAGTTCTATTTGTAATGATATGGTTGAGATAATGAGAGGAGAAACCAAAAATTCAAGTTGACATATGGAGCTAACAAGTGTTTGAGACATTAAAGCAAAAGGTAGAAGAGTTACCTGTTCTAGATTTTCCTAATTTCTCTAAGGTATTCCAAGTTGATTGTGATGCAAGTGGTAGTGCAATAGGAGCTATGTTGAGTCAAAAAGGTAGACCAATTCCTTTCTTTAGTAAGAAGTTGAATGATGCTAAAAGGAAATATTGTGTTTATGTTCAAGAGTTCTATGATATTGTTCAAGGTTTGAAGAAGTGGAGACATTAGTTGATGCCTATGGAATATGTGT
Organism: Chamaecyparis obtusa; assembly: GCA_027943335.1. Taxonomy (NCBI): domain Eukaryota; kingdom Viridiplantae; phylum Streptophyta; class Pinopsida; order Cupressales; family Cupressaceae; genus Chamaecyparis; species Chamaecyparis obtusa. Next base: position 1,014,478 of record BSBK01005195.1, on the reverse strand, counting down.
TGTACACTGCTCATAAAACATTGTAGTATTTGGGAAGTCAAAGTAAATTGAATTAGAGACATATGAAGTGGGTTTAGTACATGCAAAACTTTACATTTGTGTTGAAACATAGAAGTGGATTTTCTAACAGAGTTGCAAATGCATTGAGAAGAAGAAGATATTTATTAACTAAGATGAGAGTTGAGGTACTTATTTTTTATGACTTGAAGGATTTGTATGAAACTGGCCCTGATTTTGTAGAGTCCTATAAAGCATGAAAAACATCTATCAGTGATCAATAGAACAAGTAGGATGATTATTTCATTTAGGAAGGTATGTTGTTCAAAGGAATTTAGTTGTGTATACCTAGAGGTTCAATGGGAAATAATTTGATAAAGGAGAAACATAGTGGTGGATTAGTAGGACACTTTGGCATTGACAAGACATTAAGTTTTCTTAAGGAGAAATAATTTTGGCCGTAGTTGCATAAGGATGTTCAAAAATTTGTGAGGAGTTGTAAAATTTGTCAAGTTACAAAAGGAGTAAGTCATGATAGTAGATTGTATACACCATTACCTATTCCTAATAGACCTTGTGAAGACATTAGCATGGATTTTGTTCTAGTTTTACCTATGAATCAAAGAGGTAATGATTCTATATTTATTTTGGTTGATAGATTTTATAAAATGTAACATTTTACTCCCTGTAAGAAGACATTAGATGAAGTTCATGTAGCAAACCTATTATTTAAGGAAATTGTGAGATAGCATAGGTTACCTAAGAGTATTATCTCTATCCAGGATATAAATTTTTTTGGATACTGTGGACAAGGCTTTTGAGGATACCTATTTTGAAAGACTCAAACCAAACAAAGATTAGATTTTAGTCTAGCATGAAATCAATCAAAAACAAGTAAAACTCTAAACTAAGCCACCACAGATTGAGCTTAAACAGGTGCACCCAAGAACTGTTTGATTTGCTCTTGCTTAAGGGGATGTGGGTGTGCTCTCTAAGCACTTGGAGCATGTTCCTTATGCATTTTAGGATGGATTGAGATCCATGAAAACCCAAAAAATGGCACAAAAGAGGTATAGAACACCTGATTTTCCCCTAAGGCCTCAAGGATCAAATGATGCTGAAATAAAGATTAAGCTACATGATGTTTATGCTAAGATTGATTTTAGACCAAATAGAGATGTGATATGATGCTATGCTTATGCAAAACAATGGAAGAAACTAGTTTAATCCATTAAATCTATGCTAAGATGTGTTTTCAAGAAAGCTTGAAAATGATGAAAGACTAACAATTAGTATGAAAGCTAAATGATTTAGAGCTATTCTAGCATTATAACATTGCTTGAAATAAAAGGTGAAATGGTTGCTCTTATAAATGAGGGTATTTATAGGATTTCCTAAGGGGGAATGAGTGGCCAGGATCAAAATCCTTAAGAGAGGCCAAGATTCATTCAAAGGGGAGCACATGGATTGTGCTAGTTCAGGGCCACCTCCTTGTGACAAGTGTCAGAAGGGAATTGGGTTGAAAGATGGGAGGAATGTGCACAATTTGGGAAATGTGCTTAAGGTCAAAGGGTGTAAGAAAGGGGTGAGGGGCTTCTTAAATCCATCATAAATGCATGTAAGAGGGATAAGGAGGCTTTAAATGTATTTAATGCATGTAAGAGAAGTTTCTAGAAGTTTGTTGACTTTGGGTTAAGCTTAGGAGTTGGCTAACCTTAGTTAAGGAATGTGACAAGGTTAGGGGGGGGATTAGGATTAGGATTAATATTTAATCTTAATTAAATATTCTTGAGTTGGGATTAGGGTTAGGAAATGATGAGATTAGTCTTTAATCAAAATTAAAGAAGGATTAGAAGATTCTGGAAGAGGTTAGTGGTCACACTTCTATGAGTCTTTGTATGCGAGAGTGCTCAACAGTGAGTTCTCACAAGATGACCCATAGCTCTCTATCTGAGAAGAGCATGGTTTGAATGTGGCCCTCAGATCAGCCTATTTTACCCATGCAAATACAACTCAGAATGAGAGATTCGAGTTGATCTAAATGAAACTATTCTAAATGATTTGCAATGCAAAATAAGCTAAACTAATTTATTGAAAATGAAATTAAGCTATATGTAATGGATTTAAACTAAAATGATTTGCAATTAATCTAAAATGTAAATTAATCTAAAATGTGAATGTGCAAGTTGAAATGCTAAATGATTACAAGCTATGAAATTCTGCAGCATAAGTTCAATATCAAAATTCGGGATGATTGAATGAGCATGAGAGGTCTCCTTTTATAGGAAAAGTTGGATTCGAATGTGAAAGTAGAAGCAATGTGGGATAAATGAAAAAGAGGAAACAATCATCATTTTTAGAAGGTTTGTAATAAAATGGAATTACATTTTATTTTCTTTTATTTTTATTCAATTTGTTTCCTTTTTCATCACAGGAGATCTTTTGAGAGAATATTTCATTTATTTAATTTTAAAGAATAATATCTCTTTTAATTAAATAAGGTAATATTATATAATTTAGAAATGAATATTAATTCAATAAAATAAAACCATTTAATTAAAAGAGGATTTTAATTAAATAACATTATTTCATTCAAAGAATATTAATTTCAATTAAATAATATTATTTTATTTATTAAAAAGGGATATATTTCTTTTAATTAAAAATTGATGGGATATTCAAACTTTAGGGAAAATTGAAATATTTATGATTTGATCAATAAATTTGATTTGAATGTATGACAAATATTGATTCAGGAATTGATATCGATAGATTAAATAAATGGGGCCCAAAGTCTAGGCGACCATTTTATGGTGCATACAATATGCACAACTCAACTTGACTTTTTCAAACAGGTTGATAACTTTTGAAAACAAATTCACTTTTCAATAATGTAAATGCACATGTTTATAATTAAATTTGTATTAAATAGATTAAATACTTTTAAAGCACAATTGACCATGCAATTAAATATTTAATCATTTAATAAAGCACACAAGCATAATTAAATCTAATTTCTAATTAAATAATCAATTTAATCCAAATATTCAATTATTTGACTTTTAATTAATTTTTCTCAAATCATCCTAGGAACATAATTAACATTTAATTTCAACTATAATCATTAAATTAATAATCATAGAAAATCACCCACTTAAGAAATAATCAACTGAAGCCAAACAAAGTAAAACCAAATAAAGTAAAACCAGACAAACACCAGAAAGGGATCCACAAATTCCTATCAACTAGATGAATATAGGCTTAGGTTAGGGTTTTGGGTCTGACTGTTAACTCCTTTGATACTTGTCCAATCCTAGGACAATTAGGCTTAGGTTAGGGTTTTGGGTATGACTGTTAACTCCCCTCTTTACCATTGAGATGAATATTTATGGGCACACTCACTCCTGCCAATTCAAGGAAGATGATGCCATGTACCTACAAACCTGACATCACAAGAAGAAGCATGTACATCCAATATATGTATAGCAAACAATGATAGGGTACGGTCAGATGTGTGGATCTTGACTATGCAAGTAACTACACCTTTGTCCTCTACCACACAAACATTCCAAACAAGTACATACACATGATATCCATACACATGCAAGTATGGGGTCAATAACATCGTAAATCAATATAAAGCATAAAACATAACATCATGATAATATCATCATCTAATCTATGCCAACACATGATAAACATATAATGAACATAACCCATAATCTTCATTCATTGAAATAATAACTGATCACATGAAAAGTGACCTAAAAGAATTCGGCCAAACAACTGAAATACAAGTCTAAAAGAGTATGGCACTGAAAATTGAAAGAAAACTATGGGTGGGTACTAAAAAAACATCAACCCCTTGAGGAGGCTACATGGATGACTAAGGAGGCCATTGAGAAGGCAGGTTTTTAGTTTGACGCCATTCCAACTCAAGGGACTTGAGTTCTTTTAATCTTGTGGAGCATGGTGCAGGGCACCTTGGCAAGTTCTACAAGTCTTCATGTTCTTAGAAAGTTTTCATTGTAATAAAGGATTGATTTTTCATGCTATTTTTTGTGTGTTTCTTTTGATCCTCTTGTTTGGTCAAGGACTTTAAGGTCATGTTTATAAACTTTGAGTGCCTTAGGCCATTGGATCTAATCAAGTTTTTGATAGGAGTTAGGATCTAGTATGTCTTGTGTTAAGAGTTTGTGATAGGAATTTTTTATTGGTTTTGACATAATCAAATTTGAGTTATCCATTTTCTAGTTGTTAGGAGGTTAACTTTTTTGCAATATTGAACTTTACATTGCTATAATGTTGATTTTGGCATGACAACATTTTATTTATAACAACAATTATGTATCTTTAAAAAATGAGTTGTTTTAGTTGTTCCCAATGGTCACAACTCCTCATGGATGGTTGGGACAATTGGGGGAAAGCCTATTTAGGCTTCTCAAATCATTTTCCACAGGGGGGAACATTTTTGGATGATTTTTCATGTATGGGCAAAGTCATTTTTATGAAAAAAAATATAATTCTGAGCATTTCTTCTACATGTATGGCCTGTGCACAGGTTAGATAGTATACATAATATATATGTATGGATAGATATATGAACTAGATTTCATTTTAATTTGATTTGAGATATTTTCATTAAGTTTGGTGGAAGTTAGAGGCATTTTAGTAAAAATAGTCTAAAAACTCTCATTTTTAGAGGCTGCAATAAAGAATGGATCATATCTTGCAACTCCACAGATGAAATTCTTATCCCTTTTGGATTTTGTAAGGTATTTCCATGTCCTATAAGAATTTAAAAGGAAATTTTCTCAGGATGTTGTTTGGTGTGGTTTTGAGTGAGCCCTAAGCTCAATATCTCTATGTATTCAGCCAATCAAAATAGTGCAAAGAGGAGAAAATGGATGAAATGATCTAATGGACCTATCTACTTGTGAAAAAAAACTTGAATAAGATAAATATATCAGTTCCAAACCTTGGTTCATTCCTATGCACCCATAATTGATCACTTGTAGTGTTGACCAAGCCTAATTTGGCCAATTAGGCCTGTGAGTATTGTAAGGGTTTAGTGTTGTCAGAGTAGGTTGAAGACCTATGCCTTGGGGAGTTGATCAAACATCAAAAAGGATATTTGAATCAGACTTTTTTTTGTTAGATACTTTGGAGAAATAATAATTTATCATCCATTTTTTTGTTTAAGAGACCAAGTAGATTAATAGGTCTCATATTGCATTTTGGTGTTGTGGTTTTTGGAGAGGCTAACCAATTGTGGATTTTATGTTGTGAGGGGTCTTTTGAAGTGTTCCAAAAGTAAGTTTGGGAAATGGGAGTGATTTGTGTGGATTTACAAAGCAACCACAAGTTAGAAAAATTCCCAAGGTCTCAACTCTTGGATAGTATTGTCTTATGATCCAAAATGGTCAAATCTAAGAGGAATTAACCCCAAACTCACTCCAACACTGAAACCCTCAATCCTAGGGCTTCCTAAATCTCCTATCTCCAGTCACTTCCAAGTCTAACAAATACTTGTCTCACCATTAGATAAACATTCTAAGAGGATTCAAACCCTCAACTAATCCCTATAACCGATTAGGAGAGGTTGGGGAAGTTGAGATTATGATTCTTATTTGTAATCAAAACCCTTAGTATGGGTATGATAGACCTGGTGTGTACGGGCTTAACAGAGAATAACAAAGAAAGTTACATTTGTCTATAATATTGGTGTTGAATTTGTATTTCATTTATATGATATCTTTGTAGAAGGGTTAGAGATGCATTAGGAGTTTTTTTTTATCCATTTTCAATATCTACTACTTAAAATATATCCTATTTGAAGAGCGTACACACCTGTCATTGATTCATAGTCTGGATTAATAGACTTTTCTAGTAATAGTCTAAGTTTTCTTTGAAGATGCAATCATCCCATGAACTCTAAGGGCCCAGACTTCATGGGATGAATAAATCTAACATGTATGTGAATAGAGGTGAAATGGATCCACCTCTATGAATGGGGTTTGAATTTGAATAGAGGTAGAATATAGGACCTATCCTTGATCCACATTCTCAAAAGGAAAGATCTAAATGGATTAATCACAAAGAAATGATCATGCACAAAAGAATCAAACAATGGAGAATATGAAGAAAGGAGAAAATCCTATAATCTACTATGAAAGGTATATACTTGAAATTTGAGATAAATGGAAGGCAAATACTAACCTCAAAATAGGGCAGATCTGGAAAATATTGATTTTTGATATCTGTGTGCAATTTCAGGAAATTCTGCAACCTGTTTCAAACTGGAAATGCCAAGAAGGAGAAAACCCAGAAAAATTTTGTCTTTCAAGAAGTAGGTATTCCTTGACCCAAATAACGGGTTAAGGCCTTACCCTGGGGTAGGATCCTACCCCCTACTAAAGGTTATCCTTGACCCAAAATAGCTCCGACAGAAAATCTATTCACGGATCTTGGAAGTTCACCGAAAAGGGTATTCAGATCCAAGCTCTGATTCGCAGTCCTATACCTGTACCTACAAGAAAAATGGTCTTGTTGTTTGGATGAGGGGTTTTCCTTGGTCAAACCCTAGTTTGGAATCAACCTTAATAATGAAATTGAAATGGAGAATGCTAGAAAGTAGTAGAAGTAGATCTAACAATGAAGCTATGATATTCAATAGATATGCAATTGTATTTGAAATGTAAACAAGTATATTGATATGAAAGCTTGAACACAACAATGTAAATCAAAACCATGAATGTAAATCCAAAACCTCCATGATTTTATGCTTTGAATCCACCTTGATAGAAGAATGAATGGATCTTGAAGATGAACAAATGATCTTGAAGGAAGATCACACCACCATGATGGCTAGATCTAGAGTTTTGAATGATGAATCTTGAATGCTTGAACCAAATCCCTTCAAAGGCTTGAATGCTTGAATCCTTGATCTTCAAAGGAGAAATTGAATAGAGAAGATGGCTTGAATGGAATATTTCTTGAATGGAATGCTTTCTTGTGGATGCTTGATTGCAAGAAGTGATGTAAATTGATCATCAAAGTGGATGGAGAAAATGAGAGAGGAAGGCTTCCTTTTATAGTGATCTAGGGCACAAAGCTCTAGAGAAGGCTGACATTGGAGAATTAAATCCCAATTAACCTTAACCCCTAGAAATGGACCAAAATTAAATGCAATTTAAGGATTTACCATTCTGAAACCCGAAATGGCCAACCTGAAAGCAGGAAAAGAAATCTTTCTGAAACCTAACATCCTAGAATCTGAAAATTGGACTTGGGGTCAGGGATGAGGTAGACACCACCCTAGGTCAGGGTTGAGGTTGTCCCTAAACTAGGCCAGGGTCTAGGTCATCCTTGACCCTACCAGGTCATCTTTGACCTTGACAGTCAAAAACTCTAGATTCTCAGAGAAAACTATCCAGAAAAGGATGGAAATAAGGAGAGAAGCATAACGGGGGGGAAACAGCCAAATACATGCAAAGACCTGGTCAAGGTGCTTAACATGACCCTAGACCACTCACTCAGAGGGCTAAATGCTCTTAACATGGAAGTGCTTCCATTTTAAGATGATACAATATGATAACCTTTTAACTTATTAAATGCAGGAACAAGTGCAGATTTGACTGATCTTTATGGGACAGTGGATGTAACCTAGTGAATTTGCTAGGTACAATCACCAGTGGGAGTTTGGTCTGAAGGGCATGGTATTTTTATGATCCAAATAGTCTTACCATGTTGTATGGATGGTGAATCAATCACCAATTGGTTCTGAAAGTGTCTCCATAAATAAAGATTAGGAAACTCTTCTTCTAAAGAATGAAAAAAAGATACATGCAAATATTGAATTAAAAACATACATAGATGATGACATGTCTGAACATGATGAAGAATTAATAACCAAATCACTTATTTATTGGTTTAATGAATCAAATATAATCAAATATTTTGATACAACTAATATTGGAATTTTTCCATCGAAAGGCTTTAAGCCTCTAGGTATTTTTCAACACACTTATTTAGAAGAGATGAACTTCTAAACTCTATTCTATGGATCTCCTTTGCCAATTGATGTTACATAGAAATTATCATACCAAAAAAAGGGCTAGCTCGTACATAAAAATAATGAATTTTCAATGCACATAACAAATGTTTTTTTTAAAGCAATTAAAACCATTATTCAACAAATACCTTTGTTTCCATGGATTTTCATAAGAAAAGTTGAGTTAAAAGGTAGAAAGCTAGTTGTTAAGGATGTGCACACTCCTATGTAAATCTAGAGAAAATACTAAGATGTTCATTGGGATTTAGATCTTTGATAAGTATTTACATATCTCTAGATTATTTAAAGAACACAAAAAATAACATATTTGTAATGATAAGACAATAGGGACCTCCAACCTTTTTTGTAACATTGACAAGTGAAGAACATTTTTGGGAGCCATTATGCAAGGCCTTATTACGTATATATAATAGGCCCAAGAAGTCAAGTATTTTGAAAATATAAAGGATAGAGACCTAGAATTTTAAATTAGAAAAAAAACCATTACTTTGTAGTCGCTACTTCTACTATAGGGTCAATGCATTTTGAATAATGATGCTAAAAAATGATCAACTCTTAAGCTATTTTTTTGTCACAAAATTTCAGAATCGAGGAAATGAACATGTACATTTTATGTTATGGATAAAAGATGCACCTGTCTATAGAAAGTGCATGAACATTAAAATTGAAAATTTTGTCGACAAATGCATCACATGTGATTCTTCATTGCTTGATGAAAATCTTATCAAAATACAAACTCATCATAATACAAAAACCTATAAAAAAATTAAAAAATTCTAGTTATTGATTTAGTTTTCTATTGCCTCCAATAAGAAGAACGACAATATTAGAGCCCTTTCCAAATCCAAATTCTATAATGAAAGACAATCAAAGAGACTTCTTCAAACAATTCAGAACCAAAAAATACAAAATAGAAGATACATTGGACTATTTCTTTGATGAATTCAAATTAGATGAAGCAAATTATATTGCAATGCTACAATCAACATTGTCACGAAAAATTGTAATGCTAAAAATATATCCATCTGATATATGGATAAATTAAATTAAATATATAACCTAAATATATTATTTTAATTTAAATTAAATATATAAATTAAATATTAAGTTAAGTTAATAAATTATAATGCTTGAATCTGAATCTAGCTATAAAAATTAACAAAAACTCCTACTAATTGTATTAATTGCAGAGAATCACCAAGTACATTATGTTGTTAGAATGCAATCTACTCCTTGCTCTTTTAATGGCATTCAAAATCATCTCAGCCTCAAAAAATCATTATGAACAGCTGAATCCTTTTTTCTTTGATCAATACAACTTTGCTTGAATCTTCCTATACATTTTGACATTATATAGCTCTATTTATACAACTTCTAAAGCTATAACATTCTCCCTGGCCCTAGAAGAATTCCCATGGATGCTGGATGTCAAAAAGGCATATGTTCATTTCAAAGTTCTGAGTTAGATAGTCAAATGACACAAGTACAGTTGCAAAACAGTCCTACTCTATTTTCTAAGAAACCTATTATGTCTCTGTCTAGGTTCAAAATCCATCTTACTGTTTGCATTTTATAAAAATAAATCTCTATGACCCATTAATATTATAAATACAAATAAATTTTTAATTGCTTTATCCAAGAATCCAACTTTTTTACAACAATTTCTCCATTAAAATTTTGAATTTCAATCTTAATACTTACTTTAAACATAGTTTTTTGTTTTCCTTTATATGGCATTTCTAAGAAATCCACACTTTTCTTACCTTCTTCCCCTATGCCAAATTACTTACAAAGTTTGGTTCTTGCACCATCTTCATTTGTGCTTGTTCTTGGCCTAACAATTGTTGGTCTTTAATGTGAAATGATGTTTTGAAGAGTCCAAAAGAAAAATGGCAGGAGAGAATATGTGTCTTCTACACAATTGAGGCAATTAAACCAAAAAACACATATTTTTGGAGGGAAAATTCCATAAGTATTTCAACAGCAGCTTCTTTACAAGACTTTTTCAAAGAAGAGACAATCAAGGAAACAAGGAAGTTCATCAAATTAAACAATAGAAGATTCATAATAAAAAAAATTAAATGATAGGGTATGCTATCCCTAGGCTATCTGAGTCCTAGTGCAGTCCAAGTATGCCCTCAAGGTTGCCCAAGGCATTGCCCAAACATGTATATTCTAGGTCCTAATGTGGTCTCAGACTTGGGCAATCCTAGTATACCCCCAAGTTCACCAAGGTACTACCTGAGTTGATCTTTTCAGTTCCCAAATTGAGCCATTTGGGCCCTATCCAAACTCTCCCTGGGTTGGGGAATAAAGAGGCACCCAGTCGAAGGGGATACACTTAGTTTTTTCTTCCAAAAGTTTGCAAAAAGATATGTAAAAAGAATGATTTTCGTGGCTAGATAGCCACTACCCAGACCCGACACAGCTGGGAGGAGAAGCCCAAAATAACGGTGGAAAAGGGGAAGCCAAATTAAGCATTGAGAGTATGGATGATTGCAATGCTGAGTTTTGGGGGCTCACATACCTCAAATTCTATCAAGGGTCTTCCTCTATCACTTCATCCCACTCCTATACTCCTAAAACTCTCTTTGCGGGTTGTAATCAAAATAAAAATGGTCTTCATCAATCACGTTGTCCCGCTCTAAAAATATCTTTGCGAGCAATCAAAATAAAAATGATTTGGCCATTTCACCTTTTTTTTTCATGTATACCCTGAAACTGTCAGAATTCTGATTGTCTATTTAAAACCCATTGGAATTCTGACACCATCGGGGACTATTACAAAAAAAAAACCTAAATTCATAAAAAGGAATTATCCGTTGGAAGTTTCTGTCAAAATTGGGCCCAAAATGTAGTAGTGATACAAGAAGAAGAAAGAAATCTAGATGAACTTGTTTCCCTGATCTCTAGAAGAGAAAAAAGACATAAGGGTAAATTTGAAGGAAAGTTACCTTTGAAATGTTTTTCATGAAATAAGATAGGTCACTTTGCATCTAGATGTCCTACAAGAGATCCTAAACACAAACCTAAGTATTCAAAAGAAAAGGAATGTTATTATGCTAGTGAAGGTATTTCTGATGATGATTTTGATGATGAGGAGATATGATTTATTGCTATCAAAGATGAAAAACTATTACTTGAAGAAAAATATTTATTATCACATGTTGATAAGAAATCTAAATGGGTTATAGACAACAGTTGCTCACATAATATGACTGGAGATAAAAACAAGTTTTTAAAACTAAATAAGTATGATGGTGGTGTTTTAAGATTCAGAGACAATGTTTCTAAGCCTATCATAGGAGTAGGATCTATTTCTTTGGATGGAAGGACTAATAATGACAATGTATTGCTTGTTGATGGACTTAAGTATAACTTGTTGAGTGTTGGACAACTAATGCACAAAGGATATCAATTAAAGTTCATTTATGGGAAATGTTTTATCAGAAGTAAGACAGGAAACTTGATTGCAACTGGTACTAAAACCAGAGGTAATGTATATTAGTTAAACACATCTGAAGCTTCTTGTTTTGTTGCAAAGATAGATTACAGTTGGTTACAGCACAAAAGGTTTTGTCATGTCAATTTTGATAATATTGTGAAGGAAAGCTTGACTAATGCAGTAAGAGACCTATCTAAAATTGTAAAACCATCTAACACTGTGTAGAGAATGTGTTATGGGAAAGTAGACCAAAAGTAGTTACAAAACTAAATCATATACAACAAAAGGAAAGTTGGATCTAATACATATAGACCTATGTGGACCTACAAGGACAAGATCATATTATGGTGAAAGGTACTTTATACTTTTTGTTGATGACTTCTATAGAATGATGTGGATCACTTACTTGAAAGAGAAATTAGAAGCATTTGATAAATTCAAGTTATTCAAAGCAAAAGTAGAAAATGAATCAGGCTTAAAGATAAAATGTTTGAGATCAGAAAAAGGTGGAGAATTTACTTCACATCTATTCAATTCATATTGCAAAGAGCATGGAATACACAAAAATGCATCTATTCCTAGGACTCCACAACAAAATGGGATAGCAGAGCGAAGGAACAAAACAATATTGGATGCTACTAGGATAATGTTGCTAGAAGAAAATGTATCTCATGTACATTGGAGGGAAGTTGTTGGGACAGTAGTATACACATCGAATGGAATTCAAATCAGAGAAGGTACAAATAAGAACCCTTATGAATTATGGTTTAATCATACTCCTACTGTAAAATATTTTAGAATATTTGGAAGCAAATGCTATATCAAAAGAGATGATGAAATAGGAAAATTTGATACTAGAAGTGATGAAGGAATTTTTCTTGGTTATTCTACTAAAAGAAAATCTTACAAATGCTTTAACTTGAGATTGAGAAAGATGATTGAAAGTAACAATGTAAAGATGGATGAAAAGTTTCAGATACAAGAGAGAATGTATGATTGTAATTAGAATACAGAGATCAAGGAGGCCACTACTACAAAAGAAGAAGAACATGTTGAAATTGAATGTGAAAATGAGATTTGTGATGATGACACAAATGAGGTTACTGAGATTCCTAAGACTCTGAGGTATGTTAAGATAAATCATCCTGAAAATCAAATAATTGGTAATACAAGTCAAGGAATAATGACTAGATCAAAGACAAGGGAAGACATTTGTTTGACTTCTCAAGTTGAACCAAAGATGACTGATGAAGCTTGTAGAGATGAATCTTGGATCAAAGCTATGCAGGAAGAATTAGATCAGATAAAGAAAAATAACACTTTGGAATTGGTTCCTAGACCTAAAGAAAAAAATGTGATAGGAACTAAGTGGGTTTTTAGAAACAAAATGAATGAAGAAGGAATTGTTGTAAGAAACAAAGAAAGATTGGTATGCAAAGGCTATTCACAAAAAGAAGGCATAGATTTTGAAGAGACATTTTCTCCTGTTGCTAGGATAGAATTTGTGATATTATTTCAAGCCTATGTTGCACATAAAGACTTCAAGGTATATCAAATGGATGTAAAATCTACATTTCTGAATGGGGATCTTGAAGAAGAGGTATATATAGAACAACCTGATGGATTTCCTCCAACAAAAGATGAAGACATGGTATGCAAGTTGAAGAAGGTACTATACAGACTAAAGAAAGCACCAAGGGCTTGGTATGCAAGGTTTGAAAAGTACTTACTTCACCGTGGATTCAGAAAAGGTAATGTTGATAGCAATCTATACTTAAAAACTAGTCAAGATAGAATTTTGATAATAGAAATTTTTGTTGATGACATTATTTTTGGAGGCAATGATGAGATGTGTAAAGAGTTATCTAAACAAATGGAAAATTAATTTGAGATGTCCATGATAGGTGAGATGAAATTCTTTCTTGGACTGCAAATAAATCAGAGCAAGAATGGCATTTTCATTTCTCAAACTAAGTATCTTAAAGAGATGTTGAAAAAGTTTTGAATGGAAGTTTGTAAACCTATTGGTACACCCATGGTGACTGGCCATAAACTGAAAAATACTGATGAAACGAAGAGTGTTTTTCAAACCAAGTATAGATCAATGATTGGAGGATTACAATATCTGACTCACACCAGACTGGATATTGCTAATGTTGCTGGAATTATGGCTAGATAGCAGGCAAATCCTATAGAGACACACATGGCTTCTTTAAAAAGGATATTTAGATATCTGAAAGGAACAATGGAACATGGCTTATGGTATGATAAAAATGATGACTTTGAATTACATGCTTATATTGATGCCGATTGGGTAGGGAACACTAATGATAGGAAGATTACTAGTGGAGATGCATTTTTCCCTAGGAAAAGGTTGGTTTCAAGGTTAAGTAAGAAGAAAAATTGTATAGCTCAATCTAGTGGTGAATCTAAGTATGTTGTTGCTACTATTAATTGCACTCAAATTGTTTGGATGAAACAAATGCTGAAAGATATTGGAATAAATTTTGGTGAACCTGTGGTTATCCATTGTGATAACACCGGTAAATTGAATATGTCAAAAAATCTTGTGATGCATTCTAAAACTAAGAATATTTCTATTAAGTATCACTTTCTTAGAGACAAGGTGGTAGAGAAATAAATAAGGTTGGAATACATTAACACAAAAGAATAGATAACAGACATCTTTACAAAGCCATTACCAAAAGATGCCTTTGAGTATCTCAGAGGTATGCTTGGGGTACAGGCCCCTCCTAGTGGGAATTAAATAATGCAAGGATGCATCACTCCATAGGTATTCAGAGCTCCATCATTTTATGGAGCTGATGTATGGATCTAATCCTCACAGGAGTCATCGTTGGAAGCTTACAAAATACATTTGGGTGATTTAGCACCTAGTTGATCAAGACTAAGTAGAACACATTTGATAACTTATGGAACCCTTTACCATTTTTGTTAAAGGGGGAGAGATACTATGAGAAAATCTCTACTGTATGGGGAGAAATCATGTGGAAAATAATTCACTATTTTGAGAGAAAGTATTTTTGATCTGATGGATCTGGGTTGATGGATTTTCCCATATATTGCCATCAATGCCAAAGGGGGAGATTTTTGGATATTGTTGATGCATTTAATATGTTCAATCACTACATTATATTTTTGAGTGGTGTTGGAATCATACTATTGTCAAGTCATGTTTTGTCACTGATATGAACATATATTTCTATGAAGAAAGAAGACTGGTTATTACAGTGTATGAACACTATATGGATGGTTCAGAATAAGAAAACATAGACTTGTGTACAAGGAAGTGTTGTGATCTTATATCTAAGATTGCATGATGTAATAATTCATATTGGCTGAGTTACGGAAGATTTAGTGAAGACTGGTTACAGGACTATGACAGTGGAAGTTGAAAGAGTAAGTCTCTGAGTTTTGAGAATATCTTACAAGTGATGTGGATTCAGTATATGTGAGTTTAAGGGATGTCAGATAGCATACTAAGGAATGTTCATTGATTTTAGAAATTCATGGAAATCATGATGATGTAAACTATGGCATATATTCTGGAGGAGACCTATTTAGGGGCCGACTTCAAAATTGAAGCGTGTATTATGAATGGCGAGCATAAATTACAAATGTCAGACCTTAATTATTGAAATGTAACGGTTGTATACTTGCTCTAGATATTGTGTGTATCTTAGCAAGGGGTTATGTAATTATTTGTATATGAGAAAAGCCTAATTGTCTTACCTAATCATTTATTTTGTAATAGGGTATATATGTAAGATCTTTTCTTTTGAAAAGATGTGATGCATAAAAAGAGAGATATAAAAGATAATTGTGGAAGTTACGAGCTTGTATCTACTAGATTTAGAGAAGAGTATAGTTTATACTTCATTGGAACTGATCAAGAAAATATAGTTGCTATCAGACAATTCAAGGATTGTGTATTTCCTTTCATACACTTAAGTTGCGAACATTGAGTTCTAAAGGTGGACATAACCTTCTTTGGGTAGTGAGCCTACTCTTTTCTTTGACTCCTAACAGGGTATGTCCTTTAACAGGGACTGTGTACTGTAATGTTTTAATAAGCTCCTAACAGGGCTAAATCTTTTAACAGGGATACAATACTCTTAGTACATCATTTGTGGGTGCTAATTCCCACTGATGTTTTACCTTTAATAGGGTTTCCTCGACAACAAAATATTGTGTTATTGTTTTCTTACTGTGCTATCATTTGATTTGGTATTGTTAAAATTCAAAGTTCAAAGTTTAGTAATATTTCTCACAACTGATTCAACCCCTCCACTCAGCTTTGTTGGTGGACTGTTATTCCTAACAATGCATACCTTAAAGACAATACCCTCCCTGAAGACTTATCCAAGAACCAAAAATGTAACCTAATCCATCAAGATTTGTGTTATATTATAATTTCTAACAAATTATATCGATGAGGTCTCAATGATACTTTACTTATATGTTTAGAATGGAAATAATCCAATAACACCTTAAGATAAGTCCATGAAGGTATATGTGGATCACATTTTAATGGTCTCTCTCTATCCAAGAAACTCTTACAAATTGGATACTACTGGCCTACCATGGAAAATTTTGTTGTCTACTTTGAAAAACAATGTAATAAATGTCAACTCCATGGTAATATTATGCATACACCAGGAAGAGAGTTTTTACCCTTCATAACACATTGGCCTTTTCAGCAGTGGGATTTTGATTTGATTCGGTGGATCTATCCTTCATCCTCTAATGGACATAAATTTACCATAACGGCCATAGAGTACTTTACAAAGTGGTTTGAGGTGTTGCCTTTGATCAAAGAAATTGGAAAACAAGTGTCCATGTTTATACCAAATTATATCATCTACAAATATTGTATTCCCTCTTCCATAGTGACAGACAATGGAGGAAAATTCAAGAATAAGGATATCACTGAGTTATGTGAGAGGTTCTATATCAAAAAATATTGTTCATCTATCTACTATGCTAAGATAAATGAACAAGCAGAAGCATCCAATTAGAACATCAGGAAGATCTTACATAGAATGGTTAATAACTCTGGTAGAGACTAGCATCTACAACTTAATATAGCTCAATGAGCATATTGCACCAATATCACAACACCAGCAAGAGCTACTTCATTTGCTCTTGTTTACGTATCAAAGTTCATATTACCAATTTAACTTGAACTACCATAACTGAGAATATCTTTGAGAGGAATAGTATCTCATGAGGAGTATAGGATCTCTCATATACAAGAGTTGGAATTGCTCAAAGAAAAGCGTCAAGAAGAATTTGATCATCTTACAATATATCAGAAAAGGATGTCTAAAGGACACAACCAAAAATTGAGACATAAATAATTTTAAGTTGAAGATTTTGTATTGAGACAAAATCCAAAAACACAACCGGATAGAGAATAGAAAGGAAAGTTCAAATGAAACTAGTTGGGACCTTTCATCATTGTATCTACATATGGTTTTGGTGCCTACAAGTTATCAACACTTGAGGGAGATCTACTTCTTGATCCTATCAACATTATTCATCTAAAGAAATTCTACACCTGACATCTTGAGTACAACATATAATTGATCCTAAAAAAATCTAAAAAACAACAAAAAAAAATTTCCAAAAATAGTAAAAAAGGGATCTAGATAAAAATAAAAAATAGTATAAAAATATTCCTAAAAAAATCCAAAAATAGTGAAAAAGTGATCCTAAAGAAAATCAAAAAACATTGAAATAGTATAAAAATCCAAAAACATAAATGTTCTTGAGGAAAAGAAAAAACATTGTAAAAGATCCTAAAAAAAAGGGTATCTTGGTAAAAACCTAGCAAACAGGTGCCTCAATACTATCAAAAATATCAGAAAAAGTCCTAAAAAAATGATCATCATGGTGAAAACCTGGCAAACAAGAGCCTTGATGAGTCGAATAAAAAAAGGAGAAAAATACAAAATACAAAAATAAATAAATAATCAAAAGTACAAAAAAATCAAAAAACAAAGAAAAAATGCCTTTGTGAATACCTAGTAAACATACGCCTTGATAGAAAAAATAACAATAAATCCAACTGGTGAAAACCTGGCAATCAGGTGCAACTTATAACTAGTTACTCCATCTAAAAATGCATCACTTGACTATGATTTTTGCATCTATGTACATCCTTATTTCCTGTATATATACATTCTCTCTTTTGCATCCTTGTACATATTGGTTGATCTTGCATCCTATTGTCATGGCTTTGAGTCGGTATGTGTCGTGTTATTACGATAGTCATGTCTAGCTTGGGGCAAGTTCTTGGTCATCACTTGGATTTGACATCTGGTCAGTAGCAATTATTCTTTCCAATTAATTGAGTCACAGTCGTATATATTTCCTATCAACTATCAAGTGTTCTACCACTGAACATCGATGTTTCGCAACACTGCCCAACACACAATAGTATTTTTCAACACCCCACACCCAAACAAAGGTATTTCTTAACACCACCTAAATACAAAAAAATATTTCCAAAAATAGTGATCAGACAATAGTATCATACATGAATGAACTTGAACTGGTTTTGATGATCATGTCTTCTGAGTGACTCAAGGATGTCTCCAGACTAGAAAAATAAGGAAGAAGACATGAAATTTTCTTTGCCTGTTGTCTTCTATTATCAATTTTTTCTTTTCATGTCTTCTAAGTGACTCGGGGATGTCTACGAACTAGAGGAGCAAGGATAGGGGGCATGATATTTTTCTTTGATTGTTGATTATGGGAATTGTTTCGATGATCTTTAACCATTAGATATTCTAGGGTGTCTATGATAAGAGCCTCCACATTTGTGGTACACCACACATACCCCAAATCCAAATATTTGTATGCCAAAGTGAGGTTGGATCTATTTCCTTATCTATTTTATCGAGTGAATTCCTACTATTGTGCAATTGGTACAAATCTTCCCAATGATATGAATGATAAAGGGTCATTGTAGACATATATGGAAGTTAATCCAAGGATATGAATGAATGGTTCATTGTGGACAACATATTAATCACACAAGAAAAGAAGGAACTCTTGCAACATAAAATGGAAGTATCACTCAGGTCATATCGGCTCTACATTCCCTCATGTTTGTGTCAAATTTCAACATTACGTTCAATAAAAGTGGTATTCATATTCTCATGGTTGAAATCTAACTAGTGAGGCTTGTACTAGCTTCGGTGTCCCAAAATCTCAATGATAAAAAATAGCATTAAAAAATATAAAAAAGAATGCCAATCATGAACATGAATAGTATGTTGCATTAATTTAGTATTGCATTCATTTGTATTAATTAAAAAGGGCTAAACAAAATTATCTCCAGGATGGGAAAGAGAATGAGTTAACATCATCATAACAATTCAATCTAGTGACATCATCACACACTATCTGACACGATTGAGTTGTTACAAGTAGTGGTTGTCGTTGCACCAAAAGATTGACCTCTTAAAGCCCGATACAACCACTAGACTTATAGAAGACACAGGAGGCAGTTAAGCCATGTCACGAATCCCGAGGGGAGCGTTGATCATTTTTCCAACAATCTCCCCTCAGCGTTACCTGAGGGGATTCAAACCTGTGACCAAGCTCTGATACCACTTCTTACAAGTAGTGGTTGTTGTTGCACCAAAAGATCAACCTCTTAATGCCCGATACAACCACTAGACTTATAGAAGACACAGGAGGCGGTTAAGCCATGTCACAAATCCCAAGGGGAGCACTGACCATTTTTCCAACATGAGTATCCCTAGCACTAACATCTAAAAGATACATGCATCACATTTTAGTAGAATTTATCATTTGTTCCATCATAAATTCATTGCATTAACCATAACATCACAATTTGCATTCATTAAAAGCTTATACATAAAATCACTATATATTATCATTTGTATCATCATTATTGCTAAGCAACCAATACACAATGCAACTCACATTGTAATAGGATGCGATTCCAAAGCCTAGATGTAATTAAATGCCTAGACAAATTATTTAATGCTAAAATCACATAAAAATTCAATCAAAATGCAAAAAAAATCAGATGGGAAGGTTGACATACTAGATCGGGATAGTAGGCAGGCCTCCTATGTTGACAAACAAGCTTGAATCTATGCTTCTCCACTAGAATCGGTATTTTCTTCATCAGATGGCTCTAAAACTCACCAAGGATAAAAGTAAAAGTGAATACTAAAAAAAGGGAATTGTTTACCTATTTTAACCCTGTTTTAGGGTATTTAATTGCTTTTTTTACCTAATTACATATTGATTAATCAAACATCCTATATTCATAAGGAATTTTGCAAAGTTGTTGGGAATGAAATTGAAATCAAAATTCAATAGCATCAAGGTGAATAAAGTTAATTTTAGAGTCAAACCTAGTCAAACTTCAGTCAACTAAAGTCAAAATCAATCAAATCAAGCACAGAATCAGCTTAGAACCTTTCAGAATTAATATTAAATCATTCCATCAAGTCAACCTTTGTCAAACTAAGGCAACCCAAGTGAAAATAGGTCAAAATCTAGCCAAACATGTTCAAATATATCCATAATCAATTCAAATCATTTGCAATCAATCAGAATCAATTCTACATCATTTTATTAAGTCAAACTTGGTCAAATCAAGTCAAATATAAGTTAAATTTGGTCAAACTCATCAGGAATCAAGTAAAATCCCTTTAAAATAGCTTTAATATCATCTCATATCAAGTGCTAATCATTCAAATCATTCAAAATCAGTACAATATCATTGTCATATTTTTATTTCACTCTCAAGGGGGCATAATTAACATATTTGCACATCAAATTGATCCAGATTAGCAAGTATTTTTGTCATCAATAAAATTCATCAAATCATTGAAACATCAACTAAATTTCATCAAATCTTTTTCATCAATCATCAAATTGAATCTTGATATCAATCAATTAGTCATCAAATCATCAATTAAATCAAGTTATCAAATTAGGTATCACATCGAATCAAACTGATTCACATCACTAGGGGCACATCAAATTCATCAAAATCCATATCAAGTTGATTGGCTTGGATCAATCTCATTAAACGAGTGATCTCATCATAATCCATATCAAATTACTCGGTAATATCAAGATTTTCATTGTCATCAAATCAACAGGGGTATACCAATTTCATCTGGATCCATATCAAATTGATAGTGTCTATATCAGAGAATCAAAATGTAATTGACTTCATCAGGAATCATATCAAGTTAATTATCTCAATCATCGGTATTTTTCAGGACAATAATCAAGTTCATCAAGACCCATATCAAAATGGTTATTCATTATCATCAACATCAATATCATCAATTCTTTGAGCAGTTGATTAGTTTCATCAGAATCCATATCAAATTGATTATAATGGATTCAAATTGGTTTCATCATCATGTTGAGACCAATTTCATCTAGATCCATATCAAATAGTTTTCTCAATCCACCATCAGACACATCAAATTTTTTGATCTATCAACTTATCATATCTTTATCTTGCATCGAACATAAGTGATATATATATCATCACATCAGTTTCATGATCAAGAATGACATCATATGTTCTTTGAATCAACATGTTTCTCTCACATTGATTTAAAGAGGGGTAAATGTAATCACCCAAAAAAGGTCTAAGCGAATCAATTGACCTAAATCCTAATCAAGTGATCAAAAATCCTAATCAAGGTTATCAAGTCAAGTCAATCACAAGTATAATTTTGTAAGTGAATTTAATTGATTTATTTGCATAGTTCACCAAACATAAAACATCATTAATCAAGGAATATTCATTAATTTATTATCCTAGCCAATTTATTTAAATCAAAGATAAAAATCCCTTGGATAGAGATATTAATTACATGAATTAATTAAATGTCATAATTCCATGTCACTCAACCAACTCACTAAAGGAAAAATGACTTGGCCTCAACCAATGGGATTGAATCACATGGATCACTCAAGGAATAATCTAAATCATCCATTAAGGATTCATCTTGGCTCTTCAATTCAAATTCAATCAATTTCCCTCCAAGGAAAATCTATAAAAGAAACCTTAATGAAAGGCATTTCATATCTAGATAATTTGTGCACCTAGGTCATGGTAGTTTGAGATTTGAATTAATTTCTATTGGGATCATTCATTTTAGGATATTTGCATCATTTAGTATTAAATTCATCATAATTCACATCAGATTAAATCATTTAGTTGCATAATTCAAGCAATGGAGCTTGCATATTAGGTTAACTCATCATCTAGCTCATCAAAAAAACTCAAAATTATATTCATTTAGATGAATTTCTATGAAATATGTCATTTCATGAGTGGCATTCACTAATCTGATATGCACAATTCAGAGAGTATTCATAATTAGATTACAATCACCATGTCTAGGAAGCAATAAGTCGCTCTTAATTGGTTTATTGATTGATTTTCATGTGCTAACCAATTGAATTAATGACTTGTTGAAGTGTTGTGTTTGCAGCATACAGGTACAACAAAATACACACACCGTTATAACCATCTTTATCTAAAAATATTTATAAACTATTCCCATGTTACTTCAATTATTTTTAAATTTAGTTAAATTCTTTTATTTTCCCACAAGGTAGTTGCCTCTCTAAATAGCTAATAATCCCCCCAAGATACCTTTGAATTATTAGAGTAGTTAAAATTTTCAAAACACTTTTCCATATTCATTAACCACTCCTCTGTGAATCTCCCAACATGGAGCCAACAAATTTGGGAGGTTTCACTTTCCTCATGTCTAGAGATAATTCATTAGCTAGTTTGTTTCTTTTTTTATCTTGATCTTTATTTGTGGAGTGTTCTCTTTATTTTTCACTCTGTAGTATTTGTTCAGTACTATGGGGCACTTGTCTAGGTCAAGAATTCAACTCTTCTTCTATTATTTTAGGTGGTTCATCAACCTTCTTTTCCATGTTCAGGATCTTATGTTGGGTGTCATTCATCTTGCTAAGGAGTTTCTCCATCTTAGCTAAGGGTTTGTTGGTGTTATCAGATCCCTTAATGTTTTTCATATAATTTTCCATCTTTAGAATAAATTATCTTAATATAGTTTAAAATAGTTTAGCTTTTAGATAACTCTACTATTCCATACAATAAAAGTACAAAGCAGGATTACTCAACAAAATAAACTCCAAATTTCTACTTTCATTAATTCCAAAATTTACATCTTTATTTAATAGGGTTAAAAAATTTCTTTTAAGTTCTCACTTTATGAGTTAGTTTCATCGGTGATGGGCTCTTCCTGCCCATCAAATTGAAAAGGTTTAATTCAATATCCCAAGAAGGAAACATGATAGTCTCTAGTTTGTTAGATGAAACACTTTTAGGAGGCAAGTCTTCAATTTTAACAACTTTCTTATTCTATACAAGGGTTTTAGTTGGTTTCTTGACTGAAGGTGTCCACCGATGCCTCTCCTTTTGAAGATGGAAGACATAGTTTTCTAAGATCCCATCATCTCCGATGGTTGAATAGCATGAATAATTGTAGATTTTATAACTCATCCAAAGGCATATTATGGTAGGGTCTCAAACCTTCTTCTTTGGTGTACATTGGATCCACATCCTATGAGTCACTAACACAAGGTTTTAGTTTATTAGGTTTATGGTGATAAGATCCTAGGTCCAGAGTTGAACCTGGTAGCTTTGATACCATATGTAACACACTAAAGCTAACTTTTGGGTATTAACAACAATTAACAAATAATTCATAGGAAACATTTTTTTTCTTTTAATACAAGCTTCATTAATTCTTTAATTAGAACAAGGGTAATGGAATGACAACCAATCCACCATGACCAAGGAGACCAAGGGTAACGACCCTAACTCGATAACCTAATGACCAAGATACTTGGTTATGGGTTCCTACTTGGATGACAATTCTGACATTTCACCATGTATTTGCACCTTCTCTCTTTGATGATACTCTCCCCTTTTTTTGCGTGGGTGATCTTCCCCTACATCCATTGAAAAAGAAAGGATTAGCCATATTCACTTTTATTTTCTTCATAACATTTTTAAGAAAATACCACATCTAGATCATCATTAGGTTGTCAGTACATGACATAATTCATCCCTAAATATTAATTTCAATAAAATAGACAACAATTATTAAATAATCCTCATAAATAAACGCCATAACCTCATTGACCAATAATCCTCACACTTAAACATAACAACTTCATTAATCAATAATCCACACAATTAACTAACTTCATACTTCCTATGAAATTGTTATTGTAGCTATTTGAAATTCCTCAAAGAAGAAGTGTAATTATTCTCATATAAATGAATAAAGGGAATTATACATTTCATTGTGTTAAATCATGGTTCCCTTACACCTTGAATGACATTGAAAAATGATAAATTAAACATATTTTCATGTCAAATACATAGAGTTATGACTAAATCATTCCTAGACATAATCTATGTATCTTTAATACTCATGAAGATACATAAAATTATAAATAAGTTAAACATGAAACCTAAAAAGGTTCATCAAATTTATAAATGTCAATTTCTTCTAGCATTTGTACAAAACAAGCATATTAGATTGTGCCTTGTCCATTACAAAGTCAAGATGAAATAACCCATCCAATAACAACATGAATACAAAATTAGTAATTATTAAACCATCATTGCATTACAATAATGAGGCCTCTCGTAGACATACATATGATCTTCTTTAAAATCCTGAATATAGTAAAATATTCCTAACATTTGATTGAAATCAGTTTTTAAATTTTTTCTTAAATAGAAACTATCAACTAAATGTTTATGACCGCAAATGTGGAACAAAAATTATAATAATCCTCGATTATTTTGATTAGAAAGATAATGCACACATTCAAGCGAAATTACATTATGACATTGATCCTAAACTGCAAATTGATTTGAGATTTTAACACTATAATCATAAACTTAAAAACACTTAACTCTAGAAAATTACCCTCTGCAAAAATTAGTATCTAGAATCCAGAATGTGGAATCCTTTAAAATGAAACAACACTAACATTTTAAAGAGAAGAAGAAACCTTAAATTTAATGTGAAGTTGACACGTCGCACTCTCCTCTTCACTTTTTTTGCAACATCTGGGACCTAGAATATTGTCTATCTCATGGTATTCTTGCCTTTCATCTATGCTTCAACTGAAAATTTGTCTTTTTTTCTTCATGGTTGCATTCCCATAAAAAATAGTTTTTGTTGCACCATATTCCCCCATGTGATATTTATATATTCGATAAAGTGTATTTGATGGCAATTAAGATTTTACTATGAATAAGAAATTTATCAGATAAAATACTTCTCTAGGCAACCAAAGCTTCTTTGTAATAGTTTATTGTTTTTAAACTGTGAACTCCTAGATTTTCACAATACTTTGATTCACAGAGAGTAGCAAATTTTTATTATTTGACCATCCACCTCTTCACTTGAATCCTAATGTGAAAAAAGGAAGCACGTTTGGAGAGTCATAATTTCTCATCAAAAATAATGAAGTTTTCATTCCTCTCATTTTTTTCAACAACCTGTCATAAGCCTTGTGACTCTTTATAATCTTAGCCATTTCTGAGCAACTTGTGTTATGGCCAGCTTTCAAATACATAGTCTTATCTATGCACAAGCCATTTTCACTCTTTGATAAGTCAATTCATTTCACACCTCCAACTTGGCACTACCTATTTATATATGCTTCAATTATTATATCCCAAGAATCCACATTTATATCTTCGCTTTAATAAAGATAAAACTAAAATATAAAAAAATTAAAACAAACTCCAGCGCCCATGAAACCCTTTGGACTCTCTAGAGACGGTGGTTGCTAACGTGAAATGTCATTTCATTCATTTAAACGCAAAATGGTGAGCATTCATTGTGTTTCTGGCAACATAACTGACATCTAGATTTCCATTAGAGTTCTAATATTTAAAACCTTTTTGGGGGCCATTTTAGACCATTTGGTGATCACACATGTATTAAAAATGCATCAGAACTCATCTACGAGCCGTGAAACTGAACAATCTTACTAAGATTTTTCCCAAAAAACCTTCTACCTAAAGATTTCCCCTCAGAATTCTAATATTTTAAACCTTTTTTGGGACAATTTTAGACCAATTGGTGATCTCACACATATTAAAAAATGCATCACAACTCATCTAGGAGTCTTGAAACTGAACAACTTACTAAGATTTTTCGTAACAAATTTTCTACCAAAGGGTTCGGGATGATAATCACTTGCAAAAAAAAATTATCAATGTTGGAGTTTCAAGTAGATGCAACATGACTCAAGCATAGATTCACTTCACAGTATCAACATCAAAATGCACTACAAACATGCCAAATTTATACGTGCCAACACTATCTTCTCTACTTCTTGTAGATATTTCATTCATTAATGCTTACCACTACAACTATTCTAGAATCTAGAAATGATGCTTCTTTTGTCTCTTGACATGTGCATAATCTTAGTATGTCATGTTTGATCCAATCACACATTAAAGGGCTACATATGTTGAGGATACAGTCTTTGACTGGTGGGTATAAAATAGCACTATTCTTTTTGTCAATGGTCAAAAATGTTTGAGTGGTAGTTAGAGGCATATAAAAACTACACAAAATCTATAAAATTTTGGATAGAGGTTAAAACTTAACATTTTTGAAGATTCAATTGCAAAACATGCAATGCAAAAAGGACTTTCCATATTAGGATTGTGTCATGCCCAAAATAAACATCCAAAAAAACGTAACAATTTTTTTTTTAAAGTGTGATATGAAAAACATATGACTATGTCAACACTTCACTCTACTAAGCCTAAGGATCGACACAGATACTCCTATGCAAAAGCGGTTAGGGATGTGCTTGTAATGACTGTAACAATAGGAGGATCTAGCAAGGGGAATCTCTAGTCCCGTTATCAAAATGGACTTAATTGAATTGACTTATTAGTTTGTTAAGAAGTTCCACTGCTAACAGTGTAAGAACCTAACCCGACAAAACTACTAGATAATCGTTTAATTCATTCTTAGTTAGGTTGGAACATTAATACTACTAACTAAAAGCCTAATACACTAATACCAGATTTGGGACTAATGGTTTAAGGATAATAATTGACAGATCTAACTTACTAAATATACTCGCTAATCCTACTGAATCTAATCAATTGAGTTTCCAACATACCCAAATATGCTTTAGATTAATAATCAAGTTACAATTTATACACACCTAATTAACTTGTATGATAGCCTTATACAATTTATAACACTTAGATAAGATAATTACTAATAGACTAGAGGTTAAATACTAACTATACTTAAACACATTACCCTAATATAACTAATGTTGCATAGAAGCTAAGTTTGTTAAGAGATAAAACTAACAATAATAATGTGGGATTAACAACTAGTATTAACAATCCCCATGGAATAATTAATTTAAGTAAATAGTTAATTTGACCCAACATGTTATCTAAACCCACTTGTTTAAAGAAAAATTTATTAATGACAAGGAAATATTTTCTTATTATTATTATTTTAAAACATAAACTATACAAAAAAATAATAAACATCAAAGAATCAAATCCAAAAGGAATAAACTAAACTAAACTTTAACTCTTACTAAGCTACTATCTAAACCTACTACCTCCACCTATACCCACTAGCTTCCCTACAAGCTAAACTAAGCCCCTAGGCAAAGTGGGTGCATTTCTAGGCAAGGGAGGGCAAATCAAGGTGGACCCCACTCATAACATGGGGAAAAATTCGCAGGTTCCAAGATTAGAAGGTTAGAGATTTGGGTTAAAGTCAAAGTGTAACCATAAAGTTTCTAGCTTTCCCCAAGGTAATACCCAAGTGAAGGTTACGCATGCCAAGGGAAGAGGATACTTTTTATGACAAAGGGAAGATGTCAGACTTCAAGAACATAATAAGGTACGCATGTAAGAGGTGGTTGAAAGGTGGATAGTTCATTATACCATGTCAGCCATGTATACATGGAGATAAAGTAAAAAGCAAGGCAAAATGAAATCCTTTGGTAAGTGTCACTTCCTAAAAGTCCTTCTACCCACGTAGGGGAAAGTATGATGATCAAATATTTAATGTTATCTCTGCCATGCCTCTCTCCTGCGCCTAGGAAGAGGACTTTGTGGGGGCCACTAACAAGTGGGGAAGGCCTAAAAGTGATATTTTATTTGTGAACTTTACTAAGACCCCATCAATCATGATTTGGTGGGTAAATGACATGGTAATAGGTAGATTAGAGTATGCTTTAGTTTAGGTAGTTTTGTTTAGTGTATAAACAAAAATAAGGAATATTCTCTGTGTAGTATGGGGATAATTTTATCTCCATACATTTTCCAGAGAGCAGAATTGCTCTTATAAATTCTGGAAGTGTCTCTTTTTTTTTTTACCATATGACAAATACTACATCAACTTGATCTCTTTGTTTTATTTACTAGTCATAGGTGAGGTGTTTAGAATGCACTTAGTGGTTCAATTTAAGAGTTGCTCAAGAAGGTAATGAGTAAGTCTAGAATGTATATATGTCTCTTATTGATATTTCATCTTATCAGTTATTCCATGGATAATTCTTTTGAAAGAGAATAAGGAATGATCAAGTTTCTTCATCCAAGTATAGTCTATTTAAGTATGAGTTTGGTCTACCATAAGATAGGTTGGAAGGAGCTTTCAACTATGAATCCAAGTATTAAGAGTTTCATGACTATCCATATTAATGCAATTTTACATACTATTGAATGATTTCATATCTTCTCTTGCCAACTTTGAATAACTTTTTTTTTTAAAGAAAATAACTCCACTATCTTAAGAAGCAAAAATCAATTAAACAAGATAGAAATACATTGCATTTTCATTATAGACATCCTATCAATTTCATTACACAATCTCTATGATGAAGAAGCATTTACATTACAATTATATGTTACACTTTGATGGAATACTCAATGAGAGATCAACATAAAAGAGCTACTTCACTTCATCATATTACATATACCCTTTCATATACATCTACTATTTTACAATGAACTCAATAATGGAAATTCTTTACAATATACAAGAGAGAAAGATCTCCTTCAAGGTCAATAATACAACAACTTAGGAGAGTTGATACAAGCTCAACAAGAGAAACTTCTTCAAGCTTTTCCACTTGGGTGTTGACCTCAAAACTTGCAACAAAGGAGAGAACCATGGGTGCTCACCACCCAACCAAGGTCTCTTATGAGACCACCCCCAAGCTTGGAGAACCAAGGCTAAATGGATATGCAACAAGATCAACAAGATGCTCACAAACAATTTACACAAATGCACATACAACAAACTACTCCCTTCCAAGGTTACACAAATGAGTCTTACAAGCTCATTGAGAGGGTGGAGGTGGGATTTTCCAAGGGGAGAATGCCATTACATACAAATTTTCTCACCATGAGTATTCAAATGCCTCTTCAAGGCTACATATCCAAATGCCTCTTCAAGGCTACATATCCATGCATATCCAAATGCCTCTTCATACACATACTTTGTTTAACATCCTCTTCAAATACAAGAATGCAATGGCTTCCATGGTGCCCATACACCATGGACTTATCCCTCTTCTCCAAGAGAAGAGAATCTCACCTCATGGAGAGCCCAACTAACCCCTCCACCCATAGGCCACTTCTTCCCTTCCCAAAGGGTGAGTAATGCCTCACACCCATAAACAAGAACTCCCTCAATCAAGCAAAAAAAAGAACAAGATCAAACCATGAAATCAAACCCAAAATCCCTCCCTTACAACACATTGTCACAATAAGAATCAAGATTCATATACATGAGGGAGATAGATACAAGCTAATCTAATGCACAAGTAGAAAGACTTCCATGAGAAGAGTAACCAACCTCCACAAGTGTGATGGAAATGGAAATTTGAGAAGAGCTTATCCACTTTTCTTCCTCCTCCAAAACCCTAAAGTCTCTAAAATTAGAGAGTGGGTGAACACCCTCTAATTCTATCCAAGGCCTCTAAAAAGGGCTCCAAATTCTACCCACCCACCAATCATAATTGCAGATTTGACTCTAAGGTCTCCTTGATTTCCCTTGTCCCCCCATGATTAATGCTTGATTGGAAGGAAAGGTGAAGTTGGGTAAGGGTCAAGATCCATCCAATCTCGTAGGTAAGGGTAAATGGGTTCAAAAAAGGGTTGCCAAAGTCTCTAGGGGGTTTAGGATATACTCAAAACCTTCCTAACCCATACCCCTAACATTAAGATACATAAATTATGCCAAAAATGACCCCTATAACTTCTTATTGGCCTCTAGAAGTGGCTGGAATAAAATAAATTTAAATGAGTACATTACAAGTGTCAAGTGACACTAACAATTGCACATTACGTACAAATGCCAAGAAAAACTACTAATGCACATGAAAATTCACTTTTATGACAAGTTCACATTACAACGAGGCTTTGTAATCCCACATTGGACTAAGCCTTGGTTTACTCAGTTCACATGTGTTTAACCTTGGTTCTCCGATAATTCCCATGGTTCTCGTACTTGCACACTTCACATCGAGCATCAGTAGTTCAAGATGATAACTTTACATGAAATATACATATTCAATTTCCTATTTAGTATCATAACTCAATATGTATAGCTCAATTCAAATCACAATTTTCCATTCAATAATATTCGAACATCATAAGTACATAATCATCATGTGCAGTAATCAAATCTAATCATGAATAATTCACTTAATCAACGATGCATAATAAAAATCATGATGTACTCTAGATTCACATCCACACATACATAATATAATAATCACCATCAAAATATCGTATCTCGAGTCTCAATCCAAAATAGATCAACAAGTGTATCACTGTATCAAAATGCAGAAAAAGAAAGAT
The DNA here is from genome assembly GCA_027943335.1 of Chamaecyparis obtusa. NCBI lineage: Eukaryota > Viridiplantae > Streptophyta > Pinopsida > Cupressales > Cupressaceae > Chamaecyparis > Chamaecyparis obtusa. Next base: position 983,995 of record BSBK01005195.1, on the reverse strand, counting down.
GCTATGACGGGTCGGGGTGAGGCCTCACAGATTGTCAACAGTCATTATATAATAATGAATGTGGCACCTCTTGTATAGAATGTATGAGAATTTGATTTGAGTTAGAAGGTAAAGTGGAGTTGGAGCCTACAACCTTCATACAAAAGGAATCAAGAGTTAAAAGAAAGTGGTTATTTGCTGGCGTTGAGCTTGTAAAAGGATTGGGCTATAATTTTAAGACTCTTTGTATTACAACTAAATATTTATTAGGTTAGGTAGTGTAGTTGTAATTCATATAATTTTGGAATAACTCATAGAATGTACAAATCTTTTGTAAACAATATTAAATATGTATTTGTTCTTATTCTTGATTGTTATTCCTTGTTCTTGTGATTTTGTTATAGAAATTTGAGGAATAATTAACCAATTTTTTTTTGTAGATACTAAATATTTGCATTATAGGATCCCTACTAAATTGTAAGTTCATTTCAAGATTTCCCTACACCCTAAAAATTATGTAAATTCTTAAAAAGGGGTTTTGCCTCTAAATTCTTAGAAAATGATGTAAGATAAGATAATTGAGCATTGGAAAACATGAAATAGTTATGAAAACTTGCTAATCCAAGAAGAAAAATCTTAATTATACTATTAAAAACATATTTAATGTCTCCATAAGAATCCAAGGTACTATTGATCAAATTATTAAATATCATCAAGCATCAACAATACTAATGCAACTACTAACATATTCCAACAAACACAATTATTTTATTTATCCTTGGTGTAATATTTTCATCTAAATATGGTATTTAGGAATATAATATAGTCTTTCAAATTCCTTTTAGGGAATTCTCATTAGGTACAACTATTTCTTTTGTTGTGGCTTAATAAGTGATTTTACTGATTTCAAAATAAGTATCATTGAGTGAATGTTTCTAACACATGTATAAGGTTTTCCAATAATATATAATCGTCAATGTTATTCATGTATTTTTCCTTCTTATGAACATGTATATTTACCAACTTTGGGAAACTCAAGTGTTTGTGAAATTGTATAAATTTAAATTGCAATATATACATAATTTTGATGGTAGAGAAAATGTCTCACTTGTCAACATATTACCCCCAACGAGAAAACTCACCCCACACATATGAATTGGTAGTATCTCACTATTCTAATATTAGGGGATCATGGTAATAAAATCAACATAAGTAGGAACTAAACTTGCTCCATATCTAAAAATGCAATTCTATTCTTATAATAAAATTCATCACAACATCTTCATGATTAATCAAACAACTGGAGAATTATTTATTATAAGATCTCATAAAAATAAAAATAAAAGAGAAAAATTTAAAGTTATATATATCATGTAAGGGTAATGTTGGGTTGTTTATAGGGCCTAAAATTTTTATAAAGACAAGATAAATAGGGGAGAGGACTCAGTAGTTGAGCACCCTAACTTCATGCTTCTCAAAATTCAACATGGAAATGTTAAATCACTCTCAATTTTTTACAACATTTTACTTGGCAAGTCTCATGCTCATAACTAAGGTTTCAAGGCCACATCATCAAATATGATAACACATCAGCATGCTTTTTGCCAAGATATCCAAAACAGCCCAAAAAAATAGTGAGACCAATGGTTGTGCAAAAAGGATACTCATACCTGTGCAGGTGATGTGGCATCACGTGATTGGTTTTTTTTCACAACTAAGGATACATTTCATTAAATTATGAGAAATCATCATAGCAATAACAACTTTAAAGTCACAACTATTAGTGCCATGTTATAAATAAAAAAAATTGGACATTAAACCAACAAATGTGGGTATTAAATCAGAAAATGTAGACATTAAATCAACAATTGTTATCATGGGTATTGGAACACATTCAAGTATTAGATCATTTCCCTAAACATTAGAACCATTATGTCTAAGGTATGGGAAAGATGGGAAAGGCATGAAGTTGTTGTTGCAAGTTGCAATCAGATGGATGATGATGAGTAATTCCTCATTGTCATAAGGTTATGGGCAGAAAAAGACCCTATTGGAATGTTAATGCTCTCTATATAAGGAGTAGAACAACCAACAAACCACTTCAATCTAGGTTAGGGTTAAGCGACTTAGGACTTTCTCTCAAGAGGGTGTTTCTTCCACCCTCTATCGCATATAATGATGTGCTTCACTCATGCCCAAATTCCCATGAATATTAAACATATGGTGCCTAAGCAATGAAGGAGTTTAATAACTCTACTAATGGTGTTATTTTGGATAGGTTTGAGTTTTTAGGTGGGTTTGTAAGGAAATGAATTATCCTCCTTCCCCTATTCTTTCTCATATTAGTTTTGACGGAAGGGGTTTCTCCATGGGGGCTCTATCTAAGAATGAATTTTCTTAGCAAGGTGGGGGGCTTGGGACTGTACATTCTTTGCAAGTTTCTAGGCCTGATGTAACTAGGAAAATTGCCTACAACAACATTCTGACTATTGGGTGTCTCGGTGTGGTTGTTCACTCTAGGGTTTATGTGAAGGAGAACATGTCAATGTGGATAGTTCAAATGTTTTTTCTTTTGATCAAGCCGAGGTCAAGGGGTGATACAATTTTTAACTTTGAATCGATGTCAAAGGAAATTGGTGTAATTTGGCATAGCCACATTGTAAGTATCTAGATGGTGTTGAGTTCAAGTCTCTTCAAAACTAAAAAAATATTTGAATTGATTACTTCTAAGTCAATTACTTGGCTTAAGAACTCATTGGTTGGGAGATTGTGTGTATCTACCCAATATTGATGCCTTGAAAATGGAAATTATGCTATCATGTTGATGTATTCACTTTGTTGAATAACTCTTTCTTGTTTTATTTTTCCAATCTAAATGATTTCTCTTGGACTCTACGTGAAGGTCCTTAGTTTATGGGGGAAAATGGCCTATCTTTAAAACTGGTCATCAAACTTTAATCTAATCAAGGATGACTCCATCATGTATCTATTTGGGTTACTTTTTCAAGATTGCAGTTGGAAAACTGCAACCAAGAGGGTTTTGTGCTTATTGCAAATTCTTTTGGACAATATTGTGCTACTAATCTTCTCATTAAATTTAGAAAGCATCTTCTATTTGCCAGATTTTGTATGTGTATGCTTATGGTGAAGGACAAAGAGATCTCAACTAGTATTAAATTATCTTCCTTATCTTCTTCTTTAATCCAATCATGGCCCCAAGTATCCTTAGTTTCTTATGTATCATCTTCATCACCTTCATTTCAATCTACAATTTCACCATTGTCATTGTGTATGCAAGAGGAACCACTATTGGAGGTAGTCATTGAAGTCAACATTTTTGCGTCCATTGTGCCACCACTATGGTAATATTTAGTTAGCATTATCGTTCATTGGGATGTAATACTATATTTTTGAGATGTATAACTCAACATTTATAGCATATAAACATTTCCACTTAATTAAACATCAAATGCCATTAACGATATCTCCAATCATTAGCCTCAAATCATTTAAGAATCATTTACTATTTTCTCTTTAATGAACAATAGCTTTCCGCACAAAGAATGCCATATTTATGTGAAAACCCAAAAAGGCAAAAAGCACAATGAGAATAATTGTTTGGATCTATTGTCCAAATCCAACCTTACAAAGTAGGAATATAAAAGGAATTTACAATATGATGTAGGCACCAACCTACCAAAGATACCAATCCCCAATTGCATTTGTAGGCACCCATCTACAAGAGACACCAATCTCCTACACCAAAATTAAAGCATTGACTTAGTGAGACAATGATCTTAACAAAGATACAAGAGATATAAATTGAAAACCTTCAAACTAATTACATGGATTTTTTTATCTAAACAACCTTTAGAACCTCCTCATATAGTGTATAAGATCTAATGAAATTGTACAATGATTGAGATGCATCTCACATTGCATCACTCAACTTCATATCAAAAATAACACAAACCAAATAATTACATTGCACGCCTACTATGAATGAACCTAGATCATCTATATATATGAATTACAGTGAAAAATAAATTCACATGTTGGATTAGAGAAAAATTAAAGCATCTACAACCTAGCCACAAGAATAACCTTTAACCAAATGTGTAATAGGCCAACTCCAAAAGCCCACACATTACTCCAAATGAAGGGATGCACTACATTTTACCCTACGTAGACTTAGTTGGTACCAATAGTCATCCACACACTATCTTTGGAGAGCATGTGTTACAAACCTCTAGTGCACAAATCTAGAGCATAAACCCAAATCGACTAGTAACCACTTTGTCATTGCTAAATTTCTAACTACTAAATCTTAGCTACTAAAAATTTGGAATTTGACATAACATGGGTAGACATACTCTCCTTATAATTTTCATATCATAATGCTTAAGTGCTACAAAATGTGAAACTGAGCAAATTGCCAATGTGAACACATTATCTAAGGAATAGACCTCAATAACATACCATAAAATCTTTTGGATCATCTTCAACAATAGGAATGGATGCAAGATGATATTACAAGCATACTTCAACTGATGATACCAACATAGCTTGTCATGGTACTTCCAAAACTCAAAGGCTCACACATAAACCTAACAGAAGTAAAGTAATTGTGATAGTTGTGGTTATAGAATTACTTGTTGATATGACACCATAGTGATCTCCTTTATTGTAACATACCTTTTTCATTTAACTCTCACTTACTACTGACTCCTCTTTGACATCAATGATAACATATATTTTTATTATAACAATAGCCTAACATAACCCTTACATAACCACAACACAAAAGAATAGGTTTTGGTAGAACAAAAAACAAGGTCACTAAAGGACCATTGATAGCAGACTAGTCACAAGTCTAGTAACCCACATCAAGTGTGGGTAGACATCACACCTGTAATAAAGGGTGGAAAAGAAGAAGCTACAAAAATTTTATTCCTTTGCTGACGAATAACTATCTAGGTGATACAATCAGAGGGATCACCACCACCAAGGTCAAAATCCACAACATCATCAGGGATAGTGTGCTAACCCTATTGGGATCTCGAAGAGAGAACCACCAACATCAACAGGAGAAAAGTGCTAACCAACCTCAGTAGTCCTGGTTTGGAACATATCAGAAGCAACAACATTCAAAGAAGAGCTCACACCACCAAAGGGGTCTGACATAGCAACATGGGGTGGATATAATGGAATGGTAGAGGTTGGAGCAGTAGCATCATTCAAGGGGTGGGCATCATCAGTAGATTTTTTAGATGAAGAATCAGAGGCTAGGAAAGTCAAATGGTTATCATTTTCATCCTTCCACCAAGTGGCAACACCCTTGCAACATCAGAGTGAACAATCAGTGGCCAAATGGCCAATAGAGAAGCATCACCTATAACGAAAGGGAAGGGCCTAAAAATCTAGTGATTAGGTCCAAGACCTATCCCCAACCATGAGAATCACATCCCCCAAGAGGGAAGTAGAGATGTCTATATCAACAAAAATATGGGCAAAAGTAGAATGACTCATTGTAGCAGTAGCCTCATCCACCTTTAAGAAACAACCAAAAGAGTCCTATGGCCTCAAAGAAAGAGTTCTCTAAAAAATGTAGTGGAAGATTTGGGAGACGAACCCACACTAGACACACATTGAGAAGTTCAGTATGAGGGTTAAAGGAAGATGTCTAGGGTTTAGTTGAGAGAGTGATTCCCCCACACCCATAGGTTTCTCAATATCAAATCACATTCCTTATTAGAAGTAAAAGAAGAAATTAAAAAAAAAACCTCTTGCACAAGGGAATAGCTCAATGCTACTAGTAACTAGCGGTCTCCAAGAAAATGACACACATTGATGAAAATTAGGAAGAGAGGGCCAGTAACTAGTAAATCTATAAATTAGTCCACAATATTGATAGAACTTGTCATTTTCCACCACTTATGGGCCATACATCACAAAGGGAGCAGTCTTGGCATATTAAATGGGATGAGGTTTCATGTAATGCCCCACCAGGGAACCCAAGAGAAATTAACCTAAAACATGTTACTAAGTTTACCAAATATTTTTTTTCTTAATAGTTTACAATCAATAATGAATAATAATGTGTAAGAAACATTTAACATAATACAATACATACTCATAAATATAACTCATTAACAAATTACAAGTCTCAAGGGTTCCAAGATGTAAAATTACATATAGCTTAACCAAACTACTAAATACATTCCATAACATAATCATAGGATATAAATTACATTCATTTTAAAACCCAAATTGAAGTATTCCTAATCCTTTACTTAATCATAATAAATAAATAAAATGAGTCATAAAGTAAACTAGCATATATATTACAAATGAATAATATTATACATTCACTACATCAATGAAATCAAGGTACATACAACAAGATACAAACTAATACATCATAGTCTTCAAGATAATACATCTTCCACTACGCATGTTGCAGGGATAACAATAACATAATACAAATACATATACATCTCTAAAATCAATGTCACTATCCAATACATAAAATGGAATACAAGATATACATCGCATGATGATAATAAGAAAGTCTCCAAGCAATGAATAAGAAGATAGCAACATCAAGGATCATCCAAGCACAAAGTCACGAACATCAGACCTCAATGGTAATAAGAATCACTACCACCTGACCACATGGAACTCAAGAGCCCACTCCCACCGTGTTGAGGAGAAAACACCGGGCCTCACTCAAGGAAACAACCAAACAAGAAAGACTAATGCAACTATACATAGGATACAATGGTAACAAATGGATATAAGCTTATCAAGTATAAATGATCAAGACACAATTAGGTGTACCAAATTCTCATGTAGGAACCTATGACATATATAGGGAAGTTTCATCACATTGTCATCTACTTGAGTTACCCTGAACTAGCCACTCTAGACCTCGGACCCTCAAGAAAGACCCATGTGAACTAGTAATCCTCTCGTGAAGACAAAGAAACCAATCATGCCAGACCTCAACATCCCCTGGATGGGAAAGAATCTTCACCCACTATCATCCTTATCTTTTATTAGCACTCAAGGCATAGGTGAGGTACACAATTATCTTATTAATATTTTCTCTCAATAAATTTATTAAATTGTCACTTATTAAGTCAACTTACAAAAGATACCTAGGAAACCACTTTAGGGCTCTATTGCCTCCAAAGTAAGCCACTTCCCCACTATTCTCCTAGATACCCTACCCTAATGCTCCCAGACAAAGAACCAAAAAGAAAGTAAAACCAATACCCAAAAAAACTTTCCATAAATTGGTAAACCATGAATGTCATCAAAGACAAGTGTTGGAGCATACCAAATAATATCGCATTCTATAAATGGATCCAAACCGTCCATCCCATACCGGACATCTCAATGAATCAAATACCAAATCTTATAGTTCAACATATCAAAACGCGAGAGAAATTCATTACTAACTTCACTCTCCAACTTGGAGTAATAACATGATCCAAACCATCACTTAGATCATGGAGCAGACAAATAGAAGAAACAAGGTGACCAAGTTAATTAAGGCTCAACACAATAATGGTTGCCACCTTCTATGATTAATTAACATAATGATCGAAACTCAAGGACACATACCATAAACTCACAGATACACTCAAAATTACACATGAACCAATTGTAAAATGAAAAAGGTTATGAACTCTACATAGAATAAACCCAAAAGTATATTGGTATAAATCCAATCTTCAAGGACAAAGTACACCTAGGGCAATACTCTACCCATATAGACAAATAATTAGAACAAGATAAAACATACACATATGAGGTGTATTTAATATCTTATCAAATTGACTATTGTTATTAATTTAGATAGTCTTAAGTCATAAATGACTTAGTTACTAACATCATCAAAATAACTATGGAAAATAGAATATCAATTTATCTTTTATAAATTAATTTGTAACACTCTTTATACGAATTTATCTACTGTGTAAAATTACTAAATTACATTATAATTAAATTTTAATATAATTAAAACCTTTTTTATAATGAACCTCTATAAATTAGTTTATAAAAATCCCTGATATAAATTAATTTATTAAAAATAATTACTACAAAAACTAATATAATAACATACATAATGTTAGAATTAAGTAATACTGAGAGGGGGTTGAATTAGTATTACAACACTTAAATTTAAACTTAAACCAATTACTTATAAACCATATGAATGTTGAAATGAAAAGAACATAAACACATAACTCATAACACCATTATTTGTTTTCGAGGAAACCCTAGCCAAGGGAAAACCCCGGTGGGGATGGTACCCACAACTATGCACTAAAATATTGAATCCCTATTAAGAGATCTAGCCCTGTTAGGAGATGAGTATTACATAGTACATTTCCTTATTAGAGGAAATCAACCCTATTAAAGGTATTCAAAAACCATGTTAAAGGTATACAAAAACCCTGTTAAAGGTATGGTGAGCTTATAGCTCTTACAATCAATAAATCAGTTACAAAAATTAATCTTCAAGAGTGAACAATACAAGTATATGCTATACTTTGATAGTTCTAGTTATAGCTCTCTGTCAATCTCTGATCTCGCATCTATTGTCAACCATTACTGATATCCCAAATTCACATCCACATCTCATACATATCTTCCACAAAACACTCTTTATTTATATCTATTTAGTCATCCAGATGGCTCTCAAATACAACACAAAACATAATAATTACTTATACAAATGATAGATACTGAGTCGGCGATCTTATATTACCAAAGTGTCATCAATATACAATCTGCATCTAACTTAGCACGTCTCCATTCCATCTAGCATTCTCTTAATCATCGTGACTATTCATATGCCATGTTTCACTGTTCCTCTATCTTCGCATGCCTTCATATCACTCTAACTTGTTGATATCAATACCAAAACATGTGTGACCTTAATCAAAGGTCATACATATCCCAAAATTGTTAGGATTAAGTAAAATTGAGAGAGGGGGTGAATCAATGTTACAACACTTGAACTTAAACTTAAACCAATTGCAAATAAACCATATGAATGTTGAAATGAAAAGAACATAAAAACTTAACACATAACTCATAACACCATTATTTGTTTTTGAGGAAACCCTGGCCAAGGGAAAACCCTGGTGGGGATGATACCCACAACTATGCACTAAAATATAGAATACATGTTAGGAGATCTAGCCATGTTAGGAGCTAAGTATTACATAGTACATTTCCTTGTTAGAGGAATAGAAACCCTGTTAGGGGTATATGAAAAACCCTATTAAAGGCATGGTGAGCTTACAACTATGTGTGTGAATTTTGTACCTAGTTGTAGACACAACACTTCAGTAAAACATTAGAGGTTAGCAAAAACTAAAATCTACAAGTAATTGAAACTATGCTAACCAGGTGATTTACTGTCTTCTAGTAGGTGCAAGTATGATGTTTTCAGATTGGAATCGAGATCAGTGACAATGCAACACCTAAATGAAGGATTTGAATGCAAAAGAATGAAAGATTATATGAGTGCAAATTGTTCTATATTTTTGTATTTTCTGTGCAATAATATGAGAAATTGTATGAGTCTAAGCTATATGAATGAAATTGAATGCAGATTTAATCTAAGAATGCGATGAATGATATGAAATCTATGATATGAAAAATATGCAAAACTATGATCAACTATGAAAGATCTCACAAATCGCCTGCCGCAAGTGCTTAATCCTTCAATCACCAATTCGCCAAAGTTATTGTGAAAATTTGAGTTTTGATGAGATATGAAGAGCTAAGCCTTGATTTTATAGAAATCCAGCACTTTGAGGATGCAGGAGAAAATCCATAAATCACTCTTGATAAACTCAGGTTGATTTTTGAGTTATCAGGAAATCAAAGTTAATTAACTCACAAAAATCATGAAAAAGCAATGTTTAACTCAAAATAGAGTTTAGTTCTCTTTTTCACCTCATCATCAGATGTTGAGTTTCAATTTTAAAATTGATTGTTAATTTCTAGTTGCCTACTTTTCAGATTGTGCATGATTTAATTATAAATTAATTTAAAAATAAAGTGATTTATTCTCAACTTAACTAATTTTTGAATTAAAATAATTGATTTATGGGTTAATCAATTATTAAATCAAACTTTATTCAAAAAAACTATATTATTAAAAATTGACAATTGACATGAATTAATTAAATAAGAATTTAATCAACTAGTCATGAGATTTTAGATTTATTTTCAAAATTAAATAATACAATTTAGGAATAAATATAATTTAATTTAATTAAATAATTAACTGGTAGTATTAAATCTAATTAATTAAATATTTAGAATATTCAATTAATCAAACTTTAGGATAAATAGGATTTATCGCCAAATAATTATTAAATCAAAGATAATTAGGATAAATAAGGAATATTGCTAGGAATATTCTTAGATGCAGAATTAGGATAAAATCAATTAGGATTCGATAATGTGCAGATGTGCCTTAGGTTAGGACTTTGATGTCGATTTTGTTTGATTTGAAGATGTAGGAGGTTAATGAACCTATAGCCCATTTTTGGGGTATTACAACAACTCTTACAATCAAAATTCTATTACAAAATTGTTCTTCAATGATGAACAATACAAGCATCTACTATGCTTTGATAGTTCCAGTTATGGTTCATAATAGCCTCTATTAATCACTGATCTCGCATCTTCTATCATTCAACACTAATATCCCAAATTTGCATCCATCATACATACATGTTTGTCACTCTTATTGCTTCCATAAAACACTCTATACTTATATCAATTTTTCCATCTAGTCGGCTCTCAAATACAATATAAAATATGACAATCACTTATACAAATGATAAATGTAGAGTCAGTGATCTTGTATTACCAGTGTCAAAAATGTACAACCTTTATATAACTTAGCACATTACCATTCCATCTATCCTTCCCTTAATCATCGCCATTGTTCATATGCTTTGTTTCACTATTCCTCTGTCTTCATATGCCTTCATAACACTGTAGCTTACTGATATCAACACCAAAATAGGTGTGACCTTAACTGAAGGTCCTACATATGCCAACATGTCTTCCTCTAAGTTCACAAGCCATAATATATCATATATCACCTTTGCTAATCAAAACAGTACTGCAATATATTGTAATTATGATTATGTACTTAGTCATTTTCATGATTTGGTCTCCAATACCTATGCTCACTTCATGTGATCACTCTAACATATGTGTTTCTATAAATGACAACTCTCAAGTGATCCATAGTGCTCTCAAAGAATCACTCGCTAACAATTCTTCCTCTAAGTTCGCAAGCCATAATATATCATATACCATCTTCAATGACCAAAACAATATTGCAGTATACTGTAAATCTAATTATGTACTTAGTCATTTTCATGACTGTGTCTCCAACACATATACTTACTTCATGCGATCACTATGACATGTGTGTTTCCATAAATGAAAACCCTCAAGTGATCCATAGTGCTCTCAAAATATCACTTGCCAACAATCTCTCCCTTTGGCATTGATGGCAACACTTAGCAAAAAATGACTAAGTGTCCAAAATACTGACTGTACTCTTCTCCTTGTTTTCTTCCTTATATGCATAATCTTCTTTTTTTTTTCTTTTTTTTTCTTTTCTCCTAATTGTCTCTTCTCTCTTCTTCTCCCCCTTTGACATCAATGGAAAAGGTACTGACAAAGCTTCAAAATTTTAAGCATGTATGACTTAGTGCTTACTCACCAGATTCAAAATATCTTTGAAGGGATCTTCCAAGGTCTTCACTTCATCAATCCATGACTTAATCAGTAGTTCACTGACATAGATCAATCCATTTAGTGCATAAGATGTGGTCTATGTTGCCTTCAACTCAGTGGGTACAGAGTTCATTGATTTCTCAATCTTTTCCATCTCGATGACATGAGCTTCAAGAACTGATAGCTTGGGAGTGATTAAACTCTTTAGAAAACCAAACCTTGTCACTAATCTCCCTTTCTCTATATCCAAAAAATTGACTTTATCCAAGATCTTGGATGTTTTCTTATCCATTTCTAATACAATTTGTGAGGAGGTCTCACAACTGTCCATCATGATATCCAATGCAGCCTATCCTTGGCTATGATGTCTTCAATGTTCTTTATGTGTCTAATGGGATTGTTGCAATAACTATAGAGTTTTATTCCCTGTGCAACACAACTTTTGGCATTAATTGTAGTTTCTTTCAAAATGCCCAAGTCCCATGAGATGGACTGGAAAACTTCCTTCAACTTCTTTTCTAGGTATCTCTTCTCAGCCTTATCCTCTATGATCTTCAATAGTGACTCATAATGGCTGTCAAAGTTGTCCAATGCCATGTTTAGGTTCTCTGCATCATCTTTCCTTGAAATGTAAGAGGTGTAGGGAGTATTTTATTCATAGTTTCTACTGCCCTAGCAATCACCTTGAACTTATTATCTCCTTTTTGTTCTGACCTCTCCTTTGCCTTAGAAAATGCCATGAAAGATACTCTCATTAACTCATCCTCATCCATGCTTTCCACATTAGTGCTCACAAGTTTGTCCATACTTTCCAACAATAGGGTGGAGGAGGTGTTAGGTTCTTTTTTTATCTCAACTCTTACCTCTTCTTCTTTTTCTTCTCCTATCTCTTCTTTCTGTTCTTCCTCTTGATTTTTTTCCTTTTCATGTTCTTTCTCTTCCTATTTTTCTTCTATTTATCCTTCCTCTTTCTATCCTTCATCTTCTACTATCATCGCACTATCTAGATTTCCTTGAAATAGATCATTTACATCAAGTGAGGTGTCAAGTGTTATAGACACACCAACAACAAAGAAGTCTAGTTTCTTGTCAATTTCGCCTGCTTCTATGCTCTTCTCAGCTATCTTAGAGCTTTCTCCCATACCCAAAGGTGTAGGCTTGGTGGCTTTGGGAGGTGAACTCTTCTTAGGCATGTCGCTCATAATAATTTGATCCAATACCTTTTGTGTATCTTCAATTACCTCATCATATTTTCTTGCCATTATCTTTACAAGTATGGCCTTAGTTCTCAATAGAGGTTTGAGTTCCTTAATTATTCTCTCCCTTTCTTGTATGAAAACTACAGGAAACATATCTTCAATTGCTTTATTTCTTATTGTTTCATCCTCTAACTGTGCTAACTATTTTTTGATTTCCAACTTTCTATATAGGCCTTTTGGTATACTTCCTTCTATTTCTAGTAGATTCTTTTTATAAATTAGTAGGTGCTCAATCACTATGTCCTCTATCACTGACTGATTTTTAGAGTCATACCTCTCATAGTACATGTTCAGTGTCTTCAAGTTTTCATATCTTATTATTATTTTCTATAACACTTTTATGTCTGGTTTCCACAAATTTTGTATTTTCTTTTGTTCTACCTTTTATTCTTTCTTCTCAGTTACCTTGTCCTCTTTCTTCTTTATTTATACTTCTACCTTTTGTTTCTTAGGGCTAATAGGTTTGTTTGATCTTGTAGATCTCCTAAGAGTGCTCGTAGGTACATATTCTTTTTCTATTTTCTCAAGGGTGATTGATAAATCAATTACATCAAAAGTTGTACTTACTATCTTTTATGCTTCAGAAGGAGGAGGTGCTTCAATTGACATGCTAGAAGACCCTTCTATCATCTTAGTCCTTCTTTAATTTGTTCCTTTGTGATTCCTTCCTTTTCTACTATGTCATAAACCATCTTTTCTATTTTCCTATTCCTTTTTCCTTTATCTTGTTCCTCTCTAACCTAAGCTGACTTTTCTAAGTATGTTCCCCATCTTTCTTCAAATGTATCTATCTCAGATGCTAGTACATGTTCAATTTGCATTAAAAGAACCTCAGAACTAACCTCATATCCCATAGGGTATCACCATTTATTCCTAGGTTCAGCTAATTCAAAGCATACACAATCAGTTTCAACCATGAAACAGATTGTGTCCTTGTATCTCTCAACTAACTCCTCATGAATCATATATCTCTCCTTAATTTGACTTTGTAGGATTTTAATCATAGAAAATAATTCACCATCTACCCAGTCTTTGTTCTATCTTCAGTAGCTCTCTGATATATGTATACTAGTAGGTATGTTGTCCTTCCATTCTCTAGGGTGCATTCTGGGAAATTTGTGCTCAATATGAATGTACATGTGAACCAAGAGTGAACCAAATCTTAATGCTTTTGACTTATCCTTCTTTACAATCCTCACATTCTCCAAGAATTGTTGTGCTAGGATCTCACATAGGTAGTATTTGGTGTTTTCCTTTACCATTTTGTAATCCATCATGATTACCCCTATTGATACAGAGTTAGGTCTTCTACTGTAATATAACTTGTATCCTAGTAGAATTGCTACCAGTCTCACATCTTATTGAAATATATCATTAATAGTCATCCCTTGCTTGTCCCATTTGGAATGTGTTAGGTTTCCTACTTGTTTATTGATGTTTTTCTCTGCCACAGGGAGGGCTCTAGTATTGTCCAATCCAATTATTTCATGAATCAGCTGGCTACATATCTTTACAAGTTTCTCTCTTGTCTAGATGAATTGATCATGAATTCTTCTTAGTATGATATTAAACCATTCAATCTTACCGAACTCATTAAGAAGGGTTAGCTTTATGATTGATTGGTCTTCCAAGTGTTTGAAATTTTCCTTCACTTTCCCATTTGATTCTATCATCTCATCTATCTCCCTATAGATTTTTGCATCCCCTATAGTTTCATACTTACAATGAATGTAAGCCCTAATGTCTTCTACATGAAGGACGTCGTATGGGGTTTGGAAAAATTATTCTTCTGGATCATCCTCACAAGACTTAAAAGGGTGTATCTTAAACTTATACCTTGGTCTATCAACAACATCATATATGATAGGTGCATCCATAGCTTCTGATAGAGTATATGATCTAAATGCCTTTAATACATTGAATTGTGAAACTTCTACTTCGATCGATCACGCAATGTGGTTTCTAGGTGGATGATGTGCTTCTTAACTCTGTTCTCCTTGATCGCTTCTTATCAAATAGTGAAGAAATGATATGCTTCAAGGTATTTTATCCATCACTGGTTGAGTAAATGCATTTATCACAGTTATCTCAACTTTGCACACTGTCCAGTCAAACACAACTCTCGTGCTCATAGGATATGAATCTCCAAATACTATGATCATAGATGTAGACTCTATAATGTCTATATAGACCATATCTAATCTCACATGATATAATTCTACATAATCAAGGGCTAGATATAATCTGTTGTCTGCATCCAATTCTCCCCCTAAGGCCATGTTTGGCCTTGTAGGTTGATGTAGCAATGTTAACATCATGCAAAGAGTAGCATCTATTGTCTCTCCCTGAACCAATTCCTTATTGAAAGCTTTTACCTTCCATATCTTCCCATCATCTTCATCTATTGGTTTCCTGAAATGATTCTTGAATTCATCTATGTATTCACCAAGACTTTTACCACTGTCACCAATATTCTTCTTTATAACCACAGTTGGTGGTCCTCTTATATTTTTCATTCCATTATACCTACAAAACTTCTCTATGTGTCCTAAGTTGTGACATTTGAAATATGTAGGTGGTCTTATGTCCTGATTAACCTATAGCTTATAATACCTCATAGTATGTCCAAGGTTATTGCATTTGTAGCATGTGATCTTTGATATTGATTCTTCTCTGATGTAATCTTGCCTTCTTCTTGACTAATTAGGTTTTCTACATTCTTCTTTCTTATGTCCATATGCATAACAGTTATAAAAATAACCAGTAAAGGGTTTGAAAGGACCTTTACCTCTACAATCTCTTTTCATATCTCCAAGTTTGGTGCATCCAAAGCATCTACCTCTAAAAGTTATGATCTAAACTTTAGGTTCTTTAAAAGTGGATCTATCTTTAGTCTTCACTTCATATGATTCTTCATGAGTCTTAGAACATTCTCCTTCATTGTATCTAATTCCAGTCATGTCTCCTTTAGGTTTCTATCTCTCTCTTTGTTCATCAATTTTATCACTGCTCATGTGTAATTTCTCAATGTGTAACTTGGATTGAATGAGTTCACCTTTAATGATCTAATTGTACTTCTCAAATTCTAGGCATTTATCCTTGTAGTGATCAAGTTCTATCTACATCTCTCCTATATGTATGTTTGCTTCTTTTAGAGTCTCTTCAACTTTATATCTTGCATCCTTTTCATGTTAAATCTCTTCAATCATCAGAAGATTGATTTGTTTGTTTTCTTGCTCCAGCTTCTTTACTTGGTCTGATGTATCATTTTCTAAATCCTCCGTGATCTTTTCCATAAGGTCTTGTCTCTAACTTCTTGAAAGTTCAAGTTGTTCCTTTAGTTTCTTGATAAAACCTTTTGCTCTTCTTAATTTGAATTTTAAATCGCCATTCTCAACCTTTTCTTTGTCCAGGTCATCAAGTGTTGCTTCAAAGTTCTCTTGCAAACTTTCTAAATCCATTATGATCTCCCTTGAGCTGTTAAGCTTTCTCTTCAAGGGTCAATGGCTCTAATACCAATTGTTAGGATTAAGTAATACTGAGAGGGAGGGTGAATTAGTATTATAGAACTTAAATTTAAACTTAAACCAATTTCTTATAAACCATATGAATATTGAAATGAAAAGAGCATAAACATGTAACACCATTATTTGTTTTCAAGGAAACCCTGGCCAAGGGAAAACCCCAGTGGGGATGGTACCCACAACTATGCACTAAAATATTAAATCCCTACTAGGAGATCTAGCCCTATTAGGAGATGAGTATTACATAGTACATTTCCTTGTTAGAGGAATATAAACCTTTTTAAAGGTATACAAAAACCCTGTTAAAGGTATGGTGAGCTTACAACTCTTATAATCAATAAATCAGTTACAAAAAGTAATCTTCAAGAGTGAAAAATACAAGTATCTTCTATACTTTGATATTTCTAGTTATATCTCTTTGTCAATCTCTAATCTCGCATCTGCTATCAACCATTACTGATATCCCAAATTTGCATCCACATCTAATACATATCTTCCACAAAACACACTTTATTTATATCTATTTAGTCATCCAGTCGGCTCTCAAATACAACACAAAACATAATAATTACTTATACAAATAATAAATACTAAGGCGGTGATCTTATATTACCAAAGTGTTGGCAATATATAATCTTCATCTGACTTAGCACATCTCCATTCCATCTAGCATTCCCTTAATCATCGCGACTATTCATATGCCATGTTTCACTGTTCCTTTGTCTTCACATGCATCTATATCACTCTAACTTGTTGATATCAATACCAAAACATGTGCAACCTTAACCGAAGGTCATACATATCCCAAAATGTCTTCCTCTAAGTTCCCAAGCCATAATATATCATATACCATCTTCGCTGATTGAAACAGTACTGCAGTATACTGTAAATCTGATTATGTACTTAGTCATTTTCATGACTGTGTCTCCAACACATATACTTTCTCCATGCGATCACTATGACATGTGTGTTGCCATAAATGAAAACCCTCAAGTGATCCATAGTGCTCTCAAAACATCACTTGCCAACACATAAGTAATTAACATAATTAATAATTATTAAATATTAATATTAATAAATTCAATTATTAAATATTAATAATTACAATTAATAAATATTAATTATAAATTAATATTAAATCAAATTTAATAAAAATCAAACCCAACATTACCAAAAAAAAAATAAAGGGGTTGTGGGCCCCACAAGTTTTAGCCCTACAGGCTCCCGCGGAGCACCCGACGACATTGCGGCTGGGGTTGTCATGGGTATAACCCACAGAACCCATAGTGGCATTATTATTGGGGTTGTCATGGGTATAACCCATGACACCCGTAGCAGCTTTTTCGTTGGAGCCGTGACTCCCTACGACAGGGTGGGGTGGGGTCAAGCTCCCCCCAACCTTTGCCTTTAAAAAAAAATCCCCCTTTTTTATTAAGTTTTTATTATTATTATAATATTATTAACGATGCCAAAATGAAGAAAATTCGCATTCAGTGAAAGTATATTTTGCAGAGAAGGCAGATGCAAGTAGGGCTTTCTCATCACCAGTGAATTTCTGTGAGTGCTCATGCCCACAGTAATGCGCGCTCCTTTAGAAACCTTGATCTGAAACCCAACAGCGCAAAAGAGGAGTTTTCTAGCTATTGTTTTAATTGTTGGACCTACGGCCATAAACATAAGGATTGCAGGAGGCCGGATGAGCGTCATTTGCATCCCACATATGAGCATCTCGATGGTTTTATCGCTAAACAGCGGGCTCGGCCCCCTATAAAATATCGGAGCCTCAAGATGAAGAGTGTGATAACAAGGATAAAAACCTAAGGAAGTCTCTACTATATGATACTCATATAGCAAGGGTTTTGAACTCTATAAATCCAAAAGGTAAAGGGTTTGTGAACTGCAACAAGAAATCAGAGTATAAGGTATTCTCGGTCAAGTCAATTAATGAACAATTTGCCCTATTTGCAAAGACCAAATATGCTAAAATGGGGAAGTTTAGAGATGGATCTACAAAAGCTGAGTATGTTCTGCATCATTGCAATCTAGAGCAAAGGAAAATTGGATTGGTACCTTTTCAAGCACCTTCAGCTTGCATATTGAATCAATCAGCCTCATGGTCAGAAGTTAGAAGAAGGAGGGATCATCTCGAGGATACAAAGGCTCTGGCATCTAGGATTACTCCAGCTAAGAGCTCCAATGATCCTCTATCTGCGATGGGGGGAGGGGGATTTCCAAGAGCTAAGTTGTCCTCTGGGGTGGAAAAAGTGACCAACGCAGAATGGCAGGTGGTGAAAGGTAGGTATCCAGAGAAATCTAACCATAAGAAGTGCAACAACAATTTTTTAACTTTGGAAAATCCCTTTGAATTGTTAAATATGGACCAGACCCCATGCAAAAAGATACAACATACTAATAGGGTTTTGGAAGGGGAAAGGGGTGTATGGAAGGAACCGCAGATGAATTATGAGTCATCACAACCAAATATGGAAAATTTATCTTTTCCCCCTGTAAAAACCATAGGGCATAAACAGCCAAAAGGATTTTTCAAATGCGAATCTATACACAAATCTATGAATGCCTATAGCCCTCCTCATCAAACAGAGGCTTCCTTTGCAAATGGACCGGAATAGGGGCTCACGTTGAAGACATAATAGAAGGTCTGACATCTACAATCCCATTTGAGGTAAGTATTACTATCATGGTTGATAACTTCCTTTTTGTAGATTGCTTATCCAGCAGCCTTAAAGAGAAAATATTAGGAGTAGGTTCCTTGAAATACAGAAACATACCCTTTTATGTTTGCAATTGGTCTCCTCTATTTAACCCTATAAATGTAACAGCTTTCATGGTAGAAAAAGCAATTTTACTAAGAAATTTACCACTAGAATGTAATCATATTGAGATTCTTAAAAGCATAGGAAATAAGATTGGTGATTTTAAAAGAATTGCTAAAACTAAACATAATCAAGAAGAGGCTATCCTAATAATTAATTTAAATTATCACAAGTATATCCCCCCCCTTAAGCTTAGTTTCAATTCAAATTCTGTATTTATAAATCCAATGATGCTGGAAGACTTTGTAGAAAATCCAAAGATAGATAACAGATTGTATACTTACAATCAAAAGCATAGTAAAGAAACACTGCTATAGCCAGATAATAATATAAAGGTAAATTTCTTAAAGGATAAAGGAGGTTTTCTTCTTAGGAACATTTCAAAGGATAGCATAGAAATGCCATTCTCTCATTTAAATGTAATATCCACCCCGATAGAGCCTAGCTATTATTATGATAATCTACTACCTCCTTCACCTATTAAGAAGCTGGACAATGATATCAACAAAGAAACAAAGGAAGATTTTAGTAATGTCCAGCATCTGAAACATTTATGTTTAGACTCAATAGCCTCTAAAGAGAATGAAGAAAAAAGTAAAGTAGAAGATAATCAGAATAATAAGCTAGGAGAAACTCTTACAGATGAACTTTTGGATATGTTCGTGGATGAGATTTGTGATCGTGAGGAATTGAAATATCAAAAAGATACTTTAATCAATCTAATACAAAATATTACCCGAGAAGATAATGAGAAAGTGGATTCTATTGCCACTCAACATACTTATCTCACTATCCCTGTAAAGGAAGTCTCGGACTATACCCCCCCAGCCACCTTGGCATGGTATCAAACCAATTAGATGTAGAAAATATAGTGCAGAAAGAGGACAAACCTGTTCCAAGAAATTCAACTATAGTGCAAGAGGAAAGTAAGGATATTAGCAATTCCAAGAATGTGGCCCCTTGCATGACAATTAAGAATACCCATAAAAATGGGGAGAACCATGCATTCTCTATCCCATTAGAGTTGGAAACACTAAACCTGGACCTTTCAGAAAATATATTTGAATCATATGGAAAGGAGCTTATAGATAAGGAAACAACTCAAGTTCAGATTGAACTAGAATAGAATAGTTCAGACAAGCAGGATAACCCCATCATTAATTCAAATCAAAACTTTACACTGGTTAAGGACTCTATTGAGGGTCTCCTTGGAATTACTAATAAAGAGAGGCAATTGGGAATAGCTATGAATAGAGGCAACCTAAGTTCCCCTAATATTAACAGAATTAAGAAGAAAAGAGGTAGGAAATCAGCAGTTGAATTAAGAACAATGGATGGTAATGCGGGCAGCCAAAAAAAGATAGCTAAAATTTTGCACACAGGGAAGAGGAAGTACCTTCCCCAACAGAAATGAAAGTCACTACTTGGAATGTTAGGGGATTAAACGCCCCTAACAAACAGAGATTAATTAAGAGATATCTAAAAAAATTTGAGTCTGAAATAATATTATTACAGGAAACCAAACTCAACAGGGAGGAAAGCACTAAAATTAGTAAGAAACTTGGCATATGGAAATCAGAATTCATTACATCTACAAGACATTCAAGAGGATTAGCAGTACTGTGGGACCCCCGTAAAGTTGTAGGCATACCAATTTTTAATAATAGTAACTGGATGGCCTTAGAAGTTAAAAGTCTAAAGTCTAACTTGAAATTTTACCTTATCAATATATATGGACCAATTCACAACGAAGAAAAAAGGAGAGTTTGGCATGAGATTCACCTTTTCTTAAATGATGCATCAGAATACCCTTTCCTGATTGGAGGAGATTTTAATGCCATCTTATCTCCTGAAGAAAAATTTGGAGGTTCACATTATGTATCTCAAGCTCACAAGGATTTTCGCAACTGGGTTATGGATAATCATCTAATTAGCATAGACACAAATAACGGAATATATACATGGAATAATAGAAGAGAAGGTTTTAGTTACATTGCTGAAAAGCTGGATAGGTTCTTTATTAGGACTAATATAGAAAACTTTAATCAGCTATATTCTGCAGAAATCCTTCCAGAGGCTGGATCGGATCATTTCCCAATTAGGCTTTCTATTATAGAAGACACTAAACCAACAAGAAATCCATTCAAATTTGAGTTTATGTGGCTACAAAACCCAGAATTCATTAATCTAGTAGAGGACTGGTGGAAACAGATATTGGTTAAAGGATCCAAAATGTACTACTTAATAGCTAAATTAAAAATCATTAAAAATAAAGCATTGGAATGGAATAAGAACAATTTTAACAACATTTTTGCAGAAAAAATTTAGTTAGAACAAGAGCTCGCTGACCTTAATAATTTAGTAATAGAACATGGGATGAATGATCAAAGTTATTATAAGGAGGAGTTAATTTCTAAATACAATGCCATCCTCCTTAAGGAAGAGATATTTTGGAAACAGAAATCTAGGGAAACTTGGCTCCACGAAGGAGATAGTAATACAAAATTCTTCCATAACACCACCAATTTTAAAAGAAGCATTAATAGAATTTCTAAAATTAAGAATCGAGAGGGAGAGCTCACTGAGGAACCTAAACAAATATCGGAAATCTTCTTGCAATTCTATCAATCCCTTCTTAACAACATAGAAGGTACTGACCTTAGAGCACAAAAAGAAATGCTTAAAACTCTTCCCAAGGTACTTACAGAAGCAAATAATAAGATGATTAATGACAAACTATCCCTTGAGGAGGTTAAAATAGTGGTCTTTCAGTTACATCCAGATAAAGCCCCAGGCCCAGATGGGTTCTAGGAAGGATTCTTCCAAAAAAGCTGGCACTTTGTTGGTGAGGAGGTATGGCAAGCAATAGAAGCAATGAGAAATTCAGGATCATTATTAAATGAAATAAACAATACCTTCTTTGCATTAATCCCAAAAAAAAATGAGAGCATGGAGCCAAGGGATTTTAGACCTATATCCTTGTGTAATACAATATATAAGATACTTTCTAAGTGTTTAGCAAATAGGCTTAAATCTCTCCTTCCCAATATTATATCAAAAGAACAGATAGGGTTCATAGCAAATAGATCGATCTTGGATGGAATTATTATAGCACAGGAAGTAGTTCATACAGCCCAAATAACAAAGGATCCTAGCATGCTTATTAAGCTAGACATCCAAAAAGCATATGATAAAGTAGACTGGAGATTTCTATGCAAATGTATGGAAGCATTTGGATTTTCCAGACAATGGATTAATCTCATTTTTAAGTGTATCTCCACACCTAAAATCTCAATTTTAATCAATGGAACACCGGAAGGATTTTTTAGTATATCTAGAGGCATAAGACAAGGAGATCCAATATCCCCCTTCCTCTACGTCATTATGGCAGAAGCGTTAGGTAGATCCATCACTAAGAAATAGATGGAAGGCAAAATCATAGGATTGAAGGCTTCAGAAAACATTCCAAATATTACACACCAGCACTTTGTGGATGGTACAATCCTACCCGGCCAAGCTAACAGGAAAGAAGCTAGAGCATTTAAGGACATCTTAAACATGTATATGGAAGCTTTAGGACAAGGGGTCAATCCCTCCAAATCAGAAATCTTCTTTATTAATACCCCCCCGAAGGTAGAATCAGAGATATGTAATATTATGGGATACAAGATTGGGAAATTCCCATGCAAATATCTTGGTATTGACTTGGATAAAGGCATCCAATCTTCCAAATTATGGCAGCAAGTTATCACTAAAGTAAAAAATAAGAAGAGTTCTTGGAAAGGAAGATGGTTAATGAAAGCAGGTAGGGTGACTATGATAAAATCAATCCTCTCTGCCATACCTACATATCATATGTCTGTACTCCACCTCCCTATTTGTATCAAAAAGAACTTAGATAAAATGCTTAGAGACTTTTACTGGCAAGGTCCATCAGAAGACAAAAAACTTGCCCTCATTAAATGGGATACCTTATGTAAACCAATCTCGAAGGGGGGTCTAGGCATCAAACATCTCCTATGGCAAAACCAAGCTCTTGGAGCTAAACTTATATGGAGAATGTATAAGGAATCTAGTAGCAAATGGGCGTCTATACTACTTCATAAATATATCCTTGATGTGAACCCCATTAATATCTTCAGATCTCGCACTCTTGTCAAAGGCTCTCGGATTTGGAACTTTATTAAAGAATGCAGAGGCATTATTAGCAAAGGTCTAACATGGGATATAGGTTTAGGGGATCAAGCACTTTTCTAGGATGATTCATGGGCAGGTCATCTCCCCCTAGACACTCTAAGAATTTCACCAGAGTTTATGGAAGAATGTAAAAGAGTTAAAGGCATTTATCTTAAAGATTATCTATGTAAAAAATATGGTTATGAATGGAGTAATTTAGAAGAAATTGGTTCCGCATGGCATGAAAAACAAATCATTTTCACAATTTTGAAAGATAGAGAAGCTTCACTCAAAAGTAGACCAGATATCTTAATCTAGGCTAAATCAAATAAAGGCAACTATACAGTTAAAGAGGGTTACAATTCTATTATTTGGGAGATGAATATGGATAGCTTAGATATCCCACTAAATCTATGCTAGCACAAATCTTGCCTTCCCAAAGCTGGCATTTTTCTTTGGGCAGCTCTGCAAGACAGAATTCTTACAGCGGATAGACTTAATAAACTGGGTTTTGAAGGGCCATCTAGGTGCCCCCTATGTGAGAATCATTCTGAGGATGTTAATCACATTCTCCTTAATTTCCCTTATACTCAGAACTGCTGGAATTGGCTCCATCAAAGCCTAGGCTGGAAGTCATCTCTTCAATCTAATTTAGTCAGCCACCTCAAAGCTTGGCCTTCTCTCTTTAAAGACAATTTATATAAGGATATATGGTTCATTTCTCCATCTATAGTAGCATGGGAAATCTGGAAAGAAAGAAATAGAAGGATCTTCACAGATCAAAAATTATCATGGAATACAATCACCAACAAGATAGAAGCTTCAATAGTAGAAATCATTAACAGTAAGCTTAGAGACAAATTGAGTTATGAGGAGTCCTTTAAAAGCTGGGATAACAAAATTAGAAGCAAGTGGCCTAAATTAGATATTCCCCCCCTTTATGGAAAAGGGGGATCCAAAAGGAAGAGTGATAGAGCCTCTTACAAGTGGATCCCTCCGAAAGAAGGATGGTATAAACTCAACTTTGATGGGGCATCTAGAGGGAACCTTGGAGTTGCTAGCATTGGGGGGATAATTGGAAATGGGAAGTTGGAAGTTATTGCTAAGTTCTCAAGGCCTATCAATCCCACCACTAACAACATGGCTGAATGCATAGCGGCACTAGAGGGTCTAAAGCTATGTAAGAATCTTAACATCTCCAAATTAATAATTGAAGGTGATTCTCAAATTATAGTAAATGCCATTCATACCAAAAAAACACCTAATTGGATCTTAAACTCTAAAATAGAGGAGATTAATCTAGTGATGGAAAGCTTCACCAAACATGAAATTAGGCATACATATAGAGAAGGTAATACAGAGGCAGATATGGTAGCTAATCTTGGAGCTGATGGAGTCATAACCTAGATTTATCATGATGAGATGACATGGAAGAACAAATATATATTGGGTAATGGACAAGATTAGGCATATGTGATTTAATTTTAATAAGGATTTTTAATTAAAATACCAACTGACCGTTAGAAATGTAGTGGCTTAGAGTTGGTGCATTTAAAATTAATCAACATTTATTCCTAAATAGGTTTGGTCAGATTAGGAACTTTTCTAGGACAAATTCAACAAACATTTACTATTCAGCTCTCCCCATTCCTAGTGCATTCTATGTGAAAGACTAGTGGTTAATATTGTTTATAATTTATTAATAGAATATCAGCCACTTGGTTACCTTATTATCAGCCTACTAATCCCCTCCCTTTCTCTCAGCCACCCCTCTTGAGGAAAGCATGATGTTTAGGTAGGGTTAGTTTATGGTTCTTCTCGCTCTAGTGTTTAAGATCTCTTTTCACCACCCTAGCTAGACTCATCGCATGATCGCAAGAGCTCAAAAGCCTTCATGCGATCATGTGACTAGCTTTTGAAAATTCCATCCTTGCCTCCCAGGACACCTAGTTCACAAGATCTGCTGACTCAGTCCAACGTACGACAACACCATAGGAAATGCCCTCAAAATCCAACAATGGCCGCATGATCGCATGGGATCAGAAGATCCCATGGGAACATGCGACCACCGTAGATCTTGCATCTAGAGGGCCCATGCTACATCACCAAATCCTATTTTACTTGACTGCTAGAGGCTTGTCACATGGTCGCATGCGGTTAGGAAGCCACATGCGATCATGCGACCAGCATGCAATTGCAAGCTTTTTCATTACCTTGCCTCAAGACTGTTGACCAGCATTTAACCCCCATAACCACAGATGGTTTGTCGCATGGGTGCATGGGATCAGAAGATCCCATGCGATCATGCGGCAAGCTTGAAACTGTTACATTGATCGCTTGCCTTGAACCTCTTTACGATCGCTTATGGCTTGTCGCATGATCGCATGGGATCGGAAGATCCACATGCGATCATGTGACCAGCTGATAGTTGCTACCCGTTGACTGCTTGGAGCTAACCGCCAGACGTTTGGGCCCGCAAGACCTATTTTTAACCTTAACTCAACCTTCACCTTGGGTCCACCGTCGATCTTTGCTGATACTGCATCAACAGTTGTCGTATGATCTCATGGGGTCGAAAGATCCCATGAGATCATGCAACAGCAGTCAGATCTTCTCTACGCTGGCACAACTTTGAAAAGCTTGAAAGATTCCATGAGATTATGCATGGCTATGAGGATCTGGGACTTGCCTGGTCAGAGTTGCGCATTTGAAGGTCAAAAATATAGAAGGTTTTCTAATTCGAGGTCAAAAACACAGAGAATTTTTGGACCAAAAGTCAAAAACATCCTGAGCCTTCAAAGTGAAGGTCGAAAACACATTGGGTTTTCGGGCCAAAAGGTAGAAAACACAGTGGGCTTTGACACTTGAGCATTTCTTGGAACAAACAGGATGTGGCCAAAAAGGGAATGATAAGGAAATTTTGGGTAACAGTACTTTCACAACAGCAAATTAAAGGGTGTCTCCATAATACATGGGTGACATTATTATACACTCTTAGAGCAAATACTTGGAATTGATAATCATGATCGGTTTCCCTTTGATATGAAGGTATTCATAGCTAATTTGTTATCATTATATGGACTAAGTCATGTTAATTATGTTACTGTAAGGAGTTAATTAAAACCCTGAGGTAATGCCCCTGGGAAGGGGGTCAATGGATACTTTTACTATTTTGCTACACAGCTAGACATAGGTAAGAGTATATGAATATATGTATAGGTATATACATATATTCATATTCTTCTTAACAAACCTTGCTAAGTGTTGTATTAATGATGACCTCAGATAGGATAATGGTATGTACATACGCTTATATATATGCTCATTATATATATGTATATATAAATGTATGTATATACCATCTTATCTTACTTTAAGCTAGCAAGGTCTTCTAAGCATTGTTTTTTCTCAGGGAAGCATTTCGTGTTACAGAAGATGAGGCACAGTTAATGCATTTGAGAATACAGTATGGAACATAGTCACAATTGGTATTCCTATATTAAGTTAAAGGATCCTAAAGTCAGAGTTTATATTAGGTATATAGATATATATATACTAGTAATAGTATATATAGATATATATACTGATGCCTAAAGCTAAGATATAACGATTTGCAAGATCAGAATTAGGAAGTCTTCAATCCTGTTACCTTTTATAGTTTAATATATATAAATATAGATATGTTGATAACATTATATCTATATTTATATACATTTGATCACCTCTAGAAAACAATCTAAAAGAGGAAAGCACAGGATACATGTATGATAAGAACTGGGGATGTATTGAGCAACAAATAAAGTTATTGCTTGCTTTAATGGGCAACTTGTAGTTTCAAGAGACGGGGACATATGTTTTTATGGAATCTCCTGGGATCTAAGAATAGTGTCATGTTGTTATGAAGAATTTAATAATAAGTTTGAACTACTGACATTGCAAAGCCGAACACTCATCAATCTAATGTAATTTCAAGTAATAGCAGAAACTGATGTTCTCCATGAAATGAATGTATAAATCGATTCCTTAAGTCTCCATGATCCTAACAGTGAAAATGGTGCACGATTTGATGTTGAAATGAGCCAGGTTGGGAATCCACGTGCACCAATCATAGAGCGGTCGCATGATCGCATGGAATAAAATAATGCCTTGCGATCATGTGACAATGGAGTTTGGGCAGGTGAATGCGCTCTACTGGGACCCATGTATGCTAACAGCACAGATGCGATAATGAAAAGTTATAAGTCTGAGCCCGACAAGGATAGTATTAAATATTATTTCATGCGCCAATGATAAAGCGGTCGCATGATCGCATGAATAAAATAACACTCTTGCGATCATGCGACAATGGAGGACCAGGTGGGACCCGAGTCAATGGACTTACCTATGGTGGAACAAGGAAAGGATCCAACGGCCCTCGCATAATCATGATCTCTGTCAAATACTTTTGTGAACTTGTGAGATCTTTCCACGTGTAAAGGTGGGGCTGATAAAAGTTGTCCGGAAGGAGGTTGCATAAGATTTTGGATCGACGGCTCCCACTTTGATGTTATGGAAAGAAAAATGCTTAGCGAGATATTGACACGTAGCCGTGGGACCAAAAGAGTTGTAGATACTAAATCAACGGTAGTCGCTTAGTCGCTATGGTGTGGAAGATGCTTTGTGACTAAGCGGGATCCTTCCACATGTCCAAGTGGGGCCGAAAGAGTTTGTATGCGATATCAAATCAATGGTAGTCGCTTAGTCACTATGGTGTGGAAGTTGCTTTGCGACTAAGCAGGATCCTTCCACATGTCCAGGTGGGGCTGAAAGAGTTTGTATGCGATATCAAATCAATGGTAGTCACTTAGTCGTTATGGGAAGAAAGATGCTTTGTGACTAAGCGGGATGTTGACACGTAGCCTGTGGGACCTGAGTCTTAAAGAAACTATCAGAGATGATATAATCATGGTCGTTTGTTTCAAAAGCTACCAAATCAATGGCATAAGTTCAAATCTGAGAATTTTTCAATGGATGCCAAACTCAAATATAGCATCCTCTCAGATGTATTACCGCATATGTCGCATGATTGCAAGAATTAAAACAATTTCTTGCGATCATGCGACAACATAAACCGGGCAGATGAGAGAAGATAATGAACGACAAGGAGTCTGTTCCAAATTATAAAGGGATTGTGGGACATTGAGATCTCACAGATCCGTTAAGGGTATGAACACATGGTTATATATATATAATCTACATATATATATAACCATATGTTCAAACTAATTATTTTTTGCCTTACAATTTGAGGAGCTTGGAAATCTTTGCAGCTTTTTCTGAATGATGTAAATATTAGAGGCCCATAATGAACTCTGCTATTATCTTCTTTCCGATAGTTAGCCAAGTATGACTTGAATTTAGTTAGAATATTAGTATAGTACTGAGGAGTATATTTAGTTCTAATGTAAATATGCCTAAAATGTTAAGACTCTCATGGCAGGAAATGTTAATCTTTAGCGGTAAGGATTTTTAATCACAAGAGTATTTGTTTCTAGTATTATATTGTCAATAATAAAAGTATTTAACTACAGGCTTCATAGTCAATATCAAATATTCTTAGATAGGTTATGTAGCAGAGATGTAGAATTTTTATCTTGATGCAGGTTAACCTTGGTCTCGGAGGAATTTTGTCTTATTTTTTTCAGGAAGGACTATCATTCGGATGTTCAACACATATACTTGACATAGTAGGAGGATTAGAGACTCTGCTTCAATTATACAAATGATGTAATCCTTGTCTAATCACCTTTCTATGTATAATTCATGATTTTAAAAAAAAAGCAATCTAGAGTTTTTCGGGACATAGGTATGCCTACGTAAATTATGTACAAATCTTGATAGGTATTGAGCCATGGGTATGCCTACGAAAAATATGTATTTTAACAAATCTTGACAATTGTCGAGTCATAGGTATGCCCATGTAAATTTTTGTATAAGGTCAGGACCTATGGTCCCGGGCAAGGCTGGAGGTTTTCTCAGCCCCGCTCTTTCCTACCAGCACCTGCAATGAGCGGGGTCACATTGTAATATAATTATTTATATTAATAAAAATGTCTAGGGCTTCGGCCTTTTACCAATCAAAAAAAAAAAGTTTTTATTATTATTATTATTATTATTATTATTATTATTATTATTTTATTTTATTTTTAAATAATTTTCTTGGAAGAAAATTATTGTGCCAAAACAACAAGCACATTTTTTTCTTTTTTTTTAAATATATTTTTTTCCAAAAAGCTTATTTGATATATATATATATATATATATATATATATATATATATATATATATATATATATATATATATATATATATATATATATATATATATATATATATATATATATATATATATATATATATATATATATATATATATATATATATATATATATATATATATATATATATATATATATATATATATATATATATATATATAATTTTCATGTCTTAATGCAACGATTTAATTCTTTTTTCTTATATTCAATTTACACTCTAAATTATACAATACATCTAATTGACCTATAATTCTAATTTGGTTTAATTTCAAATATTTTTATCAAATTTAAAATCAAACCCTAGTTGATTTAATTTCAAGCTTTCCTATTGTTTCCAAACAAAGATCTAGGTTTTCACAGGTCCAATACAATAAGATTTTCTTCACTAAATCAAGAACTCAATAGCTTTTCAAATCAAAATATTCACACAAAATGAAGAATCGTAATACAGTCATTCCAAATACAAAGATCCAACCTGGCAAACACAAAGTAGACAATCTTTTCAAAGGAAAATATCTAAAAGGTTTTCAAAACCCTACCATAATCCATGAATTAATAGAAGCCACCAAGAACGATCCAAAACCTTCACAATCTTAAGCTTTCACAAATTCCTTAAATTTCCATTCAAAGCCAAAACCCATCTCCCTAAAACCCATGTCCCCAAAAATGACCAAAAAGGACTCTAATATAGAAAACCCAACAAACTAAACTTTACACATGCATCTCACAATCAAGAATTAGAACTCAACAATTAAAAACAATAAAATAGTTAACTCAAAAATCACAAAAATCATAACTCAACTCCAACCTCATTTATATCAATCCTTTATTTTTATTTTTTAATCAAAAGTGAGCGAACCACTAATATTATGTATATATATGAATCCGGTTCAAGGGCTCAATTGGGAAAGAAACAGTAAGAAAACCCAATATTCTTGCCTAATTACAAATATACAATTCTTTCAAAAAAATACAAAAGTCTAGAGCCAAAAAACTACCATGAAGACATCTCTTGTGGCATATTCGGCTATACAATGCAAGATATTACGAGTGGTCTAGGAGATAGTTCATCAAAATGTACATGAAATCTGCAAACTTAAAACAAAATAAAGATCCCTAGTACGATGAACAAAGTCTTACATACATTAGAGGACTTAGGGTATAAACACAATACAAATTTCACTGCAAAAAAAGTGCTCAAATTGTGTACATGAAAAAATTAGGATGATCATGTGAAAATTTAAGGGACGGTGTTTACTCTTCCATATTCTAGGGGTCTGTAGTTCCTTGTGAGCATTGATTTCCCCGGTTGATTAAAATTAAAGATGTGGTCTCCTCACACGGACCTCTCAAAACCAGAGCTAAGGTATCCCTAGCAGAAGATTGCAAGCATGGCCAACCATCATTCGTAGTCTGATAATCAGGAATATCATTACCCTAGCTAGAAGATTAACCCTCGGTTCGTGGGCTGAAATTGAGATATGATAGTGGACCTGATAGTTGGCTTTGTTTTTGTGCTAATGCTGGAGCCTATGAAGTCACATCTGTTGTGTTGTCGAGCTCAAGGATGTCCAAGAGATCGGCTACTCTATAGCGGATTTTTGATGCCACTGAAACATCAATGTCCCGACCATGAGAATGGAGGGCATTTATAACATGTCTGAAATTTTGTCTATCTAAAGCTTTCTTTATGTTATCGTAAACAAGCATGTAGGCATGGTTGTTCTGAATAAAATGTTTGGGGAATAATCTACCAAGAAGAGTGTGTCCATTCTGAATGTTATAATGCTAGACTTCACTCTTGAACTTACCCAAACAAAGTAAATCCTTATCTACAACCTTGTTGTAGACAATATCTAGCAACTGTGTACTTTGCAGAATGTTCATGGCATTGGATAAAAAGACTGACATTACCTATGATGGGTAGATTCTCCTTTTTTCCCTAGGAGCTATAATTTTGTCCCCAAGGAATTCCTTCACTGCTTTGTGTATGCAGATGTTGTTTAGGGTAAATATATGGTCCGGAGTAGTGTCTTCAATGTGTGCTAAGATAGCCACTTCATTTCCTTCTACTGCAATGTTTATCCTGTCGTTCCATGTCATATACTCCCAGTGAAATTTTCTAAATTCTCTACAAGACAAGAAAGATTTTGACGCCATGACTACAAACCAAAAAATAACTGGAAATTAAAAGTAGAGACTATGAGGGTAGGAACGAATGCCACTTAAAACCATAGATTGTGAATATATGGTTTGTAGACATGCTTCATCAATATTCTCTTGTACTTCAATTAAGGTGACAGATATTCTCGAGCATGTGAGTTGATACCCTTCTTTTAAAACATGAAGAAATATAATGAGTTATGGTAAGTACCACATCCTAAAAGTCCCTTCTTGGCAGAGCCACCTCATGAAAATTTAACAATGCAATGTGAGAAGCCACAGATTTTGTACCTTGTGACAAGATGTGATGTCGTAGAAATCCTATACTTACTTGGCAATGATTCCCAAAGAAGCTTGTGAAACTCGTGTATGGGAATTAGTTATTAGTGGGGATCTCCTCATTTACAATAAGATCTTTGAAGGCTGAGTTGTCCTACAAAAATGCATATGGGGCATAAGAGTTGTGTGTTTTTCCATCACAACCATAATTTGAGAGCCAATCTGCCACTTTGTTTCCTTCACGAAGGGTGTTGGAGATAATATGATTTTCAAAAGATTATAAAATTTTCCATATATGTTTCACAATGTAGCTTAATTTCTAGTTCTATATTGAGTTTGTGATGTAGGCATTGATTATAACTAGAGAGTCTCCCTCAACATGAATGTTTTGAAATCTCCCCTACTTAGCCAGAACCAAACCATCTAGAAGAGCTTGCACCTCTTCCATATTGTTCGTACCCAGACTAATTGGTGAAGCCTTCACAGATAGAACATTTCCTAGCCAATTTCTTATGCAGAATCCAATGCCGAATGGACCAGGGTTTCCTCTCAAATCTCCATCAAAGTTGATCTTGACCACACCCTTGTCTGGAGGTTTCCATTTGATCTTGGATCTATCTACACTATGCATCGAGCTCCAATTTGAAGTTGTTCCAAAGGGTACTTGAATATGTCTCCATGCTTTTGCTATCCATCCATCCTAATTGGAAAAGAAATGATTGCACTCAATGTTAGATATGTTGCCTCTTGTAATTTCTGATATTGATATTTCTAATTTATCTAATACAATATTGATTGGAGTAACTGCATTCCTAAAGATCCTTTTGTTGCATTCACACCAGATGGCCCAGACTCCTACTGAGGGGACACATTTCTGTAGGAAAGCGAAGGTTGAATTTGTACAAATTAGTGGCCATGATTTGAACAAATCCCATAGCTTATTTGGTAGAGGCAATGAGATGTGTAATTTATTAATGACAAATATCCAGCAATCATTTGCAAAATCAAAGTTGAGAAGAAGACGATCCACTATTTCTATTTCTTTCTCACAAAGCACACATTTAAACTAGTCAACAATTCTTAGTTTTGATAATTGGTCACTTGTAAGGATCTTATTCTGAATAGCTAGCCATGCAAAACATCCTACCTTCGGTAGAACCAAGGGATTCTAGCAAAAGGAGTAAGCTCTACTTTTAATCTTTTTATTCTCTGAATGTTGTAAAGCTCTATATCCTTCCTTGATTGTGAATTTTCCATCCTTGGCTCGTACCCAAATAATTTTATCATCTTGCTTGGAGAGGAAAACTTGACGTTCTTGAAAGATAGATAACAAGAGAGAAGATTATTGTTCATTAAAATGTAGCAATGATGCTTCTTTCCAAATAACTTTCCCATAGAAGTTCTCTATGGCCAGAACATAATCCAAAAGATTGGGGCCCCATGTGCTAATTATAATGTTCATTATTTCCTCACATTGCTCCATCTGAGATAGGGGTGGAAGACCATTCCATGAGTCTGTCTTGAATTTGACTTTGAATCCATTATTTACTTCCCATGAGATATATTTAGTAATGAGTGGTCTTGACTTAATCATAAAGTTCCAAACTTCTGATCATTTGGGTGGATCTGCCATGGTGAGAATGCATGAGGAATCAAAAGCATCTAAGTACTTTTGTTGTGTGATTTGACACCACTTTGCCGTGGGTTTGGTATACAGGTGCCAAATCAGCCTCCCTCCAAAGGCTTTGTTTCTATGACATAAGTTGTGTAGTCCCACTCCACTGTGAAGTTTCTCCTAGGCCATATTCTCTAAAGAAATTATTGGTATTTTATTTACTTCTAAGATGTTACCCTTCCATAAGAATTATGTGATTAATTTTTCAATCTGCTAAATAATTGATGAAGGGGCTTTGGGAATCGACATGTAATAATTGGGGATGGCTGAAAGTACTATTTTGATGAGTAGGATTTTACCTGATAAGGACAACCATCTACCTTTCCAAGCTGAAGTACATGCTTTAATTCTATCCACCACAGTAGTCCAGAAAGATGCTTTGTTACTCTCAACAAAGATTGGAATACTAGATATGTGGAAGGGAGGTGTTCAACTTTGAAACCTAGGATCTTAATGATTTTACTTTAGATGATTCCATTAGTGATGAACATGTAAACTTTAGACTTTGTTGGGTTAATTTTATGCCCTGAAACTTGAGTATATAGTTCCAAGGATCCTTTTATGTGTTTGGCTTGTTTAATGGATTATTTTCCAAATAGTAAACTATCATCCGCAAAGAAAGAATGAGTAACTAATAGTGGAGTCCCCGTAATTTATGCCCCTTGCCACAAATCATTTTCATGATCCCTATTAATTATTCTACTGAATACATCTGCCATGATTATAAACATGATGGGGGAAAGGGTGTCACCTTGTCTCAGACCTTGAGTTGAGGGAAAGAAGCTAGCCGCCTGACCATTGATAAGCACTAAAAACCATGCACCTAAAATACAAGCTTTAACCCATTTCCACCACTTTTTATGGAACCCAAATTTGAGGAGCACTTTGAATAAAAATTCCCAATTCACACAGTCATAAGCGTCCATCATGTCTAGTTTGATAACAAAAGAAGATTGTTGGTTTGTATTGATGGAATGAAGAACTTCATGTTCATCCTGGGCCCCTTCCATTGTATCCCTCCCCGGGACAAACCCACCTTGTTCTTGTGATATAAGTATGGGCACTAGACTTTGTAGTCCTAAGTATATGGCTTTCGTTATTACTTTGTAAACCATGTTGCACAAGGATATAGGTCTAAAATCTGAAAATGTATGAGGGGACTTAATTTTAGGAATGATATCAATATTTTTAGTTTTGAAACATTTGAGCATTGACTCATTGTGTCTAGACTCCTCCACAACTGCTAGGAGATCAATCCAGATAACTTCCCAAAATTGTTGATAGAAAAGTGTTGTGAATCCATCAGGTCCTGGGGCCTTTTCTAATGGAAATGAAAAAACCACCTTCCTCAGTTTGTCAAGAGTAAATGGGGCAAGTAATGATTTATTATCTTCATCTGACACTAATCTTGGAATAGAGCTTAGGAGTTTTTATGTCTATATATTTGAAGTATACATTGAGTTAGGGGGAAAGAAGATTTTTGAAAAAAAAATTACACCCTCTTGTTGAATTTCTTGGGCATCTTCAATCAAATTCCCCATACTAATTTGGTGTATTGAAAAAATGGCACAAGTTTCTTTTCTTTGTTTGGCTGATGCATGGAAGTATTTGGTGTTCTTGTCACCTTCTTTCAACCACAACTCCCTAGATTTTTGTCTCTAGTACACTTCTTCCCTAGAGAAAAGTTTGGCCCATTCACTTTGTAGTATTTTTTGTCTATTGAATGATTCAGAATCAAGACCATGTTGAATAATACGTTGATTCACATCAGTTAGTTTCTTGCTAACAATTTATTTATGCTCAAATACATTTTAAAAAACCTTAGAATTCTAATCCTTGAGCTACAACTTAACAAACTTAAGCTTATTAGAGAATTGATACATATTGGTGCCTTTGTAGAAATATGTTGTAGTCCACCATTGTTTTAACAATGTTCGAAAATATGGATGCCTGAACCATATGCTTTCAAATTTGAAGGATGATCCAAAATTTCTTTGTTGAGGCAGGTGAGTCCACTCAACATTCAACAATAATGGAAAGTGGTCTAATTAATAAATTGGCATGATTTGTGATGTGAATCCAATTTGGAGAAGTTTACAACTCTATGGAATAAAAAACCTATCTAATCATTTAGCTATTTGTAAAAATCATGTTCGTTTATTTATCCATGTGAATAGACCATTGTTTAGAATGACATCAAGTAGATCATTATCTGAAACAAAATTATAGAAGTCTTGCAAGATTCTGGGATGCAGGCATATACCACCTTTTTTGTATGCATGTGAAAGAATGGCTTTAAAGTAACCTCTAATAATAATATGTTGGTCTTCTTCTTGTTGGATGATATTAGTCAGGTATAACCATAATTTTTTCTTGTCTATGATGGTTGATGGTCCATAAACATTTAGTAGTGTGAAAGAGAAGTCATAACACATCATGTGCATGAGTTTCCAATTATGATCTTGATGCATGAGTTCCCCTTGGATGGACTTTGTGTTCCACAAAGTAAGAAGACCACCTGAGGCTCTCACAGATTGCTTATGAGAAGAATTCAAAGTAGGCCATTCTTTAACTATTTTTTTGAATGTTTCATTAGACATTTTGGTTTCTTGCAATATGAAGATGTCTGCACTCATAGAATCAATCTATTGTTTGATTCTATTTGTCTTTTCAGAGGCATTCATGCCTCTGACATTCCATGAAACAATCTTCATTCTTGACAAGGAGAACCCTTTGTTCTCCTTGTCACTCTTTTGGTGATATAAAATATACCATCCAATGTAGATTTAATGCCCGCTGCAATTTCTTCTTTAATCTTTAAGTGTTTTGGCTTCCTCCCCCTTGTCTTTGGGGTTTTTTTTTTCTCATTTAACAATTTGGGAGTCTGTTCAATTGACAGAGTTTGAGAAAAATCAAAAGTGTCATCCAGATTTGGTAATCTCTTTTGGCTTTGCATTTGTGCATCCAAACTCAATGTGTCCTAAGAGGGAGACAATTTCCTAACTTGGAGAGGATATTCATTGTCTTGTTCCTTAGATGAAAGGTGAAACTATGTATTTGTGGTTAAATGGGAAGTGAACAATAGTGGAATATCATGCTTGTGTAACCCTCCATTCTGAGGTTGTAGACTCTAAGTTGAGGTCTCCTATTGACACATGAGAGGGAAGTGTGTTATCAGACTCTCGGTATAGAACTCTGAGTCAAGTATAAATCCTTCTTCTAAAGCAATCTCAGAGATCATGGTCAAAGCTAGTGATGTTAATAAATCATTTTCCATCATTTCTATGTCCAAGTCTATAGGTTGTGGATCTTTGAAATTTGTACTAGAATCCATCAAATTAATAGGAATATCAAAGAAGATAAGATCATGAACTAGATTCTTTTAAGAATCATTTTCATCTAAGAGCAGAGGAACAGTTCATTTATTGGTCAACCATTGAGGAGATTGTGCAAAAAAAAAGCATAGGGAAAACTTGAGAATGTACATAAACCAGAACACTCTAGTGTAACATCCATAGAGGATGCCTACTAACATAGTCAGATCAAAAACACTGACTATCATTGAAGACTCGCACTTGTGGGGCAGGGGAGCTAGAATATCAATGTTATCTCATGCATCTTAATATGTTGTTGTGTAGAATCTAGGATCTGAAATGTGATCTTTGTACACCTGAGTGTGGGACTGAATTGTCACTTGACATTGCGTGTTGAAATGCCCAAGTTGGTTTTGGTAACTCTGAATAGTTGCTTCATCCTGAATCATAATTTTTTGAGTCTTTTCTCCCTATTTTGATACGATGTTGATTATGTTTGGAGGAGACTTAGTGGAGTCAAAAAGAATACATACTCAAACCTCTCGAGAAGGATATTCAAAAGGGATAAGGTCATGTCTAATGAAAATACCCACTTGATTTCCTAGGATGTATATGATGTCCAGATCTATATACTCCAAAGGTAGGGAAGGTAAAGCAATACAGTGGGGAAAGAAGTGACAATGATTAGAATCTGGTATAAAATTAGGGGACCAAATCATTGTAAAAAGTCTAGAGCCATTGCAAAACCATCCTTTATATTTATGTGTTGAGTCTCGAGATTGCTTGGAATAAAACATTGCTATAAAAAAACTTGAAAATAGGGGCCACCTCAAAGATCTCCTTTAAACCTACCCAATAATCCATTGCCCAACAAGAAATTGTTGGAAACTGCAATTGAAGCAATTGTTGTGTTGTCATTGATGTCAAATCTTAACTGATAAGACTGTTGCTACTTAGGAAAGTACTATATCTATTTGAGTGTTGCTAAGGGGATAGGCAAGGTTGGTAACAATAGCACCTAAGGAAAGGTTGATTTATATGGATACTACAAAGTGTACTTGACTATGTTGTACAATGATGAGATAATGTATTATTTATCTTAGTAAGATTGAAGACTAAACTAGTAGGCTTGACCAAGAAAAAATGAAGAAATCATGTTTAAGCCGAGTGATGTTAGTGTCAACCGAGTCAGTATATGCCAAGAAAAATTCTAGTGTCAACCGAACATCAGTTAATTGTCGAGGAAGATAGTATAAGCCGAGGAAACATTTTTTAGTAATGACCGAGCTTTCTACATGAAGACCAAGTAGTTGATCACAGTATTGACCGAGCATCAGTATTTTTATATTTGAAGAGAATTCAGATTTGGAGATGACATTGTTGAATTCTTGGATTATGTAAAACATGTTTACTTTATTTATTGATTGTTTGAAAGCATTGAATGCACTAAAAATGTTTTATTGTAAATATTTAAGAGATTTGAGATATTTCTAGAAAAAGAGCCAAAGAACATAAAGCAGGTAGATTCAATGAATCTGACCTAACCCTAAGATCTATGAAGGAGATTGAGTGACAAAAGATGAGTTAACCTAATTGAGGAAGTATTAAGGGAACCTAAGCATTAGGTATGTGTGTGCATGGGTGAACAAAGGATGTTGGAAGATCAATAGATGTTATTGACTGTACAAGCAGAAAAGGCTGAAGGAGAAGTGTGGTGATTGCTTGAAGAAAAGTTTTGAGCATATCA
The DNA here is from genome assembly GCA_027943335.1 of Chamaecyparis obtusa. Lineage (NCBI taxonomy): Eukaryota > Viridiplantae > Streptophyta > Pinopsida > Cupressales > Cupressaceae > Chamaecyparis > Chamaecyparis obtusa. Next base: position 944,941 of record BSBK01005195.1, on the reverse strand, counting down.
GAGATGGAGATGGCAAAGTTTTAAAGTCAGTAACCAACATTTGTGTATGGAATTGGATCTGATATTTGCAAAGTGAGTTGTATGTTTTTCAGATCAATACTGCTGCTAATTTCTAACCATTGTAATAGTCAAAATCCTTTTAACAGAGGTTGACCTAACAGTCATATGTTTAAATCCTTTGAACAAGGTTGCATTCTAATGGAATGTATGTAAGTCCTATAACAAGGCTCACTCCTAATAGAGTGATTGAAATCTTTTAACCAGTTCATACCTAACAATGTGTATTGTAACCTTTAAGAGGGTTGGCTTTTAACCGAGCTCACTTCAGAAGAGTGAAAATAATAGTAGCATGTTACAAAGTGGTTTTTACCAGATTGGGATTCCACTATAAATCCTAGTGCCAATGCTTGTGTGAATGTTTTGGTTTAAACATTTTTGTGTTTTACAAGTTAGATACAGCTGAGTAGTGGACTGCAATGTTATATGTTTCTATTATTGAATCAATGATGATTGAGTTGGTTTTGGTTGTTAGATCTGATTTAAAGAAAAAAATTTGAATTTTGTTTTATACATATGGACCTGAGAACAATGGATTCACCCCCCTCTCTGTTGTTCTAAAACATATTAACAATTGGTATCAGAGTTGTGTTGCTTATTATTGGTGTTTACAGAAATCAATTTTAAAGGGACTTGAAGAAAATGATCAAGATGTATAAGAAGGAGGTACCGAAGCTAAATACTGAAAACTTCCCTACATGGCAAAGCTTGATGAAGCTGCATTTGGACAGTATTGGTGATTCTGAAAAGTACTACATTTAGAATGACTATGTCTCACATGTCGCACCTTTGACTGCCAAAGAAATGAGAGCTAAGCAAGAACATAATCAAGCAACACTAGAAATTGTGTCTGCCCTAAGCTATCTAGAATTTGAGAACATTAAGGATTGCACAAGTGCTAAGGAGAGTTGGGACACTCTTGCAAAGATCTATGGTGGTGACATAAATATACTAAAAGCTAAGGTCGAGAGTCTCAGAGGTAAGTTTGCTGAAATGAGAATGCAAGAAGGTGAGAACATTGCACAATATTGTGGTAGAATAAAAGTTGTGAATGCTATTAGAGGAGCAAGTGGGACTATTGAGGATGAAACTATAATTGGTAAAGTACTAAGAACTTTGCATCCTATATATGCTATTAAGATCTTAGCTATTCAAGAATCTAGATGTAACTCTGCAAATGTGCTTACTTTGGAAAGTTTGGTTGCCAAGCTAACTGCTTTTGAACTCTCTAACTATGATAACTTCACTATTGGTAGTATTGGTAATGTTGAATCTTCTTTTAAGTCACAATTAGTTCTAAACAAGCCTAAGAAAGAAAAAGAAAGATGCATCAGTGAAAGTGAAAGTGAAAGTGACAGTGACACTTCTGATGAAGAACTTGAAGATCTAGAAGCTCTTATGGCTAGAAGACTGAGAAGGGGAAAAGAAAAATATGAAGGTAAAATCCCTATTATATGTTTTGCATGTAATAAAGTTGGTCATATAGCTGCTAGACATCCTAATAGGAATGATAAAGATGAAGAAAGAAAAAGAAAACACAAAGACAAAAGAGATGACAGAAGCTACCGAAGGTACAAAGACCACAACGGGAAAGGTAAGAAATCTTGTTACATTGCTGAAGAAGAAACTGACACTGATAGTGATGATTTTGAAATTGAGGTAGTCTATGTTGCAATGAAAGATGAATCTGATGAGGATGAGAAAATTGCATTGATCTCCTATGTGAACAAGAATGAAAAATGGATTATTGATAGTGGTTGTTCACATCACATGGCTGGTGACAAGAGTAAGTTTGATATCTTACATCATTATAGAGGTAAAAGTGTAAAATTTGGTAATGATGCACCATGTCCTGTTAGGGGAAAAGGTTTGATTAAACTAACTGATAAGATCTCTTGTGAAAATGCATATTGGGTTGAAGGTCTAAATTATAATCTGCTAAGTGTTGCATAGCTCAATAGCACTGGTTACCGAGTGGAATTTCATCACAAGAAAGCTAAAATATTTGATGCTACTCGTGAACTGATTGGAAGTGGAGAAAAGACTAGAGGTAATTTGTTCTATCTTGACCTATCTGAAGAAGCATGTATGGTTGCACAACTTGATGACATTTGGTTATGGCATAAGAGGCTATGTCATGTTAACTTTGATAATCTGGTAGAAATAAGTAAGAAGAAGAAAGTAAGAGGTCTACCTAGATTGAAGAAACCTAAGAATGTGATGTGCAAGGAATGCCAGTTAGGAAAAATGACAAAGTCAAGTTTTAAGAGAAAATCCTTTACCTCTAATAACACTTTAGATTTGGTTCATACTGACCTTTGTGGACCTATGGGTGTACAAAGTTACTGTGGTGCTATATATTTTATCTTGTTTGTTGATGATCATACCAGGATGATGCATGTAATGTTTCTAAAAGAAAAATCTGATGCTTTTCAATTCTTTAGGTGGTATTTGGCTAAGGTTGAGAAGGAGACAGGTAGGAACCTGAAATGTCTTAGATCTGACTGAGGTGGAGAATTTACATCAAATGAATTCAATTTATTTTACAATGAAAGAGGAATCAAAAGATAGATGTCTGCACCTAGAACACCTCCACAGAATGGTATAGCAAAGAGAAGAAATAGATCTATCTTGGATTGTGCAAGGAAATTGTTGATTGAAAAGAATGTGGCACAAAAATATTGGAAAGAAGCTATAAGTACAGCTGTCTACACTCTTAATCGGGTACAGATCAAGAAAGGTACAAATCTGACACCCTATGAATTATGGTATGGGCATCCACCGAGTGTTAAATACTTTAGAATCTTTGGAAGCAAGTGCTACATATTAAAAGACAATAGGCATGGAAATTTTGATGCTAAAAGTGATGAAGGCATATTCCTAGGGTATTCCACAAAAAGTAAATCTTATAAGTGTTTGAACTCTAACACTAGAAAAATTATGGAAAGTGTGAATGTTAAAGTTGATGAGTATGCAGAAAGAAATGAATTTGACAGCAAAAGAGAACCAAAAGATTATAGATCTTTTGTGTATATTGAAGAAGAAGAAGAGGCAAGTAACAGACTTGCACCTGATGTCAAGTCTCGGGTAAGAAATGTCGAGCAACAGGAAGAGGTTGCTGAGCATCAGGAAAATAGTGTTGAAAGAGAACAAGAACATGTCGAGCGACAAGATAATGTTGCCGAGTATCAGGAAGAGGTTGTCGAGCATTCAGAAGCTAAATCTAAAAATCTTGTTGAGGAACCTGATGAAATAGAGGAGAGAAGAGCTGAACCTATTTTGGCAAAATATGTAAGAAGACATCACAATCCTGAACAAACAATTGGAGACAAATATACTAGAATTCTGACCAGAAGTAAGACAAAGGATCCAACATGTTTACTGTGTGAATTTGAACCTAAGTCAACTAGAGAGGCATTAGAAAATGAAGATTGGATACAAGCAATGAATGAAGAAATCGATCAAATAGAGAAGAATGATACTTGGACTCAGGTGCCGAGACCTGAAAACAAAAATGTGATAGGAACAAAGTGGGTGTTCTGGAATAAGTTGAATGAAAAAGGTGAAATAACTAGGAACAAAGGTAGGCTGGTATGCAAATGCTACGCACAAGAAGAAGGAATAGATTATGGGGAGACATTTGCCCCTGTAGCTAGATTGGAAGGAGTAAGAACTCTACTTGCATATTCTGCTTATAAATATTTTAAGGTTTATCAAATGGATGTTAATTTTGCATTCTTAAATGGTATACTAGAAGAAGTTTACATAGAACAGCCAGAAGGTTTTATTGATCCAAACAGAAGACACATGGTATGCAAACTAAACAAAGCACTATATGGATTAAAATGAGCTCTCAGAGCATGTATGAGAGGTTGCATAACTACTTGATACAGACTGGATTTTCAAGAACAAATGACACAAGCAATTTGTACATGAAAGATGAAGAAGGTAAAGGTATCCTGTTGGCAAAAAATTTTGTGGATGATATTATTTTTGGTGGACAAGATGCTTTGTGTAAAAGATTTTCAAATGAAATGCAAACTGAATTTGAAATGAGCATGTTTGGTGAGATCAAATTCTTTGTTGGTTTACAAGTATATCAAATGAAGAAAGGAATTTTCATTACACAGTCTAAGTATGTTAATGAAATACTAAAAAATTTTGGGATGGAAGATTCTAGACCAATGAGTACTCCTATGGCTACTGGACAAAAGTTATCTAAGAATGATGATGCTGTAGAAGTAAAGCAGACTTTGTACAGATCCATGATTGGAAAATTGCAATATGTTGTACATAGTAGACTAGATATTGCACTAGATGTTGGGATTGTGGTGAGATTCTCTGCCAATCCTAAGGAAACACACATGATGGTTGTGAAAAGAATTATGAGATACTTGAAAGGGACTGCTGACTATGGGCTATGTTACAATAAGGATGAAAGATTTAAACTAAGAGTATATACAGATGCTGATTGGGCAGGAAATGTAGATGACAGAAAGAGTACTAGTGGTGGAGCTTTCTTTTTGGACAGAGATTAGTCTCCTAGATGAGCAAGAAACAAAATTGCATTTCCCAATCTACTGTTGAAGCTGAGTATGTTGTTGTTGCAGTAAACTGTACAAATTTCGTATGGATAAAACAATTGTTGGTAGGCATGAAAGAAGAAATCACTAAACCTATTGTTATTTTCTGTGACAACACAAGTGCTATCAACATTTCTAAGAATCCAGTAATGCGTACTAAGACCAAGCACATAGCAATCAAGTATCACTACTTGAGAGAATTGGTACAAGATAAAGAAGTCCGAATGGAATATGTGAATACAAAGGAACAATTAGCAGACATATTCACTAAAGTTTTAACTAAAGAAGCACATGAGTATTTGAGAAGTCAATTAGGGGTCCTTCCCCTAACTGAGGCTGCCTAATTAAGCTAGGAGCACTACATCAAATATGCTGCAGCAGAATATTTGATAGATTGATGCAGAAGATTGTCACACTTTAGGACTGGCCTAGAGTTGTGAAAAAGAGCAAAGACAAGGAATCAGTCATAAGCAAGATGAGAGAGGAAGAAACATTGAGCTGCACAGATAATATCTACATCTGATGGATGTATGTTTTAGTTGCTACTTTGGCATTTTTGTCAAAGAGGGAGATGAACTGAGATGATATAATAACACATGACACTGAAAAGAAAAGTAAGGAGATGATGAACTGAAAGGAAGGATCGGGATAGAGGGAGATATGGATATTTTTGATGGTCACAGAAGTGAGGCTAATAGATTTTGAATCAGAATAAAGCTAAGGATATTACAAAAAAAAAATTGATGGACAGATAAGTTTTTGGATTGGTTGGTAATCCATGTGTTATCCAAGTGATATCATATGGTGTTGCCATCAATGCCAAAGAGGAAGATTGTTGCAAACTACAATTGAAGCAATTGTTGTGTTGTCATTGATGTCAAATCGTAACTGATAAGACTGTTGCTACTTAGGAAAGTACTATATCTATTTGAGTGTTGCTAAGGGGATAGGCAAGGTTGGTAACAATAGCACCTAAGGAAAGGTTGAGTTATCTTGATACTACAAAGTTTACTTGACTATGTTGTACAATGATGAGATAATGTATTGTGTATCTTAGTAAGATTGAAGACTAAACTAGTAGGCTTGACCGAGAAAAAATGGAGAAATCATGTTTAAGCCGAGTGATGTTAGTATCGACCAAGTCAGTATATGCTGAGAAAAATTCTAGTGTCGACCGAACATCAATTAATTGCCGAGGAAGACAGTCTAAGTCGAGGAAACATTTTTTAGTAATGACCGAGCTTTCTACATGAAGACCGAGTAGTTGATCACAGTATTGACCAAGCATTAGTGTTTTTATATTTGAAGAGAATTCAAATTTGGAGCCGACATTGTTGAATTCTTGGATTATGTAAAATGTGTTAACTTTATTTATTGATTGTTTGAAAGCATTGAATGCACTAAAAAAAATTTTATTGTAAATCTTTAAGAGATTTGAGATATTTCTAGAAAAGGAGCCGAAGAACATAAAGCGGGTAGATTCAATGAATCTGACCTAACCCTAAGATCTACGAAGGAGATTGAGTAGCAAAAGATGAGTTAACCTAATTGAGGAAGTATTAAGGGAACCTAAGCATTAGGTATGTGTGTGCATGGGTGAACAGAAGATGTTGGAAGATCAGTAGATGTTATAGACTATATAAGCAGAGAAGGCTAAAGGAGAAGTGTGGTGATTTCTTGAAGAAAAGTTTCGAGCAAATTAGAGATGGAGATGGAAAAGTTTCAAAGTCAGTAAACCAGCATTTGTGTACGGAATTGGATCTAATATTTGCAAAGTGAGTTGTATGTTTTTTAGATCAATACTGCTACTAATTTCTAACCATTGTAACATTCAAAATCCTTTTAACAGAGGTTGACCTAACAATCATATGTTTAAATCCTTTGAAGAAGGTTGCATTCTAATGGAATGTATGTAAGTCCTATAACAAGGCTCACTTCTAACAGAGTGATTGAAATCTTTTAACCGGGTCACACCTAACATTGTGTATTGTAACCTTTGACAGGGTTGGCTTTTAACCGAGCTCACTTCAGAGGTGTAAAAATAATAGTAGCATGTTACAAAGTGGTTTTTCCCAGATTGGGTTTCCACTATAAATCCTAGTGTCAATGCTTGTGTGAATGTTTTGGTTTAAACATTTATGTGTTTTACAAGTTAGATACAGCTGGGTAGTGGACTGCAATGTTATATGTTTCTATTATTGAATCAATGATGACCGAGTTGGTTTTGGTTGTTAGATCTGATTTAAAGAAAATTTTTTGAAGTTTGTTTTATACATCTGGACCTGCGAACAACTAATTCACCCCCCCTCTCTATTGTTCTTAATCATATTAACAGAAATAGTTTCAAAAATTATAGCAAAGTTTGAAATCTTACCAATGATGGCTTGATCCTTAAGAAAGGAGATGTGTGGTTGCAATAGATGTTCTGGCAGAATAACAAGTGGTGTCTCTAGTTTTCGGGCAGCCTTATGCACCTCATCGATGCAATATTGTTGGTTCATAGTTGACTATTTTTTTTTCTCCAAGCAAAGGTAGGCATTTTTGGAGTGAAGGGGGCTCTAGGCTCTTGCAACTTTTGTGGATCCTTTGGTCTAGGCGGGTCAATCACCCCTGTGATGCAAATAGGAGATCTAGGAGGTATTCTATAACATATGTCAAAAATTGGTTGCTTACCATGAATAATTCATTTCCCCCAATGAGTGTTGCGCATTTTCCCTTGCAATTTGTGATGCTTTTGCGGTCTGGTCTTGGAATCGTTGGTAAAAGGTCTGTTGGTGTTTTCCCACCAAAAGTCCACTTTGAAAATATTTTTTTCCCCAAGTCTGGTTCGATGAAGAAATATGCATCTTCTCAAGACATGGTTGTGCTTGCAAGACTGTTTCTATGTGCTTCTGGGATTTAGAGGATTCTCCCACTTTCGAGGAGCTGATTGCCTGAAAGTGCACTTGGCAATTTTGTGTAAGTGGTGGTGGGAGATTATAATACAATTTTTGGCCTTTTTTATTTGTCAGATCTAAGGTAGGCATCTTATGGGCATCGGTGTTCTACAAATAATCTTCTTGATTATGGTCCTTGTGTGAGATGCTAAACCTAGGGTTGATAAAGAAAGGTTTGGCTGGTTGTACTATAGCTTTCCCTGCAAAAATATGATGAAGGGGCTTATCTCCTATAGAACCCTATTGCATCTACCAATTTTTTGAAGCATAGGGGTAAGAGTGGGAGAGTTTATTTTTCTCTGAAGGCTTGACAGCTTGTATAGTTGGAGTTGTATGAAAAACATGCTAGGTATCCTATTTACAGTGGTGGGTATGCTGAAAATCATGATGCCTCTACAATTCAAACCTACCTCTATCTCGGTCCTGAAACCCTCAAAAACTCTCCAAATCCCTTCTCTCAAACCCTCAAAAACTCTGTAAATCCCTTCTCTCTCCTCCCATAGCTTCAATATATCAATCCTTTATTTAAAAGAATTATTTAATTAATTAATAATTATAATTCATACAAATCACTCAACTATTAATCTTAAATTTATATTTCAATTTTATTAAACCGATGGTACAACTTTAATTGCATATTAATATTTAATTAATCAATTAATAGTTTTAGTATATTAATAATATGCAAATTGATAATTAAATATCAATTTATTAATTTATTAAAAGAATTATGACTAATCTCTCAGTTAAGTCTCTTAACTCAACCTTCTAATTTAGAACTAATAAATTAATTCCTTTAACTGGTGTGCATATAATCACATGATTATATTTTAATTATAATTAATATCTTTAACACCACTTAATAAGTAATTTGATAATTAATATCAATTTATATTATTTGAACATTGAATTTAGGCTTTGATTTAATTTTTAATTAAAGCTTCATTTTCATAATTAGACTTTTAATTAAGTCTCTTAAATCATCAATGATATTTAATTATTTTTCATTAATTAAATATCTATATATTTAATATTTTCATATCTATAAGATATAATTATTTTAATCTCAGAATTAATCTTAATTAAATCTTTAATGCATTAATAACACAAAATTCACATCAAGGCACCTTACAAACAAACACGAAAGAAAAATCAACCAAACCCATAAAGTAATAATCAAGCTCAAAGAAAAGGTTCACTGATGATATCACCTTGACGAATTCAAAGGGTAGCAGATAAGATACTTATCCACTATTTGAGGATAATAAATGGCTTAGGTTGGGATTTAGACCTAGATGCTATCTGCCCTCTCTTACCATTGAGATATTATGATTGGGCATGCTCATCCTAGCAATTCAAGGAAGTCGATGTCCGGTACCTAAAATCCTACATAAAATATGAGAATGTACAAATGTAAATATATATATATATATATACACACACACACACACACACACACACACAATATATATATATATATCTATATATATACAATATATATCTATATATATACAATATATATCTATATATATACAATATATATCTATATATATAACAATGGTGGGGATCGAGGAAAGTAAGCTAATGATGAGCGGTAACAGAGCCTCAGGCGATAGGGTTTCTAGTTCTTCAGAGGAGTTGTGTGATTCTGATGATGATGAAGATGACCCACCTGAGGGTTTGTGGGGTCTTGCAGTTGGGGGTTGTCGCTTCTGCATTGGGAGCTTTCTCCCTAGTCTTCTAGTGCAAGATGTGCCTTGGTCTGTTGCCTTCCTGGTGAGGCGCCAGTTTGGTCTTGTTGGCACTAGGACAGCTAGTGATGCTTCCTTGTTCTTTGTAGCCTATGATGCCCTATCTTTCTCCTACCTCATCCCTCTTCCTTGGGCTCTTTTTCGGTGTGAGGTTTCTTGGTGGGGTTTTTTTTGGGCCAGGGTGTGCTTCATCGGTGTGTTCTTGAGGCGGGTTCTGCATCCTGTTACTTTGGAGAGGAGATGCTCCTTTTTTCTTCTGAAGCCCAGAGATGGTGGGTGATTGTGTTGGATCTTCTTTTGGGGCCCTTTCTTGTTGGCCTCTTTCTGGGTTTTTTAGCTCTCTTCTTTTGTGTGGGAGAGTGGTGTTGGTTCTTTTGATGTTGTTCAGAGTGATGTGGGCCTTGCCACTTCTTATGATGGTAGATGGACCAGTTTTCACTGTTATATTGATCCTCCCATTCTTGGTCTTTATGGTTTCTTGTGTTTCTTCCCTCTCCATTTTGTGGTACAGATCCCTATTGAGGTAGGGTTTCACTCAAGGGCTGAGTGGCAGTTGAAGGTTACTCTCCTTCATTCTTCTTTCTCACTTCCTATTGAGGTGGAAGCTCCTTTTGAGGTGGAGGCTCAGCTTATTGAGGTGGCTCATTGTTGGATGAAAGAGGTGGGAAGGAGTATTATTGGTGAGCTCGGTCTTTGTTGTCTGGAGTTCTTTTTTCCAGAGATCTTTGTTTGTATTTTCTTTCTCCTGGCAGGTTGTGGCTTGGTGGTTTGGGGAGTCTTCCTTAACCCCATTTCTCTGATGAAGATTGGGGAAGCCTTTCAAAACCCTGATGTCTTGGCACAACTCAAGTTTTATTTTCTCATAAGTTTTAGTTATTTTTTTTTCTCTAGTTTGGTTCTGCTAGGGTGGATTGGTCTTTATGTCATATCAGTTGGTTATTGTTATGGGAATCCTCTTTATTCCCATGTTATTTTTGGGTCCCAAGTTAAAACCTAGTGTGGTTATGGGAGCCATCAAAACCCATATTACTCATTCGGGGAGCCTAAAAACCCTAGATATCTTCTATTGATGTAAAGCTTTGGCTTTACTCTAATGGTTTTGAGCAGCTAGAGCCTTAGTGTTTATCCTTCTTTTGGTTGTTGTTGTTTTGCTAGTTTGGGGCTGCTGGTCTGCTGGCAATCTATGATGGGGGGATCTGTAAAGTTTATCTTCTTCCCCCAGCTATCTTATTTTGATCTGTGCTTATTTTTCCTATCTTTCTATGCTTTTACATAGGGTTACGGTTCCCTTCAAAAACCGATTGTATATGGTTTCAGGGCCCATTCAAAACCTTTTTTTACCTTAATCAAAATAATGGTGGGGATCATCTGATTGTGTGGATCTCGCAAGCAACTATGATTTTACCCCTCAACCACATTAGACACATAAAATAGAAATATAAAACATACATGTCAACCATACACATGCAAGCATGGGGTTAGTAAAAACCATAACATAAGCAACATCATCAAATGTAAATAACCCTCATCATCTAACTAACATGATATAAATCAAATGATTAAAGTATCATAGAACTAAATCATTAAATTTAACTGGAGATATAAATTTGAGGACAATAAATGGATTAGGTTGGGATTTAGACCTAGATGCTATCTGCCCTCTCTTACCATTGAGATATTGCGATTGGGCATGCTCATCCTGGCAATTCAAAGAAGTCGATGTCTGGTACCTAAAATTTTGCATAAAAGATGAGAATGTACATATATATATATATATATATATATATATATATATATATATATATACACACACACATATATCTATACAAATATATATATATATGTACACATATATCTATACAAATATATATATATATATATATATATGTACACATATATCTATACAAATATATATATATATATATATATGTATGTATGTATGTGTGTATGTATATATATATGTACATATTTTGTATATGTGTGTGTGTGTGTATGTATATATATATATGTATGTATTTATATATATATACATGTATGTATATATATATATATATATATATATGTATGTATATATATATATATATATACATATCTATGTATATATATACATATATATGTATATATATATATATATATATACATATATATATATATATATATATATACATACATGTATATATATATATATATATATATATATATATATATATATATATATATATATATATATATATATATATATATATATATATGTATGTATATATATATGTGTGTGTGTGTGTGTGTGTGTGTGTGTATAACAATTGTGGGGATCGTCCAGTCATATGGATTTCGCAAGCAAGTAACTATGATTCCGTCCCTCAACCACATCACACATAAAATAGAAATATAAAACATACATGTCAACCATACACATGCAAGCATGGGGTTAGTAAAAACCATAACATAAGTAACATCATAAAATGTAAATAACCTTTGTCATCTAACTAACATGGTATAAATCAAATGATTAAAGTATCATAGAACTAAATCATTAAATTTAACTGGAGATCTAATATTCATAAAAAGTGGTCTAAATGGGTTGGCATGATAAATATAAATGGAAACGAAGGGGTGGGCATTACATTTCACCCTTGGACCATCAGAACTAATAACATGAACATAGCTTCTTCCATCAGCAATACTGCCATTACAAACTAGAGTCCCAACTCGCGTAATCCTAGAATTGGAACACCCACCACCACCTAAACCAAGAAGGGACCCCCCCAAATCCAAGGGAGGTGAGATTGAGATAGGCACAGAGGGCCCTACAGCAACCCCTAGCCCAATGGTCACATGGAAAGAGGGTATGAGCGGAATCAACCCAAAAATGATAACGTTGGTAGTCGCTATAGTCAAAACACCATTAGATAGACCAAACACACCTACAAACGACAAAATAGAACTGAAGAAAAAAATTCTAAACACGACACCCCAACAAACGGGTTCATCCATGAAGTTGTCTACAGAGATGGAGTCCCATCCCCACATGCTAGCACAGAAGTAGCAGTGGCAGGCCTGGGCGCAAGACTATTGGCGACGGGAGCAACATCAAGCAGAGGCAAACTCCCCATAGTCACAATCGTTGTAGACATGGAGTTTGAAATGCATGGGTGGGAAGAAATCAAGTTGTTAGCATCCATAGTTAATGACCCCTAAGAAAAAGATATTATGACAACATATGTTCAACACAAGCATAAGTGGTAATTCAACTACATAGTTATATGTTTGGAACTCTATTTATTGCTAACACAACACATCTACTTATAAATGTAAGTTTTTTTCTTAAAGCAATCCATCTCAAATTTATTCACATGTACAAAGTGAATCAATAGGTCAACACCTGAAGAAATCTAAACTAGTAACTTCGTCTAAGTTTGCATACCAAAAATATATAAATTTTTCTATCTTACAAATCTTCAATATACTTTATCTTTCATCTTCATTTATAATATTCTTTACATAACTAATTACGTTTCTCAATGAGTGCCACATACATGTAACTATTTAGCTATTAATCACGTTTGTATTTCTAACAAGAATATCTATCCAACTCTTGTATTAATCCTTGTTGAATGTTTTTTATTATGGTAACAAGAGGTTTTGAAGGGGGCCTGAAACCCTTTAACAAAGTTTTGAAAAGAAAAGCATCCAAAAATAGAAAGACAACAAACTATCCCCAAAAAGGATAATCCCCAACAAGGACACTTCCCATATTTACAATTAGCACAACCTCAAAAAAAATAAAATAGACAAAAGTGAGTTACCACCAGCAAGACAGGGCCAAAAAAGCATCCAACAACATAATCAAACCAGAGCCTTCAGGAAGCCCTCTGATTCGACCACCTGACTCTACATAGTCTTAATAGAATTTTTTAGATTAATTATTTCCTAGTCCTTCACCTTGATCTTCTTCCTATCCTTGTTGAATGTTATATTCTTAATTTTAATTAATTAATAAACACAATCAAATTGGAAACCTAAATGTTGGATAGACAATATGGTTTTCCTTAAAGTGGTTACAAAATGATTTATTGAGGTGGTTTGACAAAAAGGGTTCCAAATGAGGTTGATGCATACTTCAAAAATTCACCCCATAGCTACAACACTTGTCAATGTCACCATGAAATACTAAACCTATATCCATTACAATCAATCCATATTGCTTGCATGTGTTATTGTATTTATCTGTGAGGCCCATCCTAAACCGTCATAGCTTAGCTCTATACTTCCATGTTTATGTTTCTAGTTGTTACTATTGAGACTCTTGGATACTTGGATATGTATGTTATTTTTTAGGATCTATAAGATCCTAAACCATGTTATTATGCATTATGTTGATGTAAACCTATTCAGGAGATATCCTATGGTTATTTATGCAGTTCATTTTTATGATTAAGTTTAAATGATGCGTTGCATGAGATATACATGTTAGGATATATAAGAATGAAGATATTGTTTAAATTTGCCAATGTGTAAAGGAATGAAGATGTAAGTGGTGTGTGTGTGTTACATTATGTATTTTGTTATGTTTATATGTGATTTATTGGACCTACTAATGTGTGCAATGAGTGTGCAGGTAGTTGACCATGGTATTAAATTTGGGGTTTCAGAGACTAACCTATGTATATCCATAGTGATCCTAAGGTCGTGTCTATGAAGAGACGTGGACCTCATTGTTATGTATTTTATTTGTGAATGTATGTACTATGATTTTATTTAAATTAGTTATGTTAAATGTTAAATGGGTCATGCCTAATGTATTTATGTGTGTCACTTGACACCTATGTCCATATGTGTTGGCATGGCTAGTAAATGTAACTAGGGTAGACCTAGTCATGACCCAAGGGTTACCTAGTGTAGTACCCATGCATACCCTAGAGTTTAGGAAGATTATATTGGGTCAAGGGAGTTGAAATTCGGAGGTTAACTTCAAGTGGAGTTTAGGAGGACCAAATAGGCTTCCAGAAGGTAGTTAGGGTTAGTTTTGACCACCCTACTTGGTACCTAGGGGTTAGGGGTCATTTTTAACCCATTAAGAGCTTTGAGACTCATTTATGACACCCCTAAAATATCTCCTCTTCAAAGTGGCGAAAATTGAAGAGTTTGAGAATTTTGGGCAATGTATTCAATCCTTCCCTTGTGAGATATTAATGCCATTTATTAGGACCATGACTTAGGAAGGAAGGGAAAGACTCTAGAGGCTTCCTCATTAATGCAAGAATCGAATATTCCTAGGCTAGAGCCTTTTTAGGAAGATTTGGAGAGGAAAGTGAGGTTGTTCACCCACTCTCTACTCTTAGAGACCACTAGTTTTGGAGGAGGAAAGAGACATAAAGAGGAGAAAGCTTCACAAATTCATCATTTCACCTTGAGCTTGGACTTGAGGTTGGAATTTCTTTAGAAATTGTAGTGTAATTTATTTTCATTCTTGTAAAAGCTTAAGGTAGATTAATCGAGTTTATATGTTATTTGTTTCAGCTCCATGGGTTTCCATGGAGGTATGCAAGTGGTGTTTCTTGTTTTGTATTGCAATTTTCTTTGTGGGGATCATCAAGGCACACTCACCCTTGGGAGGGTAGAGTAACCTTGATGGGGTGAAGGTTTAGAGGCTGTCATGTTGTGCAAAGTCTCCCATGTGTGGAGGGATAAACATGGGTGGGCAAGTCCCCATGATGCCAACCATGTCATGGGTATTTGGGGTTATAAGGAGTAGTTTGATGGTTTTTGAGCCATGAATGTGTATTTGTATGTTTTGTAGAATTGGTCTGAGAGCCCATGTGTGGCCTACTCCAAGTTTTGCATTATTTTGTAGGTTGGCTATCTCCACATGTGTGAGCCCTCTTAACCCCTTGTTTTAGGTCCTGTCATGAGGCCTAGTAAACCTTGGTTGGAAATATTTTTTTGTGAAGTGTCTTCATGTGGTGTTATGTATGATTTTGGAACCCGTTAGCTTTTTGAAACCCCTAGCTCAGCAGTGGCCTAAAAAGGCCTAGGTTGGGAGGTGAGCCTCCATGGTCAACCTACAGGGTTATTTACAGGTTTTTGGAGCTCTTGGAGTATCATTCATGTCTAGGGAAAAATTGTTACTTTATGTTACTCCTTATATTTTCCTTGAAAATCTTTGGATAGAAATTTGTAAAATTCCTTATATTGCGAAAGGAAGATATGTAATTTAAAGGTGTAATATGAAAAAAGTTGGAGAAAAAGTTGTATACATGAATTGTTCTTGAATAAAACCCTTCCTTATGTTTGATTTGTTAAATTACCTTATTTTTTTATGAAATATTACTTGCAATAAAACTCAAATTTTAAAAGGTGATTTAAGGATAGTATTATTGTAAAGATAATAGTAGAAATTTCTATTAAATGTCAAAGTTGCCAAAATTATATTCTAAGTTGAAGTTAATAGTAATTGATTTGATAAATTTCCAAGGAATAGTAACCATGTGTTATAATGGAATAAATAAATTATTTAATCTTTTTAGCTTTAAAATGGATTAGTAATAAATCCATCTTTTAAACATTAAACAATCTTGGATAGATTTAAAGTAAATCTTTTAAATAGATTTTAAATCATTTCTTTTAAGGTAACACTTATGTTTTAAATATTAAATCTCTAAATCTAGTTTATGCTTGTGTGTGTGTGTGTGTGTGTGTGTGTGGATATATAAATATTTGAGTATTTATATAAATATACATATATAATTATATAAAAACATAATCAATTATCCTCTAGTTATAACAAAGAGAGTTTTATATAAAAAAAATAAACTACATAATCAACTCTATAAAAAAAAATTTTAACTTTGTGTTTTAAACCTAAATATGTGTGTGTGTGTGTGTGTGTGTGTGTGTGTGTGTGTGTGTGTGTGTTGAAAGGAGACATTCAAAATGGGGAATACTTTGGACAGTGAGCCCATCTATTGTAGTTTGGCATATTTGGAAGGAGAGAAATAGAGGATTTTTTATGATAGGGAGATGGAAGTAGAGTTGCTACAGGAGAAGATTAAAATTGCCTTAGAGGAAGTAGTCAATAGTAGAATCCAAGGTTTGGCTTTCAAATAACAATCAAAATGGGATCATGATATGGAGGATACTTGGTCATTCATATCCAAAGGGGATCATCTCCTATGAGATAGGAAGACTGGCATGAAGTCAGTAACTTGGAAGCCTCCACAATAGGGATGGATGAAATTGAATTTTAACGGAGCAAGTAGAGGTAATCCGAGCAGGAGTGGCATAGGAGTAATCATTCGGAATGAAGAAGGGGTAGTGATCAAAGCTCTAGCTGAACCTATCGGCATCACTACCAACAACGTGGTAGAGATCTTTGCACTAGAGGTTGACATCAAATGGTGTGTATTAAATAGAATTAGCAATCTGGTCATCAAAGGAGACTCTCAGGCCATTATTAATCGAATTGCGAAATCGGATTTCCATTCTTGGAGACTAGACGATTGGATCCTGAGGATTACGAAGCACTTGAAAATATTGGGGGATTATCACCTTCAACATGTTTTTCGAGAAGGAAACAGGGCGACAAACTTCCTGGCAAATTTTGGGATCGACAACAATGAGGGCATGGGATTTGATCAATTTGATTATCTGTCAAAGAATCTGTAAGAGATAATTGCAGAAGAGCAAGGTACAATCACGAGAGAAGGAATAGGCTAGTGGTAGAGAGTCATCAGCTCGAATAGCGCAAGTGGTGTAGCCCGTGAGTCAATAGATGCACACTTTCGAGTACAGAATCTTTGTAATGTTGGTTCAAGGATTGTTGTAGAGATTAGGTAGATTCGATGGCCGAGCTCATTCAAGGACTCTACTGCTTCCCATCTAGTAGATAAGCGATGGAGATCCATCTAGAAACCTAGTGGGGGAAGGAAGGGATGTTTTGATAGCCTGCATGATAGCTGAGGGTACCCAGAATGATATCGTGAACAATTCCTTCATTGCAGCCGGGCCTAAATGTAATTAACGCAGAGTCCCATCAAAGGCTCTGCATAATGGTCTATTTAAGGTCCCTGAAACTCATGATATTGCACAAGACAATGGTGAACTATCTGGGTATAAATTGTCATTGCAGTAAGGTGGAATCATTGCAGGAATCCCCAGAAGAACAGATTCATAGAATTTTTAGTCGGGCTAACGAGAAGGAGCAGGTGACAATGGTGTTGCTTCTAGGAGAGACTTCTAGGCCAAAAATCATGTCCACATGGAAGGTTGGTAACAGAGCTGTTTCAACTAATCATTCAAATTTTTTAACATCCCCTGCTTGATGTCAACATGGCTCGCAGGATTGTGTCAGATGAAATGTATACAGAGGTGGCAGTTGCAATGGATAGCATTGGTACACAACTAACATGTGGCGGCTTACTGGGTCATTTCACGCTGGAGGTGGAAGGAAAGAAGACCTTGATGAAGAAGGCCTGGACAATCTTCAAAGCAGGAGTGAAGGACTATGACCTGGCGAAGTTTGAAGCCTTTGTTCAAGAAAATGGGAACCTTTTTCCCAAGGAAATAGGAGCTAGGTTGTTAGAGATTGGTCAGGGAATTATGTATTTATACCACTGACCATTGTTGGTTGTTCATATTTGGAGTTCCTTTTCCCTATGTAATTTCTCTTTTTATGGAATATAATGGGTACTGCCCCCCAGGCAGAGCTTGTTTATATATATATATATATATATATATATATATATATATATATATATATATATATATATATATATATATATATATATATATATATATATATATATATATATATATATATATATATATATATATATATATATATATATATATATATATATATATATTAAACCTTGTTAAAATTTAATAATAAAAGAGGGGCTTTGTTTAAAAATGGAATATATAAAAAATATAATATTACACCTTTTTGTTTAACTATGGAGGGAGGCTGGGAAAGGGCAAAGCCCTACCCGACGTCCTCCCCATGGGCGACCACAAGCTGCAGAACCTGACCCCATTATATTACATAGTGGGGAGGGTGGAATGGTTGCGGCCATCCGTCCCCACCCACAGTGTACATAGTGGGGTGGGCGCACGGTGGAGCACCGCTCGCAAGCTCCCATCTCCACTCCCGATACCCACCACAGTGGTCGCACCGCTGTTGCGGCTACCACCGTCTGTGGTGTGGCTGCCATTGGTGGTCGCCTTCTCACAACCCCTCCCTCCTGCAACTTTTAAAAATAAAATATAATAAAATACACAGGTTAGGGTTAAAGAAACATATAAGAATAATAAATTATATTATTTCTAAAATTATTTTAATTCAAAATAAATTCAATCAAATAAATTCCTAAATTAAATAAGAATTTATATTTTTAAGGAAGAAATTTATAAAAAAGAAAATAACATGTTATTTTCCAAAAGATAAACTCACCTTATATTTATAGGAGGGTAAAATTTTAAGTGATTAAAATAAGTTATGGATTCTAAATTTTATATGCCCTTACCTATAGTTGAAATAGTTGAGTAGGTTAGTAGATTTCTAGAAGTTTAAAATTTAACTCTAGATAATTTTAGAAGAGTCTTTAGGTTAGAAGACTTAGTTGATTCAGTTATTCTAATTTTAATAATTCTTTAGTAAGTACTTAATTTAATTGATCTGTTAATTTATTTAATTAATTGAGCAATAAGGTTATAGTTGTTAATTCAATTTAGTTAATTTAGCTTGTGGCTATTTAATTAAATAAATTTAATTGGACTTATTGGTCTTTTAATTAAATTAAATTAAGTATTAATTCTCATTGAATTGTCTAATTAAGATATTAGAATAGGTTAGTTATTAGTAAATTGATATTTAACAACCTAGGTATTGACCCTAAGGTCAAGGGCCCTTAAGGGTTCAATTCGACAACTGGAGTAAATAACGAAACTGTTAAATTAAACCTTATTATTATAACTAGAGCGAACATAATTTTTTATCAATAGGATTGTTATCAACTTCTTATCGTTATGTTTAGAATTTTAAAAAGTCTTATAGGTGTTCATGTGCATTTTTGGATTTGATTATGTAAGTTTTTAAGCATCGACATTTCGGATCACACTCAGTGATCCATCATCGGGAATAGAAAGTGAAAGAATATAAAAATAAAGATGTAGACCCAGCCTATCTCAAGAGTTAAAAGGAGATGAAAAGGCTCAGAAAACTAGGCAGAGAGGAGAAGGGAAACATAATAACAAGGATAGGTTGGGTCTGAGCCAGCCTAGTTTTCCTTGTTGTTATGTTTCTCTTCTCCTCTCTGCCTAGTTTTTTGAGCCTTTTCCTCTCCTTTTAACTCTTGAGATGGGCTGGGTCTACATCTTTATTTTTACATTCTTACACTTTCTCTTCCTAATGATGGATCACGGAGTGTGATCCGAAACGTCGATGCTTAAAAACTTACACAGTCAAATCCAGAAACGCACATGAACATTTGAAATGGATTGTGGAAATCTGATACTATTAGTCTTATAGGTATCATTGGCCGCTTTCTTGCCCACTTGATTTTTGGTCAACCCTTGGTCAAACATTAGTCGAATGCCTCAGTTTTTGTGCATAGACATTCATTGCCATATTATGAACCCTTTTTACATAGTTTCACGTTTATCAATGCATGGTTGACTTTTTGGTCAACTTTGGTTAACTTTAGTCAACTGTCTCAGTTTGTGTGTTTGGTCGAAGCATGCAACTTAAAGATCCATGTAGGATAGTTTGGAAGCTACTCTACATAGTTTGACTTTTGGTCAAACTTGGTCAACCTTCTTCTAGTTGGATCCTTGTGTTTTTGGACACTTAAACTAATTTGGTAAATCATTTCCCTCTGCATTGATTTGTGTGAACGTAGAAACTTACGTTACCTTAGTTAACTTTTAACATCTTTAAATAAAAAAATTTGTAGTTGTGTTTTGCTCTACTTTTTGGGCATTACATTATCTATAACTATAACTATGTATTGTAATTTTGGATAAGGCTTAATGTCATTGCTTATGAATGTTACATAACAATATATGATTTTCCATCATTGTTCATACCAATCTCCTTCCACTTTTGAAATTAAAAAATCTTTTTTTTTCATAATTTAAGAGTTCATTTTCAATGATAGCATGGTTTTATACATTTGCTAATGGTTTGATTATTTTTAAGTACACATAATTTAATATATTTTTTATTGATATAATGTATATTTCAAAAAATCAATTTAAAATAATGAAACAATTATAATATAAAATTTGAAAGTTCAATAATGAATGGAAAGCCATTTTTAACATCTATTTCAATTTTAAAATAGAATGGATGGGGAGGAAGATTGAAGTTACACAACCATAAAATTTATTAATAATATAAGAAACTTATCATTCAATAATAGTTTAAAAGAGAGGTCAAAACCAGTAAATTTATTCAATATATTCTAATTTCCATGTTCATTTATAATGTTGTCTATATAACGTATCATAGTATTAAGATCAAGCAATACTAAAAGGGGGGTTGAATCAGTATTGTAGAACTTGTATTCCTTTTCACCCAATTCAAACTTAAACACGCAATAACTAAAATAAGAACACACACAAAGTAAACAATTCATAACACCATGATTTGTTCTCAAGGAAACCCAACCTAAGAGAAAACCTCGGTGGGGATGATACCCACAAATGATGCACTAAAAGTATTGTGTCCTTAGTAGGAGACCTTGCCCTATTAAGAGTGGAATATTACATTAGTACAAGTCCTTGTTAGAGGACAGACCCTGTTAGGAGTCTATAACCCTGTTACGGGTGAATACAAAATGGGGCTTACTGCTCTTACAATGGACTCACTATCCAGTATTACCAAAGTATCTTGTAGCAACAAAAATGAACTAAAACAACATGTCTGCTATGTCAAAGTAGTTCCAGTAATAGCTCGTAACATCATCTACATTATTCTTACATCCCAATTCATTCCTCACACTTTCATAAATTCGCATCTCAAAACATATATACTCGATCTCATAATCTTTCTAGTCGGCTCACAAATACATCCACAAAATGTGTCCAACACATAATTACACAGTCAACGAGCATACATCCATAAAGATTGCGTAGGACCCAAACAAAATCCAAG
Organism: Chamaecyparis obtusa; assembly: GCA_027943335.1. Lineage (NCBI taxonomy): Eukaryota > Viridiplantae > Streptophyta > Pinopsida > Cupressales > Cupressaceae > Chamaecyparis > Chamaecyparis obtusa. Next base: position 923,460 of record BSBK01005195.1, on the reverse strand, counting down.
GTAGCACTTCTAGATTCCACATGTTACTCCCCTGATCATCGCGACCACTCATTTACTCTGTTTCACTATTGTACTGTCTTCGTGTACCCAGATCATGCAGTAACTTTCTCCATTTAACTCCAAAATATATGAGACATTAATTGAAGGTCTATTAAATCTTATAATACATTCCTCTAAGCTCGCATGAATTAAATCCTCATATAATGTGCTCACAAGGCAAAACTGTACGACTGTACCCTATCAACTACTTTTTGGACTTGGTCATTTTTCCAGTGCGAACATCCAAAGCTAAATTGTACTTCAAGCAATCATGCCAATAAGTAGTGTTGCCATAAATGACAACATCTATGTCATACTCATTGTAAGAACCATCCAAATTGATTTGCAAAATTTTCTAAGAAACGTAATAGAAGAACAAAGAGCTTAAGATACATATAATTTTTTTTTTAATAACAAGCTAAATCATAAAACAGATAATTCCTATCATTAAAGTAACATATAAGAATAACATGAATATTGAAAAGCTGAAGTATACATTTTCTTGCTAGAACGTAAAATTAAATTAACATTACAAGTATCATGATTCTATTCAAAATTCTTTTAATAATCAACCAAAAATTCTTTTAATAATCAACCAAGGAAAATAAAGAGAAGACAATTGCTACTCACTGTTACAAGTCTGAAGAGAAGTTGATAGGAGAATCATGGACGTCATTTGGAGGAAAAGGTAACACCAGGGTGTTTAACCACCCAACCAATGAAACTAATGTTTCGCCCTTTGTCCATTTCCCACTGAATGGACCCAGCCCTCTGCAGAGAAAAGAATAGATCAAATAAGAGTAGTCAACTGGAACTGGTGGAACCCTACTATCTCAGACGGTTACTCCCTACAGCGACTACTACCCTAGATTAACACCTGTCTAAGAGAGTATCTGGGTTACTAGGAAATTGGTCCAACATCTGCTGATGCACCCTTGGCCAAGGTAATTTTTTGCTCCATTGAGCCTTACCCAATTTCCCACCCTATCTGACTAACTCCCGTAACTCCTAACAAGGATATAGTGTTTTCTAGAAACTCTCGTTGTTCCCTATTTGTATTTATTCCGTCCTACTGTTAACGGCCATTTGACTCTTGCCTATTACTAGTAGTTTCTCTACCATAAGGAGTCGACTTTATGTAAACTAGCTGTAGCAGTTATAGATTTAAATGTAAAGAATGTTAAGCTCATATCAAATGAACAGATGAAGATTTCCCACTCACGTGGTCTTTAGTGTATGCTGACTCTGTTATTTTCAATAATCCACTAGGACGTTGAGGTTTGTATTATTTGTACTTATGATGACTACCATTCCCGTAGTCTTAGTATTTACTATCTTTGTTAGCACTCTGGTTCATTAAGAATGGACAAGTTTATAAGCTGGTAGAGAAGTTCTGGCAAGAAATCACTAAAAGAATCACAAGGTGTCGTAAGCTTGGTTTGAGATAAGCTTATGTTGTCCAACTATTAGACTAACAATATGGGTTGATACATTTCTGGAATTTCAACAAGTCTTCATATTGGTTCACTATTTTTCTCTCGTCTATGCTAATCAAGTACATGTAGTAAATGATGAACAAGAACTAGTATTAAATAAATTTGAATATATCGACTAGAAAAACCCCTTCTTGCTAGTTATGCTTACTGGTTTAACTAATTGTAAATTGCAAGAAAGAAACAATTACCCACACTTTGAAGCATAGATGTAAGACTCAGGTGTTTCTCCAAATGGCTTTATTGATAGAAACTTCTAAAACTTATATGTGACTCTGCTAGAACAGCATGCGAAGCTTCGTAATCTTAACGCGACTCTGCTATGAATAGCAGGCAAAACTTTATAAACTTGAAATATGATACTTGCTAAGAACCGCAAATAGAAACTTCCTAAACTTATAATACAACTATACTATGAATGGCAGATTGAAACTTCATAAACTTATATTATGACTCTGCTATGTACAGAAAACCTTACATTCTGATTCACAATAGCACATACTTTCATATCTTAAAAAGAATTGACAGCACACTTACGTATCAGCTTTTGCATGCAATGAAGGTAGCTCAAAAGTCTAAATCATTAACAAACAACACAACAAGCAGTGGAAAGAAAGAATTCATGCATGTTAGCTACATCTGCAGTCCTTCTCTAAGCTAAGTCGTGCTAGCTCCTTTCTCTCTTCCGTCACCCACCAAACTGTCATTTGATAACCCCACGACCCACTTAAAGAAGCTTCCAACAATCCCTAACTACCCCATTTGGAAGGTGATGAAGTGGCTTTAATCTCACAAACTCTTCCATCATGAAAACACATCACCCCGATTAAAATAACTTTAATCCTTCACATTCTCTAATGTCTTGCGGCATAAACAAGGTGATGATTTAAGAAGACCAAAATAAAATAAAATAATGAGAATAATAGACAAAAATCACCTTCATGAGTTGATATTCCTATGAAGACATATATGACCAAATTTGATTAGATTATGGACTCCATAATTTCATATTTGTACCAAAATAATTCCCCAACAAAGAGGAGATAAAGGCACGAAGGAATTATTATTATTATTATTATGAATGATGTCAAACATTGACCGAGAAGTTACTCGAGGAGTTCACTATGAACCATTCTAAGCTTGGTCGTTTCTAGAATAGACAAATTCCCTAACGGGCCCTAGTAGGGTGTGTCCAAAAGAATATTCCAATACCATTTCAGAACCAATTCCTCATCTTATTTTTCACTATCCTTTCCTCCTTTCCTGGTGTTATCTTTCCCCCTTTCTAGACATCCTTGTCGCTCCTGCATCCACTTGCACACAGAAAAAATTAATCCATCTTTCATTTCTTGTATCCATAAATCAGATTACTTAGCGTCTAATCTAAATCCAGTTAAATTAATAGGGCGCATGATTCCCAATGATTCTTCCTTGATAAATCAATTAACCATAACAAGAGTTAACTTTCCATAAATAGAAAAGCACCGGAAGCATTAGACCAGAAACCATTTAGGGCACAATAAACCAGAAATATTAAGCCAAAAACCATTTAGGGCACAATAAACCATAAATATTAAACCAGAAACCATTTAGGGCACAATAAACTAGAAATATTAAACCAAAAACCATTTAGGGCACAATAAACCAAAAATATTAAACCAAAAACCATTTAGGGCACAATAAACCAAAAATATTAAACCAGAAACCATTTACGGCATAATAAACCAGAAATATTAAACTAGAAACCATTTAGAGCATAATAATCCAGAAACCACTATTTCAAAAAAGTTGTTGTAGAGGGGTGTTACATATTCTACCCCTTATGAATCATCATCCTCGATGATTGTGAGTCAACATGAACAAAAATATACATAGATAATCAAAATATTGTTTACTTATCAATTTGATTATATGCATTAAACAGATAAGGAAATTGTTGATGAATCTCATCATAATCTTCCCATGTGGCATTGTCTTCAGAATACTGGTTCCACTAAACCTTACATTGTCTAATGTCTTTGTTTCATAACCGGAGTTTACGAACCTCGAGCACCCGGATGGGCTCGACCGTGACCACCCCTGGTTCCTGCATCTACAAGGAATTCCAATCAATCATATGAGAAAAATTTGATACATATTTCTTAAGATAGGATACATGAAAAACACTATGCATCCGGGCAAGAGCTAGTGGTAGAGCAATTCTGTAGGTAGCCGGGTTAACAACTTCTAGAACCTCAAAGGGTCCAACATATCTTGGTGCTAGTTTGGAGGATTCCCAAAAGTAGTGGCACTCTTCTATGGTTTGACTCGTAAGAGTACCTTGTCCCCAATGTCAAAATATTAGGGCGTCCACTTTGCATCCGCATAGCTTTTATGTCGATCACTAGCTTCTGCTAATCTTTGATGGACAACCTTGACTTGATTTTCCATCTCGGCTAGCATATCGGGTCTGAGGATTATCCTATCTTCTAGCTTATCCTAGCTGATAGGAGTTCGACACCTCCTTCCATACAATGCTTCAAAGGGTGCCATTTTGATGGAGGATTGATAAGTATTATTATATGCAAATTCCACCAACGGTAAATAATCCTCCCATTTGTATTGCTGATCCATACAATACATCCTAAGGAGATCTTCCAAAATCTGGTTGACCCGCTCTGTCTGGCCATCTATTTCAGGATGATAGGCTGAACTAATGTTAAGCTGAGTGCCTAAAGCAGTAAAAAGTGTCTGCCAAAATTTGGATGTCATCCTGGCATCCCTATCTGAAATGATCTTTTCTAGTACACCATGAAGTCTGAAGATTTCCTGCACAAATTTATGGGCTATAATGGATGCTCCATCTGTTAAGTTTCTAGGAATAAAATGGGCCACCTTAGTAAGCTTATCTACCACTACAAGTATGGTGTTATGTTTGTTTCGTGACATCGGTAATCCTTGAACAAAGTCCATACTGATTACTTGCCATTTCCATTCTGGTATGGCATGAGGATGAAGTAGTCCTGCGGGATGTTGGTGCTCCGCTTTCACCCTTTGACATTCTAAACAACTAGCCACAAATTTGATAGTGTCCCTCTTCATTTCCTACCAGAAATATAGGGGCTTGACGTCCGCTAAGAGTTTTGTAACTCCTGGGTGTCCCAAGTAGGGTGTGGTGTGTATCTCTTTCCACACTAAGTCCCTTAATTCATCAGAATCAGGAATATACATTCTTCCTTTAAATCTCAACAACCCATTGGTTTCAAATTTGAACCCCTCGTACCTATGATCCTAAGGGTTAAAAAGAAGAGCCTCTTTAACTTGCGCGTAAAACTTATCATCGATTGATTTTCAGAGAACTTGCTATCTAAAATTGGTGTGAACAGATGCGATTGCAAAGATATATCGTCTACGGCTTAATGCATCTGCCACTCGATTTTCTTTTCCCTTAATGTAATTGATTTCAAAATCATAATCTGAGATGAGTTCCATCCATCTTTGTTGTCATGCATTCAGATTAGGTTGAGTAAAGATATACTTCAATCCTTGATGATCTGATTTGAGCTCAAAAGGATTTCCCAACAAATAATGTCACCATTTCTGTAGGGTGTGCACGATCGCAGCCAATTCTAAATCATGCGGTGCATAGTTCATCTCATAATTCTTGAGTTTTCATGATTCATATGTGATCACCTGCCCATCCTGCATCAACACACCTCCCAATCCTTCACCAAAGGCATCAGTAACCACTAAGAATTTTCCTTTGGGGTTGGGTGCTTTCAGGATGGGTGCAGTGGTTAGTTTTTTCTTGAGTAACTCAAAAGCTTGCTGGCACTTGTCTGTCCCCTCTAAGCATTTTCCTTTCTGCTGAAGAGAAGTGATGGGATAAGCCACCCTAGAAAAATTTTGAACAAACTTCCTGTAGTAACTAGCTAACCCCATAAAGCTTCTGACCTCCTGTACATTGCGAGAAACTGGCCATTCTGATATAGCCCTAATTTTTGTTGGGTCAACAACGATTCCCTAAGCCGAAATTATATGCCTGAGGTATTGCACTTCCTTCTAGAAGAAGGTACATTTAGATAGCTTACCATAGAGTTTATGCTCTCAGAGATGCTGAAGAACCAAGTGTAGATGATGTAGGTATTCGTCCTCATTCTTAGAGTAGATCAAAATGTCATCGAGGAATACCAAAACAAACTTGTCTAGGCAATCTTGAAATATGCTATTCATAAGGTTCATGAAGGCTGTCGAAGCATTGGTTAAACCAAAAGGTAGCACCGTGAACTCGTAATGGCCATACCGAGTTCGAAAAGTTGTTTTAGGAATGTCCTCATCCTTGAGCCTAAGTTGATGATATCCTAATCGTAGATCTATCTTTGAGAAAATTGTGGCTCCTCGCATCTGATCAAACAAATCATCAATGTGAGGTAAGGGATATTTGTTCCTAATTGTAACTTTGTTCAACATTCGATAATCGATGCAAATCCGTAGGGTTCCATCTTTTTTCTGGACAAAAATGACTGGTGCTCCCCATGGAGACACACTAGGGCGTATCAACCCTTTATCTAACAATTCCTGCAGTTGAGCTTTTAGTTCCATCAATTCAACAATGGTCATTCTGTAGGGGGCTTTGGATATGGGCTTAGTTCTAGGTACAAGTTCTATGGAAAAAATCAAAGATGTGTTTCGGAGGTATTCCAAGCAAATCCTGGGGAAGCACATCTTGATAATCCTTAAGATAAGGATATTCCTCAGCAAAAGGTTTCTTTGTGTTTCCTCCTCCGTTCAGTCTCAATACATCGTGTCTAATGGTATTATTAATAAGTTGCTTACCATGCTAATTGTCACTCTTGAATTCATTCATTTCTTCCATTTTAACCACAAACAAATGACACCCTTTCTTCTCACTGTGTCTGAGCTGGGAGGCAGCCAGTTGTCTCAATCTAACCTCCTTTCTATCTCCTCAAAGATGAACTACATGGCCTACATCGTCCAGACATTCTACTGTCCAGCTGAAGCAATCCACCTTCACCCGATGTTTCCATAGCCATTTCATTCCTAAAATAATATCATAGGATCCTAAAGGTGCCACAAATAAGTTAACCTCTGAAGTAAAACTTGGTAGTTCCACTCTAGCCTCAAACAAGCATTGCTCTACCCGAGCCCTTGTCCGGTTGGCATATTCGACTGTCCAAGAATCAGCCATGTACCCAATTCTTTTGGGAAATCTACTAAGCATTTTAGGTGAAATAAAATTTTTCGAAGCTCCTGCGTCTCTTAAAATGGATACATTGTTACCATAAAGCATACCTGTCACCTCAATGGGTGTAATCTGATAATCGGCCTACCTATTATCCACTGCAGCATGTATTCTTTGTTGAAAAGTTATCTACTGAGTTGGTAGGGAATTCCTATGCATCTGACTACCCAGTGTCCTGGTTGGGCATTGATTAGCATAGTGTTCCCCGCCACAAGTGAAACATCCCCCTGGTGGCCCTCTTTTCTCGGTTTCCTTGCCCTGGTTATCATTTCCTCTAGGGTTGGTAGAAACACCCTTCTTATTCTCTCGAAATTCAAGCCTATTCCCTTTAAACTTCTTGTTCCCTTTGAAATTGTTGACTTCCTTGTCATTTCGAGGTTTGAAAGTCTGCGGGGTTGAAGCCCACTTTCCTCTCTTCCGATTCTTATCACAGATAGAATCATCTTTCTTAAGTTTTGATTCCTGACATATCACCTTCTCATATGCTTCTGTGACACTAGCTGGTGCGAGGACATCTACCGGTCCTCCTATTCAATTATTCAGTCCCATCAAATATTTTCTTAGATAGAACTTTTTATCAACCTGCAACTGGGTTACATACTTTAGTAGGCAAGTGAACTTTTCTGAGTACTCATTTACGATCATATCACCTTGCTTGAGATCCTAAAATTCTGCTAGCTTCTATTCATAGAAAAATTGTGGCAGCCACCTATGCCGGAATAATTCGACAAACTGATTCCAGGTTACCCTAGACAATTATAGCTGTAGTTCGATCATTTTACTTTCCCACCAACCTGCGGCTTCCCCTATCAATTGATAAGATCCCCACACAGCTTTCTGAGTCTCAGAGTAGTTTCTGATGTTGAAATACTTCTCCATTCCAGTCAGCCAAGCTTCAGCGGCTTCTCTCATAATAGTACCATCATACTGGGGAGGTTTTATTTTCTTCATGTCTTCAAGAATGATTCCTACTCCCGAGTTTTCTAAGTTCTAAGTTTTGTTTTGAGATTGAGCTTCCTTTTCAGCACTAGATTATTGATACTGATTTTCCCTATCCTCAGATTGGTACTCGGTTCTTTTACCCTCATTTTCATCCATGTCCTGGATCTTTTGTTCAAGATGCCCTATTCGACTCTGAGTTTCTTGCATCATCTATAGAAGTTGATCCAACTTTCCGTTTGGAGACCTAGGTGCTTCTACACGGTTTTCTTCTTGTGAGTCTCCCATTGTTTAGAATCTTGGAAATGGACCAAGTTTTAATATTTTTGTTTACTTTTTTTTCTTTTTTTTTTTTAAAATCATAACATGAATAATTTCTAAAAGATACAACTTCCATAATGTAAATATGAAATGTCCAAAATTTTCACAACACACATTGATTTCTTTTATGCAAGCCAAAAGGTTCTTTTGCATTAACAAGTTTTTTTTACAATATCAAACCAAAATGGTTTTTTTTTTTACAATAACAAGCCAAAAGTTTCTTCTTTTTTTTAACAATATTTACATAAACGCCCTATCTAGGGCTGCCCCTTTCAGGAAACTGTTTGAGATGGATTTCTTGCAGCAGGTGAAGGTATCTTGTTATCATCTGATGGTTTAGTTTCAGGAACCTTTTGTTCTTTGGCTAGTTTGTATTTGGCCAATAGGACTGCTTTAACTTCAGCCCTAATCATCGGTGACCAAACATGTCTCTGCCTCTTGATTCTTTCTAAGGCTAACACAAGGGTCTCGTCATCTTGTGGAGGATCACACTATGTATAGTCATAGTCTCTATGTAAAGAATTGGCTATTTTGATGGTGAGTGGGTCTCTGACCCTCTTTCATTTAGTGCAGATCATTATCGGCATCCTAGCAAAACCAAAATGCCTTGATCAATTTCTACTTCTATGTTATCTGTATATGCGAGCCCAGGTCCAGTGTTGAACCCAGCGCTCTAATACCATATGTAAGAACCATCCAAATTGATTTGCAAAATTTCCTAAGAAACGTAATAGAAGAACAAAGAGCTTAAGATACATATAAAAATTTTTTGAATAACAAGTTGAATCATAAAAAAGATAATTCATATCATTAAAGTAACATATAAGAATAAAATGAATACTGAAAAGCTGAAGTATACATTTTCTTACTGGAACGTAAAATTAAATTAACATTACAAGTATCATGATTCTACTCAAAATTCTTTTAATAATCAACCAAGGAAAATAAAGAGAAGACAATTGCTACTCAATGTTACAAGTCTGAAGAGAAGTTGATAGGAGAATCATGGATGTCGTTTAGGCGAAAAGGTAACACCAGGGCATTTAACCACCCAACCAATGAAACTAATGTTTCGCCCTTTGTCCATTTCCCACTGAATGGACCCAGCCCTCCGCAGAGAAAAGAATAGATCAAATAAGAGTAGTCAACTGCATATGGTGGAACCCTATTGTCTCAGACACTTACTCCCTATAGTGACTGCTACCCTGGATTAATGCATGTCTAAGAGAGTATCCGAGTTACTAGGAAATTGGTCCAACATCTGCTGATGCACCCTTGGCCAAGCTAATTTTTTGCTCCATTGAGCCTTACCCAATTTCCCACCCTATCCGACCAACTCCCGTAACTCCTAACAAGGATCTAGTGTTTTCTGGAAACTCTCGTTGTTCCCTATTTGTATTTATTTCGTCCTACTGTTAACGGCCATTTGACTCTTGCCTGTTACTAGTAGTTTCTCTACCGTAAGGAGTTAACTTTATGTAAACTAGTTGTAGCAGTTATAGATTTAAATGTAAAGAATGTTAAGCTCATATCAAATGAACAGATGAAGATTTCCCACTCATGTGGTCTTTAGTGTATGCTGACTCTATTATTTTCAATAATCTACTAGGATGTTGAGGTTCATATTATTTGTACTTATGATGACTACCATTCACGTAGTCTTAGTATTTACTATCTTTGTTAGCATTCTGGTTCGTTAAGAATGGACAAGTTTATAAGCTGGTAGAGAAGTTCTAGCAAGAAATCACTAAAAGAATCACAGGGTGTCGTAAGCTTCATTTGAGATAAGCTTATGTTGTCCAACTATTAGACTAACAATATGGGTTGATACATTTCTGAAATTTCAACAAGCCTTCAAATTGGTTCACTATTTTTCTCTCGTCTATGCTAATCAAGTACATGCAGTAAATGATGAATAGGAACCAGTATTAAATAAATTTGAATATATCGACTAGAAAAACCCCTTCTTGCTAGTTATGCTTACTAGTTTAACAGATTGTAAACTGCAAGAAAGAAACAATGACCCACACTTTGAAGCATAGACGTAAGACTTAGGTGTTTCTCCAAATGGCTTTATTGATAGAAACTTCTAAAACTTATATGCGACTCTGCTAGAACAGCATGCAAAGCTTCATAATCTTAACGCGACTCTACTATGAACAACAGGAAAAACTTTATAAACTTAAAATACGATACTTGCTAAGAACTACAAATAGAAACTTCCTAAACTTATAATACAACTCTACTATGAACGGCAGATTGAAACTTCATAAAATTATATTACGACTCTGCTATGTACAGAAAACCTTACATTCTGATTCACAATAGCACATACTTTCATATCTTAAAAAGAATTGACAGCACACTTACGTATTAGCTTTCCCATGCAATGAAGGTAGCTCAAAAGTCTAAATCATTAACAAACGACATAGCAAGTAGCGGAAAGAAAGAATCCATGCATGTTAGCTATGTCTGCAGTCCTTCTCTAAGCTAAGTCATGCCAGCTCCTTTCTCTCTTCTGTCACCCACCAAACTGTCGTTTGATAACCCCACGACCCACTTAAAGAAGCTTCCAACAATCCCTAACTACCCCTTTCGGAAGGTGATGAAGTGGCTCTAATCTCACGCCATCTTCCATCATGAAAACACATCACCCCGATTAAAATAATTTTAATCGTTCCCATTCTCTAATGTCTTGTGGCATAAACAAGGTGATGATTGAAGAAGACCAAAATAAAATAAAATAATGAGAATAATAAACAAAAATCACCTTCATGAGTTGATATTCCTATGAAGACATATATGACCAAATTTGATTAGATTATGGACTCCATAATTTCATATTTGTACCAAAATAATTCCCCAACAAAGAGGAGATAAAGGCACAAAGGAATTATCATTATTATTATTATGAATGATGTCAAACATTGACTGAGAAGTTACTCGAGGAGTTCGCTATGAACCATTCTAAGCTTGGTCGTTGCTAGAATAGACAAATTCCCTAACGGACCCTAGTAGGGTGTGGCTGAAAGAATATTCCAATTTCCCTTACCATTTCAGAACCAGTTCCTCATCTTATTTTTCACTATCCTTTCCTCCTTTCCTGGTGTTATCATTCCCCCTTTTTGGGCGTCCATGTCGCTCCTGCATCCACTTGCACACAGAAAAAATTAATCCATCTTTCATTTCTTGTATCCATAAATCAAATTACTTAGCGTATAATCTAAATCCAATTAAATGAATAGGGCGCTTGATTCCCAATGATTCTTCCTTGATAAATCAATTAACCATAACAAGAGCTAACTTTCCATAAATAGCAAAGCACAAGAAGCATTAGACCATAAACCATTTAGGGCACAATAAACCAAAAATATTAAACCAGAAACTATTTAGGGCATAATAATCCTAAAACCACTATTTCAGAAAAGTTGTTGTAGAGGGGTGTTACACTCATCTACCCACTTGCCAACACATAGTTCCCAACAATTGCCACATAGGTGTAACTAACTATTCAGGTATTAATCACAATATCTATCCAACTTTTGTATTAATCCTTACTCAATGCTATGTTCTTAACTTCAATTAATTGATTGATACACTTAAATTGGTAATTTAAGATAGACAATATGAATTTACATTGAGTGATTACAAAATGATTTATTGAATTGGTTAGTAAAAAAGGGTTGAAGTTGTTTGCATATTTCATCAATTGGCCTCAAAGCTACAACATTAATCTTTAACCTCATCATAAAACTACTTTTTACACGTTACTGAACTTTAGTCATTATAGACAATCCATTTGGTTGGATGTGTTATTCTATTTAGCTATGGATGTAACTAACTCTATATTTTGATTGAGGATAAGGCTTAATGTCTTGCGAAGACTACAAAATAATATATGATTTGTCATCATTATTCATAGCAATCTCCTACTTTTAAAACTAATATAATTTTTTTGTCATAATTTAAGAGTTATCTTATGACAATATGATTTTATGTATTTGTTAATGATTTTAGTTTTTTAAGTACATAATTTAATATATATATTTAATTGATATAAAATATTATTTAAAATAATGAAGCAATTATAATAGAAATTTTGAAAGTTCAGTAATAGATGAAGAATCATTTTAGCATCACCTATTTTAAATAGAATGGATGTGGAAGAAGGTTGTGTTGGATATTGCTAATGCATGGGGAGGTGATTGAAACATTTAATATGTTTAATCACTACGTTACTAAATGGGCACTCATACTGTTGTCATTTGTGTTTTTTCACTGATGTCAACATATGTTTTTGTGAGGAGATCAAACTAGTTATCATAGTGTACGGACACTGTACGGATGTTTCAGATGTTGCGAAGACAGATGAGAGTTCAGGAGGATGTTGTGATCTTATATCCAAGATTGCATCATATAATGTTTCATAATGAATGAGTTACAGATGTTTTGATGAAGACTGTGTAGATCTCTATAGTTTTGTTGACTATTAGTGACCCACACTTAGTCATTTATCTAGGCAATGATGGTCAGTCATCACTGCGACCGAGTCATTATGTAAAGGCCGAGTTATGTAATGTTTACTTACCGAGCAGTAGTACTGTCGAGTAAATTTATGGTCACTGTGTATTTTTGTGGTATGTCGTGTCTAGTTTTGCCGAGTCATATATGCAATGATTACCAAGTGCTAGAGATATCAACTTATGCCAAGTACAGTGAATGCCGAGTATCAGGAACTACATTTGCCAAGTTAGCCAGGAATGACATAAGAGTTTGTTATGGCACAGTGATTGAGGTAAATCATTTTGGGCGACATTCATGTTTTGTATTTTGTTTGTTGAGATAATTACGGAGGTAATTACACATCTACTTAGCAATCATTGATCCCTATGTAATACCTAGAGCCAATCAGAAATTAGTAAGGCTTAAGTGGCAAAAGGAATTAATCTAAACCGTAGATCTTGAATCATGAAGATGTTTTGTTGATTATATAAGGTCAAGATCTAAACCCTAAAATGTAGTAAGAGTGAAAGATAGCGAATGTGAAGGGAGTGAGTAGAGAGACACATTCAGTGAAGTTAAGAATTCAGATAGGATTCAGTGACCGAGCTAAGCAGTGAAAGGACAGAATAGAGATAAATCTGATAGAAGAGATCAATACAATACAGTAAAGAGAAGATTTGTAATCTGCATACAGTGCAAACTGAAAGATCAGGTACTGAGACATTCTAACCAGTGTATCAGGGTAAATCTCTTAACCGAGTAGTCCTAATAGAATTTTTGTAATCTCTTAACCGAGTGCTTACTTTGTTGTAAGTTTCAAATCTTTTAGCAAGGTAGACTGTATAAGTCTTTTAGCTCTTAACAAGGCAGACCCCTCACAGGGTAGATCATGTTTTGATCAAATTTTGTAAGCCCTAACAGGAAAATTTATTACTGCAGTAGTGAAGATTTGTGGGTGTCATCCCCACCCTAGTTTTACCTTTCAAGGGTTTCTGGGTAACCAAAATTATTGTGTTATGAGTACTTTCATGGATGTTGTTTAGTATGTTAGTTATTTTGTTATGATTAAGTATTGTTGATGTTATGCAAATGTTTTATTCATATCAAAATGGATTAGTAGGTGATATCTGATTCACCCCCTCTCTCAGTATCACATTTCCTAATTATATTTCCAACAATTGGTATCAGAGCTTCAAGGTTTCTCATAAGAAAGTCTAACCACTTGAAGAAAAAGATCTTGAGATGGAAGTCTATAAGCTGGGAAAGGTCATAGAGAATCAGAAGATTGATGTACAACTGGCATTACAACAACTGGAAGCAACTAGAAGCGAACTGAAGAAATCCTTGAGCAAAAGGAGAGAAATTGCTATTCAGCAAAATGAATCACAATATCAAGAAGAAGATACCACTAGACTATTTGATAATGGAAACTCTGTAGAAAGTGACAAAGCCATAAAAGAGCTACTGGAGAAAAATACTATACTAAATGATGACATCAGGAATCTAAGGAGAGAACAGGAAATTCAATCTATCAAACTTTGTGAAGTAGTTGAATAGAAAAAGAAAGCTGAAGATGATAAGACAATGGCTGAAGAAGACAAAAGACAAATTGCAATAAGACTAGATGAAAGGACAAGTGACATGCAAAGGTTGACTAATAATCAACTGGACATGGCAAATCAACTGTTGTTGGTTAATCAAGAGTTAGGCAGGAAAGATATGGAAATCAACCAACTGAGGTCTGAGAATGATCAATTGATGAATGAACTAAGATCTGAAAAGGAAATCAATGAAAGGATGAACAAACCTAATGAAGCTGCAAAATATTTTGAAGAACTGTTAAGGTCACCTAGAAGATCTAGTGATAGATCTGGACGTGGACTAAATGAACATGCATCATCTACTGAAGAAGGAGAATCATCAAAGAATGGAGACCGGAAGAATGCAAAACCAAAGAACAACAAGCCCACATGCCATCACTGTGGAAAGCCAGGACATACAGCCAACATATGCAGAAACAAACATGGTAAGTTTGATTCTAAACCTAAATTCAATGGACATTGTTTTAATTGTAAGAAACATGGACATCAGGCACATGAATGTAGGTCTAAGGTTAGTAATCCACCTACCTCACCTAAGTTTCAAGGCAATTGTTTCAACTGTCAGAAGTATGGGCATAGAGCATTTGAATGCAGATCTAAACCTAGATGGTCATCAAATGAACAGACCAAGTCACCTGTGAAGAATAACTCATACAATTGGGATTATAACACTTGGTACAACTGTCATTACTGTGGAAAATATGGACACACTGGAGCAAATTGTATGAAGACTCATTTCAGAGGCAGATCTAAAAGCTGGATGAATGGAAGCATGGTAGGTTACAAATGTAATAAGATAGGTCACCTAAAGAAAGATTGTAGGTCACCTATGTCGAGCAATGATCAGAATCAGAATGAAGATATCCATGAAAAATTGAAAAATCAGATGGACAAGACATGGAAGAAGTAAGCACAAGTGAAGCTAGCACATCCGAGGTTACCCAATCTGATGGATCAAGTGATCACTCTTCTTCTAACTAAGCATAGAGGGTATGTTTGGAACTGAATTTTACAAGGCTTTATCTTACATCAGTTCCTAACATAAAGATAGAGTAAAAGTCCAATCTGCATAGATAAAGATGCATCAGGACATATCTGAGCAAAATGGAAAAAAAAAAAATTTTATGCCGAGCATCAGTGTCTTGACTGAGTTATCAGTATATGTCAAGCACCTATTGTGGCCGAGATGCTATAAACACCAAGCTGTGTCGTAATGGTTATATTGACCGAGCTTGTGTTAGCCGAGGTTAGCATGAGTTTGCTGAGACAGTTGTATTCCACTTACAAATTTTGTACGGAGCATTTATGAGGCCCTAATTCTACTTTTTGGAATCTATAAAGCGAGAAGTTGTCGCTGATTTCATTTCACCTATCGAATTGAGATTTCTTTGAGCGATTCAGAGTGCGAGCAACTAGTTTGTCAAAGGCGATTCTGAATCTTTTCAGCATGTCGTCGACAAAAATCATCTACAGGACACTTACGAGAAAAAAGGTACATTATCGAGCAAGCATTTCTTTTCAAAAATTTTAAATTAAAATGGCATCATCATCGTCTGCTATAGTGAAGAAACAAGGGATGGAAGTTTTCAACACACAATTGGTAAGAAACGAAGTTTGCAAGCCACAGACTTTTAAGGCAATTTCGAAAACCGCAATTAAAGGAGATTTGTCTGGCGCCCTATCTTCAATTCCAGAAAATGTGTTGATGATGAACGACATTAGGTCATGTTACATGTGCAAAATCGGGGAAATCGGAGATTACGAGATCAAGGAGGCGTATGATAAATTATGTGTTAATGGAGTGTTGAAGCCGGAGTATAAATCAGTTGTCGAACAAGGGTTAGTGCATGCCCTAGATTTCCCTCAGAATTTCAAAGTTGAATGGATAAAAATAGTGTTGAGTCGAGTACATGATATGCAACTATGGCTGGAAGATGGACCCGTGAAGATAACTAAGGAAATGATCCAATGAGTTACTGGATACCCTACGATTCAAGGAAAAAGGACAATGAAGTGCTCAAGCAAAGAAGATATTCAAGCAAACACACAAGCGGTATGGAACAAGCATGGAATGACGATCTCCACCATAACAGATCCAGAAATTGACTTTGTTGTTAGGGTTATCTCACATAAATTCTACCAATCCAGTCAGTTGGACAGTGTCCCCTGTATGGCAGTGGACCAGGCATGGAAAATCATTAAGAAAGGACACACGTATGATCTTGTTGAGCTCTAGCTGACTCAGCTTGTCGAGAACCTTAACTCAATCCGGACTGCAAAGAATTCAATATGTAAGTTAGGCTCTTTGTTAATCTATTTATTCTTTTATGTAAAGAAGAGTTTTCCTACTCATGGAGGTGTGATATGGGACAAGAAGAGACCCATTACTGTTCAAATCAGTGAGTTCATAGTTCAGATAGGAGATAGTTTTAATGGTGTGATGGATAACTATTTTGTTGAGTTCAAGAAGAAAATGAGAAAGAGGAGTAGAGTCCCTATGTCATTAGTTGAAAAGTATAGTAAGGATATATGTTTTCTAGTTGACACGGACTTCACTTATGCACAAGCAGTCTTGCCTAGGGTTTCATGGCTAATGCCACTACCCTATGAAGTCAATATAGATGAAGCCACTGTTGCTATTACAGCCCTCTTAGCTGAAGAAATTGATAGTAAATCACCCTACTTTGGAACATATAAAGAAGCCAAATCTAAAATCACGATGGGTTTAATGGTTGCTACTATAGAAAGAAAGAGAAAGAAACTAGTAAAGAATTTGGAGAAATATGTGGAAGAAACAGAAAAAGATGCACCACTAGAATTAACCCAAGGACTGGGAGAAGATAAACCAAGTGACTCTAGTGATAGTGAAAAAGAAGAAGAGGCTAAAGTATAAAAGAAGAAAGGAAAGAAACCAGTAATTGTCGAGCCCCCAACCAAGAAAAGGATTTTGAAACCTAAAGTGTCATCAACACCTGTGCTGAGGCCTAGAACAAGGGGAGTCGCTGCTGAGACTCCTAAGAAATCCCCTGCATCCAGTAAAAGAAAACATGCATAGCCTAAGGCAGTGCCAAGTAAGGTTGACAAAAGGCCTAGAAGGAAACTTGTTTTGGAACAAGAAGATGATGAAGAAACTGAAAGTGATGAAGAGGTGAAGAAGAAGGTTGCATTGCAGGATGTTAAACCTACTGTGGATGAAATATGTCATAAGATCACAAACTCTGCAGGAGTGGAAGACTTGAAAGGATTAAGTTTGGAAGCCTGAGTATAGGAGAGAAAAGAAGGTTGAAGATGCTATTCTTGAAATGCTTTGCATTTTCAAGATGTTACCTATTCAATTGGAGAACTGAATCCCTAAGGAGTTAAGTAACAGGGTTGCACAAAAATGGGAATATGCTCTTAATACTGAAAAACAAATAAGAGAGAGCACCTTAGCACAAGTGGAATCAAGTCTCACCCCTGCCAACATTAGCAAAATTGTGGAACAGCACCGAGCTAAATTTGATCCTAAGCGTAGAGCTTATTCAATCCTTCAACACAAGGTTGAGGATGTTGTACAAGAAAGTATCAAGATTTGGAAGATAGTGTTTGGTATGTTGATTGACAAAGATGAAGATAAAGGTGCTAGTACATCTAAGGCTATCGAGCCTGCAACAGAACTAAATGTAATGGAATCACCCATTTCGGAGACTTAAGCTCCTAAGGTAGAGAAAATTCAGAAGGAATCAGATGTACACATTGTTGATATAACATAGGATACCCCAATTAAGAATATGCTATTGATCGAGGAAGATATACAGGCTGAGAAAGCAAAAGACACATCTTTGCCAAGCAATAATTCTGTACTTTTGCAAGTCAAAGCTTATCCAACAATTGATGAGACATCAACTGGTAACACTCCCCTCACCAAACTTGCAATTGTTACAGTTGACATTTTAGCCGGTACAAGCACTACCAAGGAACCAGATAAGTCGGTACCGGTAATTCCATCCACATTTGCCAAGGAGTTACAACAAGATAAAGGAGAGAAGTTCGAAGAAAAAGCTAGTAGTCCTCATGTGGAGGATAAGGGAACAAAAGGAAAAGAAGTAAAAGACAAAGCTATTGAGGTACAAGAGCCTACCGAACAAGAAGCAATACAAGCTCTTGTACAGATGTCGAGTGGGAGCACACTGAAGAAGGCACTAAAGTAGAAAATGGAAGTCTTTTCCCCAGAGATAACCATTGATGAAGTTATTGTTATTCCTAAATGGGATTTTGATAACTTATCTTATGAGCAGATGCAAATATTGAAAGATTTATTGACAAGGAAAAGCAAACAGGAAGAACTGAGAAGAGAACATTAGCAGAAACAGATTCTATATGAAATCAAAGACATATTTAATGATGTTTATGAGTTGTCAGATGTAAATAGTTCCGCTCCCATATTGGAACAACTTGTACATATTGTTCAGAAAGTAAATAATGAAGCTTGTAGCGCCGGTGATAAGCTGTTTGAATGGTCGGAAAGAAAGTTTGAGACCAAGATGCTAGAGAAAGTATCTGTTGAGATTGAAATCAAACAAGTCGCACTTTCCACTTTGGTAACAAAGACCGAAGAAGTAGTTGCAAATGCACACTCTCTACTTACCGAACTTTGTAATGTAGAACAGTTCACTGAGGATAACCAACGACTCGTTGATCAACTACAGCAAGAACTCAAATCCACCAGTCAGTCCTTAAGTGTGGATGCAGAAAATAGTTCCAAACATTATGCCAAGATCATGCATACACAAGGAAGGATAGCGGAACTGATGGCTAATGATGGCAAGATTAGATCTCACCTTCTTTCTATGCAAACAATTTTAACACCTCACTTGGAGGCCATACAGAGAAAGTTGGTCAAGGCTAAGGACTTAACCCAGAGAGATCCAAATCAGTCTACAGCCAAGAGTCTAATCAATCTAGCTGCCAAGCTAGAAGTGCAGTCTGAAGATTTAACTGTTGCTACCGGAGGATGGGAAACTGCACTACACATGGTTATGATGCTGCATAAACCATTTCTGGAGAAGTACTTTGAGATCCCTACTCCAGAAGAGATTTGTCGTGTCAAAAACAAGGGGGAAATCAAATGACATGACATGACATGACAAAGGGAAGGTAACAAAATTTTGAATGTATATATATCTTAGGGGGAGTATTATGCTAATACTACAAACTTTTTGAAAATACAAATATAATGTCATGACAAAGTGTTTTTTCCACTAATGTCAAAGGGGGAGATTGTAGATCTCTATAGTTTTGTTGACTATTAGTGACCCACACTTAGTCATTTATCTAGGCAATGATGGTCGGTCATCACTGCGACCGAGTCATTATGTAAAGGCCGAGTTATGTAATGTTTACTTACCAAGCAATAGTACTACCGAGTAAATTTATGGCCACTATGTATTTTTGTAGTATGTCGAGTCTAGTTTTGTCGAGTCATATATGCAATGATTACCAAGCGCCAGAGATATCAACTTATGCCGAGTATAGTGAATGTCAAGTATCAAGAACTGCATTTGCCAAGTTAGCCATGAATGACATAAGAGATTGTTATGGCACAGTGATCAAGGTAAATCATTTTGGGCGACATTCATGTTTTGTATTTTGTTTGTTGAGATAATTACAGAGGTAATTACGCATCTACTTAGCAATCATTGATCCCTATGTAATACCTAGAGCCAATTAGAAATTAGTAAGGCTTAAGTGGCAAAAGGAATTAATCTGAACCATAGATCTTGAATCATGAAGATGTTTTGTTGATTATATAAGGTCAAGATCTAAACCCTAAAACATAGTAAGAGTGAAAGATAGCGAATGTGAAGGGAATGAGCAGAGAGACACATTCAGTGAAGTTAAACATTCAGACAGGATTCAATGACCGAGCTAAGCAGTGAAAGGACAAAATAGAGATAAATCTGATAGAAGAGATCAATACAATACAGTAAAGAGAAGATCTATAATCTGCATACAGTGCAAACCGAAAGATCAGGTACTAAGACATTCTAACCAGTGTATCAGGGTAAATCTCTTAACCGAGTAGTCCTAACAGACTTTTTGTAATCTCTTAACCAAGTGCTTACTTTGTTGTAAGTTTCAAATCCTTTAGTAAGGTAGACTGTATAAGTCTTTTAGCTCTTAACAGGGAAGACCCCTCACAAGGTAGATCATGTTTCGATCAAATTTTGTAAGCCCTAACAGGCAAATTTATTATTGCAGTAGTGAAGATTTGTGGGTGTCATCCCCACCCCAGTTTTACCTTTCAAGGGTTTCTGGGTAACCAAAATTATTGTGTTATGAGTACTTTCATGGATGTTGTTTAGTATGTTTGTTATTTTGTTATGATTAAGTATTGTTGATCATGCTATGCAAATGTTTTATTCATATCAAAATGGATTAGTAGGTGATATCTGATTCACCCCCCCTCTCAATATCACATTTCCCAATTATATTTCCAACAGACTGGTCACTGACTGTGACAGTGAGAAATAACAGAGTCAGTCTTTGTGTTTTGTGTATAGCTTACAAGCAATATGGAATCAATGCATGTGAACTTAAGAGATGAAAGACAGAGTATTGAAGAATGTTCTATGAACTGCACAAGGTACGGAATGCATGGTGATGTCAGTTGTGGCGTGTATTCTGGAAGGTGGTATATTTGGAAGCCGACTACAAAGATGTAGCGTGTATGATGGGTGGCGAACTTGAATTAAGGATGTCGGTCCTTAATTGTTGTAATGTAATCATTGTATACTTGTTCTAGATACCGTGTGTATCTTAGCAAGGGTTTATGTAATTGTTTGTAATTAAGAAAGCCTTATGGGCCGACTTGCTCATGAGAATTGTAATAAGGTATAAATGAAAGATCTTTTCTTTTGAAAAGATATGGATGAAAAGAAGGTGATATATAGAGGTTGTGAAAGCTGCGAGCTTGTGTTTGTTGTATGTAGAGTAGAGGTTTGTTGGTGGACTTATTGGAATTGATCAAGCAAAGACAGTTGATGCCAAACAGTTCAAAAGATTATGTATTTCTTCATATACACTTGTGTTGCGAACAGTGAATTCTGAAGGTGGACTTAACCTTCTTTGGGTAGTGAGCCCTCCCTTTTTGTTCTTGACTCCTAACAGGTTTTGTCCTCTAACAAGGACTATGTACTGTAATGTTTCAATAAGCTCCTAACAAGGCTATATCTTCTAACAAAGATAACTATACTCTTAGTACATCATTTGTGGGTGCTAATTCCCACCGGGGTTTTTACCTTTAACGAAGTTTCCCCGAGACCAAAATATTGTGTTATTGTGTTGCCATTCATTGTGTTCATTGGATTTGATATTGTTGTTACTTAAAGTTTAAATTTTAATAATTTGTCATACAACTGATTCATCCCCCCCCTCTCAGTTGTATTGTGGACTGTTATTCCTAACATATTGAAATTATAGTCATTAAAACTTAACAATAAAAGAAAATTATCATTTAATAATCATTTAAAATAGACAAGTCAAAACACATAAAATCATTTAAATATAATCTTTTATTCATAATTTAAGAGTTATCTTACAATGACATCGTGATTTTATGTATCTGGTAATTATTTTAATTTTATAAGTACATAATTTAATATAATTTCTTAATTGATATCATATATAATTTAAAATATTGTTTTAAAATAATGAAACAATTATAATAGAAATTTTGAAAGTTCAGTAATTTAAGATAGACAATATGAATTTCCATTGAGTGATTAAAAAATGATTTATTGAATTGATTAGACAAAAAGGGTTGAAGTTGTTTGCATATTTCATCAAATGGCCCCAAAGCTACAACATTGATCTTTAACCTCATCATAAAACTACTTTTTACACATTACTAAACTTTAGTCATTATAGACAATCCATTTGGTTGGATGTGTTATTCTATTTAGCTATGAATGTAACTAACTTTGTATTTTGATTGAGGATAAGGCTTAATTTCTTGTGAAGGCTACAAAATAATATATGATTTGTCATCATTGTTCATAGCAATCTCCTTCTACTTTTAAAACTAATATAATATTTTTGTCATAATTTAAGAGTTATCTTACAATGAAAACGTGATTTTATGTATCTTTAATGATTTTAATTTTTGAAGTACACAATTTAATATATTTTTTAATTGATATAAAATATAATTCAAAATATTATTTTAAAATAATGAAGCAATTATAATAGAAATCTTGAAAGTTCAGTAATAGACGAAGAATCATTTTAGCATGGCCTATTTTAAATAGAATGGGTGTGGAAGAAGGTTGAAATTATAGTCATTAAAACTTAATAATAAAAGAAAATTATTATTTAAAATAGACAAGTCAAAACACATAAAATCATTTAAATATAATCTTTTATTCATAATTTAAGAGTTATCTTACAATGACAGCATGATTTTATGTATCTGGTAATGATTTTAATTTTATAAGTACATAATTTAATATAATTTCTTAATTGATATCATATATAATTTAAATTTTGAAATAATGAAACAATTATAATAGAAATTTTGAAAGTTCAGTAATAGATGAAGAATCATTTTAACGTCACCTATTTTAAATAGAATGGATATGGAAGAAGGTTGAAGTTATACAGTCATTAAAACTTAATAATAAAAGAAAATTATCATTTAATAATGATTTAAAATAGACAAGTCAGAATACATAAAATCATTTACTCTAAAAAATTCTTAAATATTGAAAAAAAATAACCAAACAGTCATGAAACTTAATTAAAGTTGATGTAAATAGTTATATAAAAGTTCATGTTGTAGACATCTAAAAGATACTGAATTCATATCTTAAATAAAAATAAATAACTAAATTACTCTAGTAATTGAACAAATCACAATTTATTATTAGAAAAACTTATTATTAGGAAACAAAAGAAAAGCTTTAAAAATTGAATAATACTAAGAAAAACAGAAGAAAAGATACAGAAAATTGAATTTGTTTATTATTCACTTGCGAAACATACTTTGAAATTTAGTGAGGACGCTTGACCCTACGAAAAGGCCCAGCAGAAAACTTCAATGAAGATGAAAGCTCAACTCTTGCAGTGCCACCACAGTTCCATTCTTGGTGCGAGTCAGAAGATGAAAGCGGTTGCCTGTAACCGAGTTTGTCCAAAAACAAGCTTTTCCAACGGTAATCAAAAAACAAAAGGGATCTCTCGACCAAGATTGAACTTTGCTTGAATTCATTGTATTACACATCCATTGTGCATACTTTGATTAATTGAATTCATTTTTAACCATACTTGGCCACCACCACCTGAGTCATTATGTTTGGCGTTATATTGCACGGTCGTTTTGATCGAGGAAGAAAAGAATCCTTTTATTTATTTCCATAGTTGTCTCTGTCGAAGATTTGATGGATTGCCTGTGAAAATATTTATGTATATCAAAATTTTGCCTTGTTTACACCATTTGTATCTCTTGATCTCAAGGTCAACTATAACAGTTTTCCTGTAAAAATTTAAATTGTATCTTCGCCATGTTGACACCATTTGTATCTCTTGATCCCAATGTCAAGAACAGTTTGGTTGTTTTCTCAGCTTATTTGGGCTAAGGATGGCATGTAGTCTTAGTCTCCAATGATTTCTTAGTTCTTTTCTATTTTCTTTTTTAAATAGACGTGAGATGAGCATTCATTTTCTGTCACTGACTATGATGTATAGATGAGGTTGACGATATTGGGTATGCTTGAAATGCTTACCTGACCATCATTTATTTTCTCTACGGAAATTGAAGTCTACATTCCCCAACTGTGAGCAACAATGAAACCGTTTGGGAGCCCAAAGCCTGACCCTGAGCTCAAGCTCACTCAACCCAACAATGGAGACAATCCAGAAGCTGGTGACGTTGAACTCATTCCCTCCTCGCTTAAATATGTGGAGAATGGCCTGCCAGCGGTATACAAACCAGGTGGTTCTCAGCCTGCTCTGAAGCCGCTCACAGAATTGAGGAATACAATCGTAGAGGCCTTATTCCCTGATGACCCCTTGCGCCATTTCAAGCGCAAGCCTAAATCCCAGAAATTCATACTAGGTGTACGGGCAGTCTTTCCTGTGCTTGAATGGGGAAGACATTACACATGGAATAAGTTAAGGGGGGACTTGTTGGCAGGTTTAACAATTGCAAGCCTCTGCATTCCTCAGGTTGCTATTTTCCTGCTTTTTTTTCTCTGAAGATTCACCTGTGCTTTCGTTTTAAGTAATACCCAGAAATTTCCATGCAAGGACCTGAGATTAGGATAAGCTTGGTCCTTGGTTCCATTTTATCCTTGATAGGCATTTATTCAGGAGCATTTGCCATCAACATCCATATCTGCTGTTGAATATTTGAGTTGAATTTCTAGCATTAACATTTGATTGAGATGTCTGATCTCTTCTAACCAACAGGATATTGGATATGCTAAACTGGCTCACGTGGAACCTCAATATGCCCTTTGTAAGTTTCTCTTTCCACTTGCCTTTAAATGAAGTGCTTATTGTTGGAATCATTTGCCGTTGCACCAAAAGTTCAAACTATCAATGCCCGATACAAATGCCAGATTTAACCCAATCCACGGGAGGCAGTTAAGCCATGTCACGAATCTCCAAGGAGGTGCTGACCACCAAGTCAACAATCTCCCCCTCAGCACCGACTGAGCCTTCAGCACCCACTGAAGGGAGACTCGAACCCATGACCCAAGGCTCTGATACCACTTATAACTTGAGAATGGTTTTTATTTCAGATAATAATTGATGAGCGAGCACCAATAATTTGTCAATTTCTAAGTAGGATTTGTAGTGCAAGCCCCTGATGATTAGGGATTTGTGTTCTCTGATAACATAGGAGGGCTTGTGTGATTTTTTACTTCCCTTACTTTGACTTTCCTAATGTAAATGTTTTGTTAAAAAATATATATATATACAGTGACACATCCATTGTCGAGAATTTCGTTCAGGAAATTCTGTGAAAGAGAAAAAACTGTTTAGTTTAGAACTCTAGAAATAGAACAGTTCAAAAAAAAAATTGCTTTACAGGTCTCTTAAATCATAAACTTGCCCATTATAGAGGAATGCTTTCATATAGCTATAATTTAAGGATAACAAAATGTAGATGATTTGTAAGCTTTTAGCAGTTGTAGTAGTAAACAGCGAAACAGATTATATCTCAAATAAATAGGATTTTAATTGATTTCCAACTTTTGCTTTCTGATGTTGAAAGACACTAGCTTTGTAACCCCCTTGATATATGCTGCTATGGGGAGCTCCAGAGATATTGCAATTGGGCCAGTTGCTGTTGTTTCTCTCTTGTTGGGCACATTGGTCAGGGGGGAAATAGATGATATTCACTCAGCTGATTACTACCGACTTCTCTTCACATCAACATTTTTCGCTGGCATTTTCCAGGCAATACTTGGAATCTGCAGGTTTGCAAATGCACACATATATCAATAAGTCCAATATACGATTGTTTATGTACCACCATTATCATCTAATGATAGTTTGGTTGGTCAGGCTTGGTTTCCTGGTTGACTTTCTATCTCATGCATCTATTGTTGGCTTCATGGGAGGTGCTGCCATTACAATTTCACTACAACAGCTGAAAGGATTTCTTGGCATAAATAATTTCACCAAGAACGCAGATATAATCTCTGTAATGAAGTCTGTATGGGGTTCTGTTCATCATGAAGTGTGTAACTTCACCAGTTCTACTTCTCTTATGCTTTCTGCTTTGAAATTTGTAAATATCTGCAATTTCTTAAAATCCGTTCAATGGTTCCTTTGGATTACTTAACCAGGGAGAAGGGAGGTGGTATAATACAGCTGAGCTTTCAAAATTGTTCTAGAAAACGAATGTCTAGTTCATTAAGCTGCTATAGTTGTAATGTTGTATTGTTTTGCAAATTTGCAGTGGAATTGGCAGACCATTTTGATTGGAGCATTTTTCCTGATGTTTCTATTGACTGCAAAATTTATTGTAAGTCTCCAACCTCCTCAAATTTCTTATGTCAATCAAATCAAGTAAAAAAGTATCTTGTTTTAGGTAGTTTACATTTGTAAGGCTCAAACATCTTGGAAATCTAGCCTGGCCTTCCCATTTATGTGAAAAGCCAGAAATTTCGTTCTGCATGTAGCGTTTGTTAAGTGAATGAAAGCACATACAATCTCAACTAAGAAACTTTCCTACTATAACCAACTCCAACAGGGTAAGAAAAGAAAGCAACTTTTCTGGGTTCCTGCTGTGGCTCCACTGATCTCAGTCATTTTGTCAACTCTTATTGTTTTTCTTACACGTGCGGACAAACATGGTGTGAAAATTGTAAGTATGTATTCCTATAGTTATGGTAGTTATTGGTTTTCCTAAAAAATGTTGGCGGGAGATGGTAAGTGGAAGAGGGGCAATTTATCGTGGTTGTTTTCAGGTTATGTAGGTTACTTTCAATATCTAGGTTCCCACAATGAAACTATGATATTTAACAGGTAGGACACATTAAAGAGGGAATAAACCCAAGTTCAGCAAATAAGATTGCTTTAAAGGGTGCCCTTCTTCCAAAAGGTGCTAAGATTGGTTTCATGGCAGCTTTGATTGCTCTGACGGTATGATAAACAATCTATTTTCATATGATATATGAATTTCAAGCCTTCCAATTTCCTTTTTTTCTCATCTTAATGACAGAATTAACCACTAATAGATGTTGAAGTGTAATACTGGGGTATACCTTTCATGTTGATGTTGATCAAACTGGACAGAGGTTATCTGATTCTGAGCCCCAATAAATAAAATTTATTGCAAGAAGATCATTAAATAGTAGGTTGTAGGGTCAACTTATACCTTGTGATTAAACTGGACTGATATTAAAATTTATTTGTTAACATGTAATGACCATTATAGGAAGCTATTGCAATTGGAAGAACATTTGCTGCTTTAAAGGATTATCATTTGGACGGAAACAAAGAAATGATAGCAATGGGCACCATGAATATAGCTGGTTCATTGACTTCGTGCTATGTTGCAACTGGTATTTTTAAATTATTGATTTGTGATAATTTGTTTACATTTTTTAACCTGAAAATGACTTCTAGAATCCATTTGGATATTATATGTTGTCTTTTTTTTCTTTTCAGGCTCCTTCTCACGCTCCGCAGTAAACTATAATGCAGGCTGCCACACAGCAGTTTCTAATGTTGTGATGTCAATCATAGTTCTACTTACACTTTTAACACTTACACGACTTTTCCACTATACTCCAAATGCAATCTTAGCTTCCATTATCATCTCTGCAGTCATGAGTTTGATTGACATCAAGGCAGCATATCTCATTTGGAAAATAGATAAACTTGATTTTATTGCCTGTATGGGCGCCTTTCTGGGTGTAGTATTTGTCTCTGTTGAAATTGGTCTCTTGATTGCAGTTAAGTAATACTTCATCTCTCATAGCATTATTAACTGGAGGAAATAAAAGGAATGATTATGTATAGCGGGTGTTAAGCATAAAAATAACTCAAATAAGGGATTGGAAAAGCGGGGAGCATAGGCATTTTTATAGGTCTTACCTTCTGCTTACATTCATATAACTTAGCAATGTATTAGTAGTTTTTATTTATTTCATTCTACTGGTATTTATTATTGAAGTGGGTACGCTCCTGGTATTTATTATTGAAGTAGGTACGCTCCTTTAATTTTCCTTGCACGGGCTATGAAACAGGTTGCTCTTTCATTTGCAAAAATTCTTGTACATGTGACAAGGCCCCATACAGCTTTACTTGGGAAAATTCCAGGAACAAATATATTCAGGAACATTGAACAATATCCATCAGCAGCTAATATTCCTGGGATTCTTGTTGTGCGGATTGATGCTTCAATTTACTTTACAAATGCAAATTACATCCGAGAGCGGTAAGATCTGTTTCAGTGTCTTTATTTACAGTGAATATACATTATCTATTTAGATTAGTGTTTCTTAAACAAATCATGCTCTATTTGGAAGCCAGTATGCAGTGTTTCTTCTTGTTCTTTTAACATGGTTGTGTTCATCTATTGATAAGTTTTATGTATGGATTTGTAACATTATTTTTATGACATTCGTTGATTCTTTATACATGAAAGATTTTAAAGATGTGTGTTTGACTATATAATCGGGAACAAATTAGAGAAGGAATGGACTTGCAGAAAAGATTTGGTCCACTGTTGGACTGAAAAAATTGGTCCCTTGGAAGGTGGTTACTCACAAATGGGTTGGAGAGAAAGACAAGGGCTTGCAATGCTGGTCATAGGCATATTTTGGCCCTTTTAATTGCTGAATGTTATCTTCCTCCTACAAACAAATAGGGTTAGACTCTATATTGCCCTTGGAAATGAGATCCTACTTTGAAGGTTGTTAGCTTATGATTGCATTACCTGGCCTATGGATTTCTCTGATAAAATCTGAAAAGATGATTTTGACTATCTGCTGTAGCTACATTGGAGTGCTGGAGATTGTCTTCCTATTGACCATGCATGCAATTTTAAGCTATTCCAGACTGTCATAGGTTATGTTGACATTACGTGAATAGAGTAAGGCTGGTACATGAAAGAATAATCAATGAACTGATCCTAAGACCTTAAATGAATGGATAAACAATCTACATGTTTTGCATGTCTGTGATTCAAAACAAAAATTGTAGTGACAGAAGTTTTCACTTAGGATAGAATAATTAAATTAGAAAGCTTAACCAAGATAACCTTAGCATTCTGCAGTGTATTTTCAGTGCTGCCACATTCATATATATCCTATTATGACAGGAAAATTATAAGCGGACATCCTCAAGAGATATCTTCCTAAGTCCTAACCTGCTCATGCTTTAACTGTTGCTCACATGCTTCAGATCTTCCTGCACTCGAATGCACCCATCTAGGATGACCTAATAGAAATGTCAACCACTCATTGGTCACTCACATTCTCCAGACGCCAAGCATGCACCAGAAGAATTTCTTATTCTGAAGATTACCAATTATTAAAACCTGTTGGACTCATGGGACCATCGAATAGTTTTTGTTGTCTGCATCCCACACACACAGCATATATCATGAGCATGTCATTTTCTGTTGACAGATTATTTGTTGAAGATTCATGCCACCAAAATCATCCAATGTTGAGGATTTGCTAACCACTTCATCATCTAGCATTCCACATCTCAACTATTCACTCAACAAATGCAATAAATCATCAGCCTCCTTACCGGCCCCTCAATAAATTGTCTTCTTGCTCTCCTCTTCTATGTCAAGTTGCACCACCTGACGGAGTGTCATCACATATAAATATGAGCTCTACACACTTGTAAATGATATGGACTTGAAAAATTGAAATTGTTTGTGAATTTTATTCCCCAACAACTCCTTACACTCGAAATGTTTGTGCATTTTGTGCCTTCTTATGCCTCATTACATGTATTTATGTCTGTCAGTCGTATTGTGAAAATTGATTGCACCTGCTTCCACAGCAGTCACATGATCAAAGTGAGCACAAACTACAATTTTTCTTTAATATCTAAAAAAAGTAAAAGAAAATTGATGATTTTGTCTACTCAAAAAGTGGTATGAAAAATAATCAAGGTCGCATGGGGACAGGGGTACTTGGATACTTTGGTTACGGGTATGACTATTTTTCAAAATAGGGGACAGGGGTACTTGGGTACGTCAATTTTTTAATTTAATATAAATTAATATTTTACAGAAAGTCTGAAAATATGAGTCATGACATTGAGTTTTCAAACCAAGAACAGTGATAAAGTTTGCAGATGTAATGTATTGTTTTCAGTTTCAGGTTTGCAATATGTTTGTAATAATATATATGCTAAATGTTTAGATGCATATCAGAGAAAACAAACTTTAAACATGAACAAGATCATAAATCATATAAAAATAGCATATTGCAAATGATAAACTTCTGACTTGAATAGTGATAAAGTTTACTAATAATCAGTATTGCATCAAAGTTTCAAACTGAATACATATTGAATTAAGCTTGATAAACAGCAAGCTGATAAGCTGACAGGCAAACAAAAAACTGAAACAAAAATCAGAAATCTTAATCAAGTTCGTTAGCTATGATGCTCTCCACCAAGTACCCACTGAGTACCTGACGCAGGGTAGGGATGGAGGATCCAATGATGGATTGTCAAGCCTACACTGCCAATTATAACTGTTAAAAACTTAACCAGAAAGATATGCAAAACAGAATGGAAATAACATGCTCCAATTACCCTGGGAAAAACCCTCTTGAAAGAGGGAAACAACCCAGCCCACAAAAGTACCTTCATTATTTATATACAAATCATGAATTACAATAGGTGAAGAATCTCGTAAGAATGAAAATAGCAACCATAGAAGCTTACTGATCAAATGCATACATGAAACCGCGGCTCTGTGGTAACCATGCACTGAGGAACGCAACTTCACTGAGAAGGCGTTCACGCTGAGGCTCAATGATCAAACAATGCAGTACAAGTGCAACTCACTGTTTGAGCAGCACACAGTAAAGGAACACAGCTCACAGTTTGAGCTATACACGAGAAAAGAATCTGCTCACTGTTTGAGCCATACACGAGAAAAGAGTCTGCTCACTGTTCGAGCCATACACGAGAAGGAAGAACCGAAAGCATAAACCCACTGCAGGAATATACACGCTGCGATCATCACGATCCGGTTTTCATCACACACACAAAATGTAATGGGACACAATCGGGAATGCAGCGTTAAGCAAAGTGACGCTTCACCTTGCTTGGCGTTACAGCCAGCGAGGTGAAGCGCTATCGTCTTACGGTTACAAATGAGAAAGTCATCCAACGCCGAGAGATGGCATGCCAGATGTCAATCACGGTGAAGCATGTTACTTAAGTAATGGAACCGTATATCAGTAATGGTCAACGCACAAAATAGAAACCGTGTATAACAGATGATGACAGTTAACATGAACCGAAGATACTCAAAATACAATGACTTCAATGAAAGCACAATTGCTATGGCGGGAAGAGAACCATTTGGGTCTCTATTGCCGCTACTAAATTCAACACTCCCTCTTAGCAAGATAGAGACCTGATGAGGAATTCACCTGGACAAACATATTCAGCTGAAAAAGAACAACATCAATTCACAAACTCAATATGATTAAATTTCGTTATTTCATATAGAAGAGTTCACCATAATTAATCTAGAGGGTGATGATGAAAATCACAAACCATCCATTATAGCTGAATCTATAGCATTGATGTAAAGTATCACAACAAAATATTCAACATGATTATTTAAAGATCACAACAAAATCATGGAATCCACATGAACAAGTTCCACCATGGCTGCTCCCAGAGGGTGGATCAAGGGCTTTCACCTCAAACTTCTCCCTGAGAAGAATGCATTATCACCTTGTCTACTCGCAGAGGGTGATCCCACCATACCTACACGTAGAGGGTGGGTCAAGGGCTTTCACCTTAAACTTCTCCCAGAGAAGAATGCATTAATCACCTTGCCTTACTTGCAGAGGGTGAGTCAAGGGCTTTAACCTCAAACTTCTTCCAGAGAAGAATGCATATAAGAGATGGAACACTCCATCTGAGGTGCCTTTTCAACAAGAACTTCATTTTCGACTAAACCAAGTTGTTCTCGAAAATAACAAAACTTCACTCTTGGAAGTGACTTAGTGAGGATGTCCGCAGTTTGTTCCTCAGTAGGAATGTATTTTAGTTCAACTGCATTTCTTTGTACCATGTCTCTCAAGTAATGAAACTTGATTTCCACATGTTTGGACTTGTCATGAAACACTGGGTTGACTGAAACTTTATGCAGCTTTGGTTGTCACACATGATCACAGAGGGCTCGAGAGGCTGTCCAAACAATCTTCCAAGCAATTTGCAAAGCCATACAACTTCTTTGGCAGCCATACATGCTGCCAAATATTCTGCCTCAGCTGTGCTTTGAGCTACACAAGACTGTTTCCTGCTGCTCCAGGAAATCACAGCGGAACCAAGTTTGAAACAGCTACCTGAAGTGCTCTTCCTATCAGATACACAACCTGCCCAGTCAAAATCAAAGAATCCCTACAACTTCAGCTTGGTGCAAGAAGAATACTTAAGTCCATATCCAATGGTGCCACGAACATACCTCAATACATGTTTGGCTGCCATATGGTGAATGTGTCTTGGTTCAGACATGAATTGAATTAATGTATTGACGGCAAAATATATGTCAGGTCTTGTGTTGACTAAGTACATTAAGGAACCAATAAGCTGACTATACATGGAGGGATCAACCAAATCTGAATTAATCGAATCATCATGAAGCCTTTTCAGATTCACTTCCATGGGAGTCACCATGGATTTGCAATCCAACATGCTGAACCTTTTCAGGATATCAATAGCATACTTTCCTTGACTTAGGATGATGCAATCCGAGCTCTACCATACTTCAAGGCCAAGAAAATAGTGCAGCAAGCCAAGGTCTTTCATCTCAAATTCTAAAGTTAACTCCTTGCATGTGATGATGAGATCATCATAGCCTGTGAGAAACAAATCATCTACATAAAGGACCAAGATCAGAATCTTGTCCTCATAAAGCTTAAAATACAAATTGGGATCAGCAACATTCTTTTGAAAGCCTAAGCTCAAAAGATATTTGTCAATTCTCTCATACCAAGCACGTGATGCTTGTTTGAGTCCATACAAAGCTCTTTTCAGCTTGCACACATGAGATGCTTTGTCATGGATGATGAATCCTTCTGGCTGTTCCAAATAAACTTCTTCAATGACTCCATTCAGGAATGTTGTTTTTACATCCATCTGATGAAGTTTCCAGCCTTTAATCGCAGCAATGGCAATAATGGTTCTGATGGAGGTGTAGCGAGCCACTAGTGCAAAGGTCTCATCATTGTTTATGCCTTCTTTTTGGGAAAAACCCCTAGCTACAAACCGTGCCTTGTACTTGTCTATGCTCCCATCAGCTGCATGTTTAATCTTGAATAACCATTTAGATGAGACAACTAATTTGTCTTGAGGCCTAGGGACAATGTCCCATACATCATTCTATATGATGGATTGGTATTCTTCCACCATGGCATCTCTCCATACTTGAAGTTTGGAAGCCTCTTCAACATTAGAAGGTTCGGAAGAAATAATGTGACTCATCAATTCAACATAACCAGCAAACTTGTGAGGCCATTTGCTTTCTCTGAAGGTCTCTCGAGGAGCTGGGAAAGGTGTAGCTTCTTCCACAATGTTTCTAGCCCATAGGGGTCTCTTCTTATTGTTGGAAGAAGAGTTGGGACCTATGGGATCAACTGGTACATGAAGAGGAGCAGGATCAACAGGGTTTTCATACTCCCTCTCAACCTCTGAAGGAGAGTTCGAATCAGCCATGGTGAGATCTTGAGGGAGTTCAAGATCTTCCTCATCAACCACAGTGTCAGATTCTTTGGGAAGATCGCAAGCCATATCTTCATCAAAAATAACATCTCTACTAATCTCAATCTGCTTTTGTCCAGGCACATAGATTCTAAAAGCTTTAGAAGAGTCACTGTAGCCAACAAAGAATCCTTTCTTGCCTGAAGGTTCTAATTTGGATCTTTTCTCTTTTGGAATGTGTATCACTACTGGGCAGCCAAAATTTTTGAAGAAGCTAACATCTGGCTTTGAACTTGAGAAGGCCTGTTCAGGAGACATGTTACCAAGAATCTGATGGGGGCTGCGATTCTGAATAATGACAGTTGTGCTGCATGCTTCAGCTCATAAAAACATAGGAATATTTTGATCATGAATCATTGCTTTCGCTGCTTCAACAATGGTCCTGTTCTTCCTTTCAGCCACACCATTTTGTTGAGGGTTATAGGGAACGCAAAGCTCCCTCTTGATCCCAGCATCAGCACAAAAATTATGAAAGACTCCGGATACAAATTCTCCACCGTTATCAAATCTCAAGGTCTTGATCATTTTCTCAATAGAATTTTCAACCAAGGCCTTGAAAGTTTTGAAACGGGACAGCACTTCATCTGATTCTTTTGACTTAAGGAAGTAGATCCAACACTTGTGAGAGAAGTCATCAATAAAAGTAATATAATACCAAAAACCACTAAGAGATGCAACAGACATGGGGCCACATAAATCTGAATGAATTAAATCTAAAATACCTTTAGCTCTAGATTCACTGCTATGAAATGTACTCTTAGTATTCTTACCTAGAGTGCATCCCTTGCATATACCTTCATGATCCTTCCTCAGCTTAGGAAGACCTATAACAGCCTTGTCCATGGATGCCAAGGTTCTGAAATTTAAGTGTCCAAATCTCTTGTGCCAAAGAATGTTTGGATTTGAGGAACAATGAGAAAGAACCTAAATAGGGCGGGCTAAAAGCTTGTAGAGGCTGTCATGACGCACTCCAATCTCACAGGCTGAAAGGAAATTAGAGTTCTTCCAAGCAAGAACTTTACCATCAATAAAAGATACATGATATCCTTTGTCTTTAAGAGCTGAAATAGAAATCAGGTTTCTCTTAATGCCAGGAACAAAGAGAACATCACTTAGGTGCAGAGGAATGCCTGAATCAAGTTGGAGAAGAGTCTTCAGCACGTGCAATAGAGGCTTGAGACTTTGGCCTTAAGGTGCAATCCCTAGCATAGTGGCCGAACTTGTCACATCTAAAGCACTGAACTTTTGAGATGTCAACCTTCTTTCTTTTGTGTTCCTCTTCCTTTAGAGGTGTGGGCTGCCAGCACTTGATCATCTTCATGATGACTTTGCGACCATTTCCTCTAGCCTCAAGTCTGCATTCTTCTTGAATGCAATCAACCCTCAATCTATCAAATTTAGGGAGGTCGTCACGTCCACTGATGCCTTGAATGAACGATTCCCAAGAGTAAGGGAGACCATTCATGGCAAGCATAACTAAGTCTTTGTCCGGGATGGAGTCGCCAATAGTACTTAGCTGGTCCCTGAGTTCTGTGATTTTCATGAAGTAGGACATAACTAATTCTCCTCGAGCCATCTTAATGTGAAGGATCTAACGTCTTAAGGCTAATGCCCTGCTGGTATTATTAAACTCATATAGATCTTTCAAGGTCTGAAACATTTCACTTGTTGTTGACAATTTGGAAATGATGGGGACTAGATGATCCTTCACTGAATCAATAAGAATTTTCTTAGCCATCACTCTGTTCTTTTTCCATAGTGCTTTCTTAGCATCATCTGAAGGTTCTTCTAGGTCAGAATTTACATAAGCAAGAAGATCATTTTCCTCTAGAGCGATCAGGATTCTAAACTTCCAGGAGGAGAAGTTGGAAGAACCGTCAAGTCTTTCCTCGACCTTTAAACCGTTAACCATGATGGAGAAAGGAGAATGAAGGAATGTGAAAGAGGAGGTCTTTCTGGTTCTGGATCAAAATGCTCAAACCCGCTCTGATACCATGTTAAAAACTTAACCAGAAAGATATGCAAAACAGAATGGAAATAACATGCTCCAATTACCCTAGGAAAAACCCTCTTGAAAGAGGGAAACAACCCAGCCCACAAAAGTACCTTCTTTATTTATATACAAATCATGAATTACAATAGGTGAAGAATCTCATAAGAATGAAAATAGCAACCATAGAAGCTTACTGATCAAATGCATACATGAAACCACGGCTCTGTGGTAACCATGCACTGAGGAACACAACTTCACTGAGAAGGCGTTCACGCTAAGGCTCAATGATCAAACAATGCAGTACAAGTGCGACTCATTGTTTGAGCAGCACATAGTAAAGGAACACGGCTCACAGTTTGAGCTATACACGAGAAAAGAATCTGCTCACTATTTGAGCCATACACGAGAAAAGAGTCTGCTCACTGTTCAAGCCATACACGAGAAGGAAAAGAACCGAAAGCATAAACCCACTGCAGGAATATACACGCTGCAATCATCATGATCCGATTTTCATCACACACACGAAATGTATCAGCACACGATCGGGAATGCAACGTTCACCTTGCTTGGCGTTACAGCCAGCAAGGTGAAGCGCTATCGTCTTACGGTTACAAATGAGAAAGTCATCCAACGTTGAGAGATGGCATGCCAAATGTCAATCACAGTGAAGCATGTTACGTAAGTAATGGAACCATATATCAGTAATGGTCAACGCACAAAATAGAAACCGTGTATAACAGATGGCGACAGTTAACATGAACCGAAGATACTCAAAATACAATGACTTCAATGAAAGCACAATTGCTATGGCGGGAAGAGAACCAGTCGGGTCTCTATTGCCGCTACTAAATTCAACAATAACAACAAGCACAGCGGAATACAACAATGTAATGCTTCAAAATAGAATTTCATTCAACATGCCCGGCTGTAAGGCCTTCCGGGTTTCAACCTTATACAATGAAATTACAAAGTATCTCAGCAATCTCCTAGCTAGTCCAGCTCTGAAACATATCAGCAACTGATGGAAACACTATGGCAAATCTAAACTTGAGCTCGCAAGCCTCCAAGCAATCTCCTTGTCTACAAGTATGCAAACCACTAGCTCTGCTATTACAATATCAGATAAAACATCTAATCTTCAAGATCTCGCAGGATCCCATTATGATTCTACTCTACTCTTATCTACTACTCTTCCATCATACTGCTTCTATCACTAAACAAGAACTACACATCTACTTAAATACTAGATCGCAAGCCACAAGTCGGCTTATTCGATCCCCAAACCCCAAGACAATTTACAAATAAAGGGCAGGACCCAAATCATAAGGATCACCCCTAAACAAACACTACATGACATGCGCCCACACACAAGGGTTGGCATCAAACATAAGAACATCGTCCAATGCTCCATCAAACACCGCAGATCATGAAACACCATCGCAAGGCTAATAAGTCCAATCTGATCACCCAAAATATGAAGAACATTTAGGTCCAGACCTAAATAAGAATATCTCCATCTCCAACACAAAAGGACATCAGGAGGTGCGACCATAGACATAGGTCCACACAAAGCCCAACAACCATGAGCCAAGACCGCACAAGCTAACTCCCAACGGTCATCAAATGCATGCCCAATCTTCCCAACGGTCCAGACAAGAAACGAACATAACCAGTCAAAGAAGATCATACCAGATCTCCCAAACCATGCCACCTTAAGAGATGCGATCTTAGACATAGCCTCCACAAACATCAAGGGACAAACCCCTTTTATCACATATGCTAGAGATCTCCACAGGTCATCGCAACATAGAAACTCAGAAAGCTGCCCAAAACAAGGTACTGTATCCCATCGACAGAGAATTCCTCCAAGACTAAGAAAGATCTCCAGGAACCCAAAATGCTCCTGCATCAGTACCCGATATGTGGATACGTGTACCAGTACCCAGTACGCATCCCAGGGGTGTGGGTACGAGTACCCATGCAACCTAGGAAAAATTCATGTGATGCTTAAATGCAAAAAAGGCATAATCCTGTAGGATGCAATAAACACAGTAAAATAATATAGGATATGAAATGTCCCCTTTTAAATAATAATAATAAAATTTAAATATAAAAGAATAAAAACTAAATTAAAATTTATAATAATAAAATCAAAATATACCAGAATTAAATTTAGTTAAGTTTAATGAATGATCAAAAGGCATGAAATGAAAAGTTGGGACTCCCTCAAACATGGGATATAAAAGGGAGAAGAGAACTTCATTTGAAAAGGAGAGGAAGAGAAAAGGAAAGTTGTGAATCAAGTAAGAATTAATGGAAGAGAAAAAAGAAATGAGAAGAAAATAAGGAAGTGACTCCTTCAAAGAGAAAAAGTTATGAAGGGTTGTGACTCTCTCAAAGAGTGACAATTATGAAGGGTTTGTGACTCTTTTAAAGGGTAGAAATGATGAAGGTCTGTGACTGTTCCAAAGGGTGGTAATTGTGAAAGGTTGTGACCTTTGCAAAGGGCAGCCATGATGAAGAGGTCTGACTCTCCCCCACATTGAAAGATATAAAGGGGAGACGGTTTCATTTGAGGACATCTAAGGGAGATCAATTTGGGCAATAATATGTCATTCTCAAAGGCAAAAATGAAAAGTGATGACTCAATTCTTATGAAAGGTGGTGACCCTTTCGCCAATAGAGTATAAAGGAGATTTCATTCCAAGCATTGAAGGACTTGTCAATCACCATCCTTCATACATCAATCATTAATCCCTCAAGAAATCAAGCAAACAATCAAACAGTGAGATCGAGCAAACAATCATCAGATCCACATCAATCATCACTTCATCTTGAGATCAAGAAAACGTACAATTCAGCAATCAAGCATCAGTCTATCAAATCAACATTCATTCCATTATCGTCCACCAATATATCAAACTATCATTCATTATATTGTCACTTTTCAACCATCTAATCAACAATTACTTAATCATGACTCACCAATGCCTCAACTCATCAAATCGAAGGAATTCATTCAATCAATCAATCATTCAACAACAATTGAATGATCAATCAAGACAAGAGATCAAAAAGCATCAGTGATCTCATATCACCGAACCAATCAGATCCAACTTACAACGATCTTTTGACTAAAAAGATGGGTAAAAATTTATTCAACATAGAGAAACACAAAGCAAGAAGGGTCAATCGCCTAACAGAGAAAAAAGCACTACACAACCCTCTCTTTATCCACTAACTGATCCAACATGTGGGACAACTCTGAAGATAGTTGTCCCATACCCACAATATTCCAACCCTACACTTGATCAGAAGTTCATTTGGCCAAACGATCTACTACTCCATTCCACTCTCTAGGAATGTAAATAAAAGTAACAAATTCCAAAGAGCCACACAACCTTAGAATCTGTCTAATAACCAAAGCTAAGTGCCAACTGCCATCATCTAGTCGTCGCTCATTCAGCAAAGTCACCACCACCTGAGAATCAGATTCACAAATAATTCTTTTACAACCAAGAACACAACTTCGCTCCACAACATGCAAAATGGCAAGAGCCTCTATGTAATTATTTGTATGAAGACCCTTATAATTGAAAAAATAAAGTGAGCATCTCCAGAGCTATCCTGCCCTACTCTGCTAATACCAACATGACTAGGATTCCCTCAAGAAGAACCATCAATGTTAATTTTCAAAACTCTTTGCGGAGGAAGGATCCAACAACCCTCCTAGTTTATCTTCAACAAAGGATGTCTGTTTCTATTCCTCATGACCTACCTACTACTCACCCCAAGAGAAGGATCATCTCCCTAAAGAGGAAAATTGAACCGATTGCAAATATCAACATCTCCAGGATGCACACCTCCAGCAAAGTCACACTTTGTCGAGACAATCTCTTGAAGAGAATGAAGAATTTTCCACCACAAGTGTTGAACAACCATACTACGATTCCTCTCCAACCAAATATGCCATATAATGAAAGTGGGTCCACGAACTTAGGCAACTTGAAGAAAAGAAGTCTTAATTGGAGCTTTACCCCAGCGAACACAAAACTCAGCCAAAGAGGATACATTCCAGTGGGCTTGATTTCAAACTCCCCACCAGAAGTCCCTCTAGAGAAAGAACACTGAAAGAAAAGATAAGAAACACACTCTTCATTCTTACGACACAAAACACACAGAGGGACCATGTAAACCCCACTTGCACAAGTTATCCCAAGTAAGACATTGATTTTGAACCACTAGCCATAATAATAAACAAATAGGGAGAGAAAGGGTCTCCTTGGCAAAGACCCTTGGAAGCTCCAAATAACTCAAAAGGCATATAAAATTTGAATATTATATCTATGAATTGGTATGAGTATCAATTCTTATAATACGCAGCGTAGTGGGTACTATTTATAATTTCTTTGTTATGAATAACGTACATGAATATGATATTATTATGTGATCTCTTATTTGAAGGATACATGCAATAATGTATAACTCTTTATATGTTTTTTGTTATCAATCATGGTAGGGATAATAAGGGAATACAAAGAGAGAAACTATTATGTAGTCCTTTTCTAAGCATGTCACCTCATGGTGGTGATGCTAAGTTGCCAATTTGGGTGCGGATGCAAATGCGGGTGTGAGAACCAAGCGAAAAAAAATTGGGGGGGGGGGGGGTTTGGATACATTTGGATGCGTTTATATATATATATATATAACATAATGTATAAATCGATATAATATAATATTCTTAATACAATAAATTTAATAATACATAATTACCATATATTATATGATAATATAGAAAGTAAAAAATATTATAATATATTATATATAAACTACATATAAAATAATACTAATCGAATTATATATTAATGCTTTTTATATCCCAAAGCATCGACCAAGTGAAAGGTCGCCAAATGCAAAGATAACATTACAATCTATAAGAATAGAGCAATCAAATTATCAATTTCTTATTCATACCTCAAGCTGCGATATGACAAAACAGTGGATAGGATAAGAATTCAATGCTCCCATTTTAGTGATTGTATACTCTATGAATCTCTATCATATACGACACTATCCTCAAGCCAATTTCGGCGAGACCAGGGAATGGTCGCTACTTTTCCCACCCACATGGGTATTAATGACATGAAGAGGCACGAATGGCAAAGGCAAAAAAAAAATTCCAACAAAAGCATTGAACACAGAATTGATGCACA
This sequence comes from Chamaecyparis obtusa, assembly GCA_027943335.1. Classification (NCBI taxonomy): domain Eukaryota; kingdom Viridiplantae; phylum Streptophyta; class Pinopsida; order Cupressales; family Cupressaceae; genus Chamaecyparis; species Chamaecyparis obtusa. The sequence continues at coordinate 882,649 of BSBK01005195.1, read as the reverse complement.
TCCACAGAGCTTCCCCATGCATCAGACTCCGCTTTCGCCTCTGCATTTGGATCCAAGCAGTCAGCAAGCGCATCTAGTAACTTAGTGGTGATGGATAGTCCCATGAGGCCAAGGGGGTGTAGGTATTTCCCACCCTTGGGCTTAGAAGGGAAGGATACTCCAAACACCATATTGTAGTTTCCTCAAACCCTTACCTTGGTTGACCATTATGTTAAGGAGCTCTAATCATGAGGATGAGAGTGGTAATGGAAGAGGGGAACGGCTATGGATTCCTCACTAGTAAACCCCATCATATGGATGGCAAAGGGCCACATGAGGCCAAGAGGGATGGCATCCGCTCTTGAGCCTAGGGTAGAGGATTTCTTAAGGTACCCTAATATGCCCCTTATCCTAGCTCTCCTATGATTGAACTCTATCAATTAATTAAATATATATTATGACTAAATTAATGTTCCTAACCCTAGTAGGAAAGATCTATGCTTTAAATATCTCTACTAAGGAAGATCTATTTTGTGGATTATATTTCAATGATTTCCTAACATGTAGGATCTCAACCAGGTATATGGATGTTACTAATTCTATACAATTTCTTGTTCTATTTAGAATTTCTGGTTTAGGGCAAAAACTAGGGAATTTACAAAAGGGGACATTACAGCATAAGACACCATAGGTCATCAAGAGTGTTTGTGAAAATATATGCCCCACATCAATTGGTTGCATTCAATAGATGCAAGGAATTAGATGGTACAGCTCAAATCCTGCACCTTAATCATAATGTAATGCCAATCACAACACTACTAACACATTTTAAAACAGATACATAAAAGAATTAACAGTTGTTATGCACAAAAGACAAAGTATAGTCGACAGAAATTTGCCAAAGCGGCAACATAGAGGCAAAGGTTAGGAATTTGTAGAATACACGATCAAAGACTGTCTCTTTTATCCACCCATCTTTATAAATATGTGTGCAAAAAACAAAATGACCACTAATTCAGCACACACACTGGAATCAACTTACCTAGAGACTCAGCATTCCCTGTATCAAACAGAGACAATGTCTACTCAACTATGTCTATGTTGTTCATCAAAACAGGGTTATTACAATAGTTTCTATTTAAGGAGAACTAACTACTAAAACGCCTCAACCATTTGGCTGACTGGTATATAGCATCCTCCCCTGTTGCATATCCTGGTTCAAAGCTGATTGTATCTATAATCTGACTCCATGAAAGCCAAAACACTAAGATGACCCAAAGCTGACTGCTAATATTTTTGGGTGATTCAAGGTTTCCTTTATGTCAAGATGCTCCTGAATCAAACTCCCCAGATAAGAGTTTGTGAGTATACTGCTTACGAACTTGAGCTAAATGGTAGAACCATCCTTTTGACCCAAAAAATCAGGCTATGGCATTCACTTCAACCATGTTAGGTGCTACCATAGTTTTTCACACAATTCTTTATCTGCTTCAAAACACTTGTTGGACCATAAACTCTCCTCTGCCTAGCTCTTATAATCTTTCAAATCTCTTTCCCCATGCTTGGACATTATATCCACCTCCTACAAATTGTTCTCTTCTATTTTTCTAGCTTATTGCAGTCTTAGACCCACCTCTACCTATCCTCCTCCACTAAGAGTCATTTTAGATTTTGTCATTGCTTGACCAACCTATTATTGGATTCTAAACCAACCATCTAAGCCTAATTGCAACACCTCTTCTCTCTTTTCAGTTTTCTTCCTCCCTTTATATTTTGGGTATCAAGTTGATTAGTCATATTTTTCATGTCTACCTCTAAGCTAGAATTCATTACTTCTTCTCTTGTCTTTATTCCAGCATCAAGCTTAATTGTAGCTTCACATTTATAAGAGCTTTACAAAGTTCTTTTAAATTTGTCTCCAGCCATCATGAGCTCTTTAAATAGTTCATTTACTTCACCATGGAGGGCTCCCCTCTTGTTCTTTCTTGAACACTATTGCACTTATACACAAAGAATCAAACACACAAATTGAGTAAATCCGGAATCAAAAAAATCCCATAGGTGCTTCTTCCTTCTTTGCATTATACCACTTAATACACTATCAAGAGTCCCTTTTCGTCTTCATCTATTTTTGCTGGCAAATCAGCTTCTGGTATGTTCAAAATATCATGCCCTTCACTTCATTCTTTACAATGCCATCCTCTCTTATAAGGGCTTCTTCTTTATCACCATTACTAGTTTGATTCCCTGTATTTTCTGCTCAAGGCCTTTTTCGTTCACACTCTACCTACGAGGAAGTTTTTCATTCCGCTTCCTTGCTACTACGTCACCTCTATTGTGGATCACTTCCACAAGTACAATATATTGGGCACCTCTAGTGATAGGCTGCATTCTTCTTTATTACTATCTTCTAAATCTTCTCCTCTTCCATGGCACTCATCAATAGTTTCCCCTTCTTCAAGGCAACAATGCTCAACACCTTCATCCCATTCATCTTCTTCATCATAATCTTCTTCAAGTTTTATTTCAGGGTAATGCAGATCTACTCTTTTTCATAACTTCATTGAGAACAACATTCTGAGTATCTGAGTATTAACTATTTCCTCCAACTCAACTCTTTGTAAAGAAAATTTAAGAGCCTTCCATTCGCTAGTAATTCTCTCAACCCTTAAAGGGGTTTAATCTTTTCGTGTTTTAGTAGTTCTATCCCTTTGTGATGTAGTGGCATCCTAGGATTTTTTGGGTTTACATTGACCAGGGGCACATCTGCAGTTATTTTATTAGATTTTGCATTTTTGGTTCTAGGCTAAGTTGCCAGTTCGGGCTCGGGTTCGAAGAACCAATTTGCCAGTACGGCAAAAGTTTGAAATGGGGTTTGGGTTTGTTTGGGTTCGTTAAGATTATGCAGCCTAGAAGCATGAATTAAGATTAGAATGTCACATAGTATCATAAAAACAACAAAAACACTATAAACTTGTAATCATAGCATCATATCAACATCAAAATATTAAAATAATAATATTGGGTTCAAGTATCATTGTTTTGACTTTCAACAATTGGAACTGTATACTAAGTTTCAATCATCTAATGGATTATCTAAATCTTCATTTTCTTCTTCATCAAAGGCATTAGTTGATTCACAAACAGTGCCAATGCCAATGGGATCAATTGCACCAATAACATTCTCGCTTTCCAAGTCCTCAAATGCTTATTACTTTTTCATTGTACAAAGAGCTTGTTTGTTTGTAATTAACATCCTACTTGAAAAAAGTTAAAAAAAGTAGCTTGCAACTCCCTTCACCTATTGAAGATATTGTTTAATGTTTAAAATATGATTTATCACTATAGAGAGCTTCCAATTAATCCGACAGGGGTCATTATTAGCAATTGGATATAAAAATTTCACTGGAAGAAATCTTGAGGGCTAGTTTAATTCGATGTAATAAATATCTGAACTTCAAAAAAATTTGTTTTGTAATGTTAAAGATCTTATTCAAATTATGTAATAATTGTTTTCCACATAGAATGTTTCTCAGTGGAAATGTACCTAGTTCGCACTTGGTCTACCTAAGGCTACCCTCGTTCCACCCTGGTTCGACGTAGATTTGGCTCGGACAAACCAGCCTGCCTGGGTTCGAACCCTGTTCTAACCCACAGGTGAACCAGACCCAAACCAAGAATCGATTCGAACCCTGGCCAAACCGAGATCCCAGGCAGGCAAACCAAACTTCATATGATGGACCATTTCATTGACAAAGATGATAATATGGCTGCAGAAATCAGCAGTTGGTTGTAAAAGATGGTAGTTTCTGATGAAGATGCTTGCATGGGTTTTAGGAGTGTGAGATGTTGACAAAGTTCTTGTTGATGTCAGTTTTGTGACCACTCCAACATGCAAAATAAAACACTAAGTATTCCCAGATGAAACACCAAATATCAAATCCTCTCTTGAACAAAGACACCACATATGCTAAAGATTGCAAAAAGATCATAGAGGTGACTCCAAGGTTCCTATTCTTGTTAGACACAACTCAGTTTTATGATGTGGTTTGTAGGTAACCACGCAAAGACTTAAATTATTCATTCAAAGGATAAGCTACCAACTTTGAAAGTGTGAATATTTGGCAATTTGAGCTCATCAACTACTTTTAGCAAAACAAGTTGCAAAAAGATATAGGGTTTAAGAATCTAATCTAACTCTATAAATGCAAGACAATATTGATGGTGAGGTGAGACTAAACCAGTCCTTGCTTCGCCAAATCAACTACGCGAAGGAGGGTGCAATCTTCTAAGGATGCGTGAATTATTTTCATATTATCAACACTCATTCAAATACCCAATGATGGTGCAATCCAAATGAACATTTCCAATTGAAGTTAAGTGCTTGCAATTAACTTAGACCAACTTTACACTTCTACTTGCAATCAACAAGTACCAAAAGGTATGAACATAAGTTTCACCATTATTCACCAACAACAATATCTTTCATTCATCTACTCAACTAGCTCTACTCAACATAAATGAAATACTAATCTAAGTGAGGAAATGTAGAAACCATGCAACACTCCAAAACTTCACAAGCATTCACCATGATGACAACAATGAATTAGGAATAATTTTGACATTACTATAGCAACAATTTTTCTAAGTCTCTCCTACTCTACTCTAACTAATTAATTGCAAATGAGAAGGCCTTGCCTTTTATAGTTGTTCCAAGTACAACGAATGGCCAAGATTGTGCCAACATAGCCCTAACTAGGGTTTCTACAACCACCACCTACAACCATTAAATACTATCCAATTAGAATGAGGCACCAATTTGTAGGCCAATAAGAAAATTACATTGCCTTGATGCGTCAATGAGAAAATTCGTTAGGTAAAGACATTAAATACATTCCACATGTACACTTGGAATAACTTGATCGGATGATCTTGGACACATGATATTGAAATCCTCTGATTGATTGAAGATGAGCGGACACCACCTCAACATGTTTATCTTGTAAACTTCTTTAATTCATGGTGACGAAGAGATATCTCTTGATACTCAACATTTTCAAGCCTTTGATTGATTGTGATGGCTCATATTCCCAAATTGCTTCATCTTCATGAATTTCCTCTATCTCATGTATTTGGATCATTCTAATTGATCTTAGATTTCCCAAGGAAATTTAAGATTGTGATAATCTTCTCTATTGTTACTTGTTCAGTTTCCTTGTTCAACTTGAATTCTATCTTGATGACTTGAACTTGCATCTTCAGCTCTTCATTCGGTTGCCTTGCCTTATCAATGATTTCCTCTAAGTCCCGAAATCCTTGGCATTGTGCTTGTACTTGCCCTTTGTCTGCATCTTGCTCAAAATATTGAAGTGGAAAGTCTTCTTTTTCTTGTCCTCTCCTCCATAGTCATATCTGTTTCACCTTGCAAGCAAGAAAATAATTGTGTTAAACCTGTTAAATGGACAGATGAAACCCCCCATAATCCTTGCATTTTCTAATTAAATGATCTCTACATGCATATTAAACTATAAAGTCCTTAAGGTTCTACCTTAAAACCTTATTCTAATGATTCTACTATGCAATTCTAAAGATGCTAAGTTCAGATTTTTCATTGAAGTTCTGATTTCCATTGGAGACGCATTCAACATTTCCATCTTAATTCATGTATCCCCCTATTGTAGATTCATTGTGAAGCATACCTTGTGTGCTATGATAAGGGAATTCTGAGTTTGTAAGCTCGGTTCTGCAAGCTTTCAAACCTTTGGAAGGCCTTCTACACTTTCAGAATTCTAATATTCACACAGATCTGCAATTTCCCACCTCCTCTAGATCTAATTTTCCTTGATAAACTCTAAGTTTAACACTTTGAATTTGCTTGAGTCTTTAAGGCTGGGCGGAAATAACAGGATGCTTGGAATTTCTTCCAAGAGTAGGAGCGGAAATTGCCATAGCCTTGGAATTGCACTTTGCGGAAATTACTACCCTAATGAAAATATCGGAGATCTTGGTGCTGTTGGAAATTGACTTTGAGCGGAAATTACCACCTTGATGGAAATCACTTAAAATCTTTGAATGGAAATTTGTCATGACTTGGAAATCACTTCATACATCTTGCAGCCGAGAATAGGGAGCGGTTGGAAATGTTTGAGGGGTGGAATTTCCATATTGATTGGAATTTGAGCAAATAGTTGGGCGGAAATTCAGTACCCCTTGGAAATTCGATTTCAAATATAGAGCGGAAATGCGATGATGCTTGGAATATTTTGATCACGCAGGGCACAATTATCATAAGGCTTGGAATTTTGTCTAAAACTGTGAGCAGAGTTTCAATGTTGCTTGGAAATCAATCAATATGGGGGGCGGAATTTCCGTATTGATTGGAATTTGAGCAAATAAGTTGAGTGGAATTTCCAAGGGAGTTGGAATTTGAGCAAATCCCTTGAGCCGAAATCTGGTGTATATTGGACATTCACTTGCAATTAGAGGGCGGAAATCTGAAGGTGTTTGGAATTTTACTTCATTGCCATGATGCTAAAACTCAAAAGTTTCATTTTTGCCCACTAAATTGTCTTCTAATTGCTTAACTTTGCCTTATATATATATATATATAAGATTTCAAGTTTCATCATTACAACCCTTTGAATTCTGACCTATCAATGCCCAGAATGCCTCTAGTTTCTTCAGTCACAGGGAGGAAATCTCACATGTCTTGGCAATTTAGTTCCATAGGGAGGTCGGATACCAACCTTCCCATGGAACTTCCTCATAAATTCATGGCAGAAATTAGAGCCCCCTTTGAATTCTTGAACTTGAATCTAACACACCTTAGGGCTCCAATTCAAAACTTGGGCTCAATGCCAAGACTTGATCTCACAATTGTGTTAAGCATTGGAAATTCAACAAGCGAGAATCACACCTCACCCTCGTTCTCATCAATACTCGATCTAATTCAAATGTTCACCCAAGATTTTCACCTTGAATTGACATCAAAAATTCTACCAAGTATGAATCATGACTCGCCACTAAGACCTTGATCTGCAATTAAGACTAACTTATACCTCAAACTAACTTGCCCAACCACTCACGACTTGAAGAACGCTGCCATACTAAATCTAAGCCTAACAACCACCACACTATCAAAGCGAAAAAAGTGGAGTCCCCATTTGCAATATGGCAATGGTGTGAAATCCTCACAACAGTTCCCAGTTGTAGCAAGTACTTGTTGGTGACGACTACATTTGGCTGAAGAAGTGCCAAGAGACTCACAAAGTAGACTTTTCATTGTAGAAGTTCATGTGGCTGACGAAATTGAGGATTTTGTGGCCGAATAAGTGAGTAATTGCTAAAGATGATCTATTGGCTAACAAAATCGGTGCTAGGTTGCAAGAGAGATTGTTGGTTGATGAAGCACTATTAGAAGCTAAAAAGGAACCTACATGGCTATGGAAGTGTTTGAGGGATTTAATTTTGGTGTTAGTTCATCTTGCATAGATGTCTAGTCAATTTGATCAAGGAATAAGCTAATATTTTGAAAGTTTTGCATTTACTGCCTTGCCTAGTGATGTAAATTTCATGTTGGCCCCTGAAGCTTAGATGAAGAACTATTTACCCACCCTAACTCTCCCATTAAAATGCCTAACAATGTCAAATGGATTTGAGCTAGATTTTAGGGATTTACAAAATGATTGCAAGCGCACCCAACAATTGATGTGTGCACACTATTTTCACACTCAATCACATAAGCTAACAAACTCAAGCACCAACTTTTGGTGAGATTCAATTAGATCGTAGAAAAACATGAATGAGAATTGTTTGGAGGCAACTTTAGCAAGCAAGTTGATGAGGTCATTGTCTTCGACAATAAAGGTGAGAACAAAAAGGCAACAAGAATATTTGAAGGATGCATGTGACAGAACAAATATGCACTTAGCAATAATACCAAGTTGTGTATGAGAGTGTAGAGACCACATGGTGCAGACAAAAGGGAGGGGCTGCGTTATAGGACAAAGATAGAGTCGTGCAACAAAGGAAAATAAGATAGGAGAGAAGAAAACCAAAACAAAAGCATGTGGAAACACTTTGTTCAGAAAGAAAAACAAGGAAAGATTTAATCTCTATCCTTATTCTATGTGATATCAAACTAAATGATTGTTATATTTATATTTTCAATCAATATATTGAAGTAGAACTGTTTTATTGCTGCTCCAATTTCTACATTAATGCACATAAATTAGGGTTCCATTCCTTCTTGTGGTTTGCTTCTAGTTTAGCTTGTGGGCCTTTGCATCTTGTGTATGTTCAGTCAAGGCTACTTGGAGTTGGTTGCCTATTTATTCAAGGTCAAGGCCACCCTCCAAATTACTACATCATTAGGTTGTATCAAAGTAGGTTATAGCTCTAGCTATAGGTTTGAGTTTTAATTGTCCTACAAGTGGGAGTGTTGAGAAGGAGGTGTAGGAACATTTTTCATTGAGTCGAAAGTAGGCAGAGGAGATTTAGTAAGTCAAAAAAAATTGTGTTATTGTTAGGTTAAAGGGAAGTGTAAGTGTTTTGTGAGGAAAACCAGTTGTGCAAAAGGGAATAGTCTTGAGAAGGCTCAAGGAGAAGAAATTGTTGATTAGCTTGAGGAAATGTAGTTTTATGAAGGAGAAATTGGTGTATTTGGAATCCGTTATCTCACCTAAGGGGTTCCAACATACACATGGATCCAAAAACATAAGAGCTATAGTGGAATACCCTGTGCCGAGGAGTGTCCATGAGGTCCAAAGTTTCCCAACCATCAAATGGCTGGATTATTTTGCTAAACTTTTCACAAGTATTTCAAGTGGATTGTGACGCAACTAAGATAATCATAAGAGTCATTCTCAACTAAGATGGCAGGCCCATGGCTTATTTTGGCAAGAAACTTAAAGATGTCAAGAGGAAGTATTTTGTTATGATCAAGAGTTTTATGCTATAGTGCAAGCATTCAAGAAATTGCGAGAAAACCAAACTCAATCAATGGCATATGAAGTGGATGGAAGTCCTCTAAGGATATATTTTGTTCTCAGGCACCAAGTGGGACTTCACAAGAAGTAGTGAATGTATCATGTAAAAGAGCGGCATTGTTAATGGAGATGAGAGCTAAAGTAATTGGTTTTGATGCCATGAGGAAGTTGTAAAAGGACAATTCAGACTTTAAGGATGTACGGACAACATATATGGAGCCTACTATCATTGATAGAATACCATAAGTGGACTACTTTAAACAAGATGAATTGTTATTCAACGGACAACAATTGTGCATACCTCAAGGATCAACAAGGGAGAACCTAATAAAGGAGATGCATTTTGGAAAATTGGATGTGCATCTCGTAGCTGATAAGACTTTAGCATGGCTCAATGAGAGGTACTATTCGCTAAAGATGGTGAATGAAATCAGAAAACTTGTGCAAGGATACAAAGTTTGTCCATATGACAAAGGAGGGAGCCAATAAAAGACTATATCAGCCATTACAAACATTGTAGAGATCATAGGATGACATTAGCATGGACTTTGTGCTTGGATTGCTAAGAACACAAAGAGTTAAGGAGTCAATATTTGTGGTTGCTAATAGATTCTCAAAAATGGCTCATTTAATAGCTCGCAAATAGACCAAAGGTGCCACACATGTTGCGAATTTGTTCTTCATGGAAGTTGTTCAAATTGCATGGCCTACCAAACAGAAAAGTTTCAAACTGTGATACCACGTTTGTAGGACATTTTTCAAGGACTCTTTGGAAGAAATTAGGTACTGGTTTAAGTTCAACTCTGCATATAATCCTCAATGGATGGACAAACTGAATTTTTTAACCAAAGCTGAGGAAATCTGCTGAGATGTTTGGTTGATGACAAGCCCAAGCAATGGGACTTGGTAGTACCTCAAGCCGAATTTGCATGCAACGATTCGATCATTAAAAGTAAAAGTAAGACTCCATTCTAAATTGTTTATGGATAAGGTACTTGAGGTGTTTTGAAATTGAAAGAACTTGCAAAGGGTCGTGTGACAAGTGTTGAAGGTGGAGAGTTTGCCAGACATATGCAATATTTACATCAGAAAACAAAGGAGATATGAACTAGCAACCCACAATGACAAGTGTTGAAGGTGGAGAGTTCGCCTAACATAATATTTACATCAGGAAACAAAGGAGATATTAACTTGGAGCAAACAACAATATAACTAGCAACTGGATTCAAAACAAAGATAAAAAATTCAAAATGGGGAGATATGGTACTTGCTCATCTCTAAAAGGAAAGGTTTCCAAGCCACACTTACAATAAGCTCAAGTGGCAGAAATTTGGACCCTCTAGGATTGTGAAAAAATTCTCACCAAATGCTTATAAGCTAGAGTTACCTACAAGCCTAGACATCTATATCACAACATTTCCCAAGAAGAGGAAACAACAAAAAAAACAAATGGATGGTACAGTTTCCTAAGAGAGAACAAGAAGAAATTGAAACCACTTTAGATTCCATGGTGATTAGCAAGACTAGAGGTAAAAAATACCATGAAAATATAGTGAAATGAAAGAATAGGCCAACAGAGGATGCTATTGTGTTGAGCTCAGAAAAGATTGAGCAATTGAGATTCAACTCACAACAATAGAGTTGATAAATTGTAGCAATAGGCAATTTAGGCAGTGAGTGAGGGCTCACAATTTTGTTACATGGGTGGTTTGATGCAGGGGCATTACATTCTATTTTTTATGTGGTAGCACTCCTTTTCCCAAGATCTTTTTCTTTTAATTTTAAACACTAAGTTGACAATTAATTTCAAGGGGGACATTCCACCTATTTTTACCTACCACAAATGCATAGTGACTTTGCAAAATAAACAAGCGAGAGAATTAAGCAAGATTTTTGAGTTGGCGATGAAGGCAATTGGCATTTACAATGGCAAATTTTGATGCCCATACACTGAGATTTTAAATGAGATTAGATGAGACTCTAGTTGAGGAAGAAGCCTAGAAGATAGAGAACAAAACAGGGAACAAGAAAGAACAAACAAAGACAAAGGACAAGCAAGAAGCAACAAAGAGTAAAACAGGAAGAGATGTAAGGCTATGTGAGTCAAGGATGCTGCAAATCCAATGGTCAATCACAATTTTATCTTTTGTGTAGGTCCATTAACTAAAGGAAAATGAGAAAGATATTTTACATTTTTGTCATTTGTCTAATTCCTGTCATTGTATGTAAAAGAAAGTGCATTTTCCATCAATGAGAAGGAATGATCATTCAATCTGAAACTACTCTCTCGTGTCAATCTCTACTAATTTGGGTTTAATTACCTGCCTACAAACTAGTTTTCTATTGTGTATGCATACTGGAGCTTGTGTGTGACTTTTTTTACATCTATACTTGTGTCAAAATGTTGTCTCTCTCGAACCTGAAACAAAGAAATATTCTATATCTCTGAGGGTTGCATGTGTTGCTTTCAATGTGCAACCTTTCCTCATTTTTTGTTGAAACCAAAGGCATGTGTGGAATGTTTATTGGTGCTGCAAGCTAAGAGATGCCAACTATGCAAATAGATGAATTAAGTGGGATTTTGTTAACTATCAAAGAAAGAATGAAAAGTAGTGAAGAAAGACTAGAATAAGCATTTTCATATAAAGCAAGCATCACGGGTAAAAGAAACATTCTTTTCTAAGAATCATAATAATGATTATAGAAATCACAACCAATAAAAACCAGCCTAGAAGAGAATCTACCAACTTTTAAGAGAGAGGTACTAATTTCCAAGGTAGAAGTAACAACTTCAGAGGAATGAGACATGGAAGAAGAAAGAATAATGGAGGAAACAATAGAGATCATAATTATAAAGGAAATGTCCAACATTTTAATTGCAATAAGTTTGTTTGCTAATCAAAATATTGGAATAACTAAGGCCTCTCATAATACTATTGAGTGTTGAAGAAAACCAAAAATTTGTTCATTCCCTACTTCAATACAAATGTCAATGAGAATAATGTGTGGTACATTGATCATGGGTCATCGCATATGACATCTAATTAAAATAGTACCAAAAGAAAGGGTACTGTTGCAATTTCGATTGAACATGGTGAGGAAAAATACATTTCTAAAACTCTGTCGGTTCCTGCACTTGAAAAGAGATTGTTTTTTATTGGCCAAATACTAGAACAATGTTTTTAAGTGGTTTTTAATAAATATACGTGCATAATTAGAGACAAATCCCATAGAAATGTAGTTGTAAAAGCAAGCATGATAGAAGATAAATGTTTCCTCCATGTTTCCCTCAAACAAACCACGCCTTACGAACTACTGAATGAATGAAAGTTGAGTATAACACCGAAACTATGAACATCTAGTTTTAGTGGTTTGGTTTTACTTAACAAAATGACAACAGTTGAAAAATTGCCCTTCATTGAAAATTGAAAAAAAAAGAGCATGAAGAATTTATCGTCAACAGCCAACATAAAGCTAGTTTTCAAGTGGTATATTTAGAAGAGTTAAATAACCTCTTGAAATAATTCATACCAATTTTCCTGGTCCACTGGAAACACCATCAACTCAAAATACTTTCTAGCTTTCATCAATAATCTCTCACACAAACTCAGGTATATCGCTTGACTGCCAAAAACAAGTATTTAAGAAAATTTCTTAAATTTAAGAGACTGGTTGAGAAATAGAGTGGAAACTACAGAGTAAGAATACAGAGTTGTTTTGTTATAGCCAGAGTACTATACAAATGAATAAGAATCAAGTGTTCCGAAATAGGACTAAGCACATAGAAATTCAGCACCACTATATAAGAGAGTCGATTCAATAAGAGCTACTTGAGCTTGTATACTGCCCTATAGAGAATCAAATAGTTGATATAGTCACGAAGCCCATTGCTTGTGACCAGTTCAAAAAAAACTTCCAAATTTCCTTCAAGTTCTTCCCAAAATTCATTATTGGAAAAAATGAAAAATTAATAAACATTCTTTTATGTTTAGTTGAGTTATAGTTAATAGGCAGTTAGTTGACAGTTAGAGAAAAGTATCTCATTCAATTTGCATTTCCTCTTTATAAATGTAAATCTCCTCTACAAAATAATATATAGAGAACTTTTAGGCCTTGCATATTTTTTACATGGTATCGATGATCTGCAGATCATATTGATCGTTCTTATTGTTAATTGCTGCTCTATTCCTTCATACCTAAGCTCATCAATAGAAAACCACGCCATATTAGATGCTTCCATCTGGGTAGGTAGAAAATGCCACATATTGAAAAGCTTGCCTCAACTTTGCCGCCCAGATCTGTGTATTAGCATGCCAAGATATTATTTTCCTAGAGCTGGGTGAACAGTTTTAAGCATACAAAGGCTGCACAGTAGCTAGGCGTATAGCTATAAGGCATGATTTATTTGGGTAACTCACATTTAAAAACTTCAGCAAATAAATTGGAGAGTTTACATACTTTTCCAGCTTGTTAGAATGAACCCATACCTTATATGTGGGATGTTGAGTTCATTGATAAGACAAAATGCTATGAATTTTTATTTTTATTTTTTAAAGACTCTGATTGCTGCGAACTAGGCGAATGGTTTTTGTCACACATGCAGAGTGAAGATTTATTTCTGGGAGTTTAGACTGTCTCATACATTAAAATAGCTCCAAAATGACTCATACAAACAAAGTTCTCCAAGTTTTAAGCAATTTCTGCAAACGTGGCAAATTCTTAAGATAATTTATCAACCAAGGCCTTTAAACTTGGCTGAGAAAACAAGATTGATTTCTTAGCCAACTTTAATGACTGTTTTCTACAGATTTAGACTCGAAAAAACTATCCCAACAAGAAAGAATCATCTGCGGATAAAACTCTAAAGTGCTTAAGAGATAAGTCACCACAAAATCTCCATCAAAACCTTAGGAAAGCCTTCCAAGACAACCCAGAATCCTGCATTCATTCGCTTCACAAATACATAAAATCTGTGCTGTAAGTTTAAACTTTAAATGCTAATGTTCTTTAACCGAAAATTTGAAAGTATTTTCAATCTCATTCATAACCCACAATCATTTGCCTTCACAGCGCAATGTGACAAAATCCAAACCGTGAGCCTCAAAACCAAAAATCAAATGTTCTACTCACATATTATTGCATCTATCTTTCTCAAACCTCCCAGGAATGAATAAAGCATCTCAAGACCATAAAATAATTAATATATGCTTATACCACTCTGAAGTTGTTTAATGATCTCAAAACTAAATATACCTTAACTTAGGAGCTGTAAAAAATGAATATGCTTACCATTTGAATGCGTATTTAAACAAGACGAGACCTTATGTTACAAAATAGCTCAATATCTTTGGCAGATATCATTCGTCTTTTTTTAAATGTCAGAAATATCCTGAGATTCAAGCCAAAAACAGTTACTGTTCAGAAATTCAGCAAATCTTGGCCATAATAAGCAACTGAATATGATGAAATGAGTCCAAAAGACAATAAAAACTATTATACCTCTGAGAAGCCATGGATCCCAATATTAAATTTGCGATCGATGCCATCGTCAGGATCGTTAGGGGAAGAGATCAGTAGCCGAGTGCCTTCTAATACTTGGTCATTACATTTTGTATATTGGAAGTTTAGTAGGTAGAAAATGGCATTTGTACAAAAGTTGCATGATTATTAGAGTATTTAAGTAAAATTATTGGACCAATTGTACTAAAGAGGTCAAGTATCAAGGGACACTTTGAAATGGCCACTTTTTTATCCTTTTGCACTTAACAAATTCTTTAGCCAGCATCATTACAATCTAAAAATCAAAAAATATTTTGTAGGCAATTAAATTGCATACGGAGACAATCAAAAAAATTGTTGAAATTGGATGTATAGTTTAAGCTTTGTGGGTGTGTGAAGTTAGCTATAACGACTACTAGTACACTTCCCCTAACACTCATTAACTCAACTCATTTTAAATTTCACTTCCAACACAATAAATATACGACAAGTGCCAAATCATTACAAGTTATCTCATCAAATGCCAAAGTTAACAATTAAAATATACTACTCTCACTCGCAACTTTAGAAGGTTCAAGGGATGTATTTAGAGGAAATTCAACGGAATGAATTGTTATTCCCTTGGTTTTTAAATCTTCAACAATCTCCTTTGAAAGTTAAAATTATTTTGACCCAATAAAATTGTTTAGCTTTTAAGGCAATGGTAGAGAGGTTAATTAAGAAGATGACATTCATCTTCAAGGTCTCAACGTCTATGTAACAAACATAATTCAAGTAGCTCTTTAGGAATGTAAAAGAAGAGAAAATAAGAAATTAAAAACTAATTGCTTTCCTATTAATACTTGGTTTGATAAGGATTGTTAATATTTAGTTTGATATGGAATGGAAAACTGCAAGGAGAAATTTGAAAGAGCTAGGCAAGTAGAAGGCAAATACTAAGTTTTACAAGCAAATCTTAACAAAGAAAAAAAATGTTCCATGAACACAAGGTGAGAAAAGTTACTCTACCTTGGAAAGAATAACTAGAAGCTTTTTTGGAAGGAGCTTCAACCAAGAAAGATACAAACTAAAAATAATATTTTAGCTAAACAGTAGTTCGAATATGCAAGGGAACTTTATGAGTGGGGATTAGATTTGGGTCCCCCTCCCTTGCTCAACACTACTACAAAGCTTTTCACATTACTTGAGGTTGAGATTGGCATAAAAAAATTGGGGATGGTAAAGCTAAGGACTTGGTTGAACTTTAAGCACGGTGTCTAAAATGGGGGATAGAAACTCTTGTGCCACACATTATGAGAATTTTCAACAACATTATTCCACAAGGGTTCCCAAGAAATTGAACAACCAACCTAGTGATACCTCTTTTTAAGAGTGGCGATGTAACAACCTTTCTAATTACCTAGTGATACCTATTTTTAAGAGTGATGATGTAACAACCTTTCCAATTACTTAGTGATAATGTTCAAATATTTGTTTGAAAATTTTTTTGGTAATATGACTGAAAACAAAATCAAGGAATGGGCAACAAAAAGGAAAACACTCAAAAGGTCAAGCAAATCTTAGGCCTAAGCACTCTATGATTGATCGTTGAATCACTTTGAGGCACATCATTGGAAAATTTTGGGGTGAGACCTAGATGAGGTCTTTTGTTGTTTTGTTGACTTCAAAAGGTTTTTGATGCAATCTCCAAATATAAGGTATATGGTATAGAATGGAAGAACTTGACATTCTTGTTTGTTTTAGAATGGTTGTTCATGGGCTTTATGATGAAGTTAAAGTCAAAATGAGAACCTTAGTAGGTATTTCAAAAAGTTTTAGGAGTGAAATTGGGGTCAAATAAGGTTCCCCCCTTTTCTCCTACTCTCTTTGGTTTATATATTGACAAGCTTGAAGAATGGTTGAATTTCCAAAGGGGAGACAGAGTCCATTTGGGAGAGTTTGTGGTCAAGCTTCTTTTATGTGCATATGACCTTATTTTAATTACTAAGTTTACTCATGGGTTGCAAGAACATATAATTGTCCTCAAGCATTTTTGTAGAGTCGTAGGGATGCAAGGTAACACTGACAAGACCAAAATTGTGACTTTCTCCAACTACAGAAAACAAGACCAACAGAAGTTCTACTTTGAAGGAAACACTCTTGAAATAGTAACTAAGTGCAAATGTGTTGGGATTGACTTTAACAACAAGTTTAGTTGGGAAGGATGTAGGTGGTTCTCTACGGATGTGAATTGTGAGCTAGCGATACTTCATTTTCTAGGTGGAAACAAATTGGGATAGTTCAAAAGCACTTGATAACAAGCAAGTCCAAAATAAAAGGTGCAATCCCTCATGCTATTATACTAAGTGAAATGTAGGTATAACATATTGAAGCAATTGCAATGGTGTGTCTCATAAGTTATCTAAAAAGAATTGAACAAATAGAAGTTAGTAGGTGGCCTTAGGTTATTTTTAATGATATAATGAGTAAACACAAAGGTCATAGATGAAACAAAATAGAAAATGGGTTTAAAAATAGAATATTATTTGAATCATTATCCTATAAATAACAAAGAGAAAATAATGTATTTTAGATAACTTCGGCAAGCATACATGGGGCAGAGCAGTAGGGAGAAAAAAGAGGTATTATCTTGAAGAGTTCAACCCCACATGTGACTCCCAACAACAAAAAAAGTATATAGTAGCTAATATTTTGTTGAGATCCAAGATTATCATTACGTAATTAAGAATCAACTCTCATCAACTTCGATGTGAAACAAGGAGGTGGAAAAGACTTAAAGAGGCATAAGAATAAATGATGTGTATTTTTTCAATACTGAGGTAGTGGAATAAAAAAAAACACTTGATTTTAGAATGTGATGCTTTCAAGGACATGAGAGACAAGCATGCCAACTTAATGAGAGATGTTTCTCGGCACGTTTTATTTAGTATGGAGACAATTGAGAAGGAGGGGACACTTATCATCCCCTTGAATAAGAAGCAAACTAAAATGCAAAAGATCATTACATCAAGGTTGATTGTCCCATAGGCTAATTTCAACCTCAAGGAAGTTAAAAATTCCATCTATCTATCTTTGGGGATATTTTTCAACCTAGTTTTTCTTTATTATCTAAAAAAATAAACACAAGTAGTTACAAATAGTGAGACCACTTAAGAAAAAAAAAGAGTATTGTAAAGTTATTACAAAATATCATATATGTCATTTTATAATGAAGTATCAAATCATGGCATTATATACAAGTGCAAGCCACTCACATAACTTAAAACAACCCTACAAAATAAGAAAATATTCATTAGTAGTTTGATAAGTCATTCAATCTCATTGGTGTTTAGATTAATTTGTCATACTTTTGATTAATAACATGACAAATAAAATTAGATGAGTCTGTCATGAATGCTCTTGTGTTACTTGTCTCCTTGCTCGCATTCTTCATATCAAGATCCAATATTCATTTTTTATTTATTTTTATCATACTAGTATTGCTACATCCATGGCCCCTACTGATTTAATACAACAAAACATTCATTTTTTTCTAGAATGTGGCTACTTTGGATTCATATTTATTAGACATCTTATCCTTGTTTGTGAAGTCTCGTATTGCAAAATTTTAGATTTTTTCCATGAGGTTTTCTCCTTTTTCTAGTTTTTGATTAAGGAAAATAGGTTTTAAAGGGGCCCTGAAACCCAAACAGTTTTAAACATAAATAGAGATATAGCAATTATAGATCACAAAGATATGATAGCCATAGCAAAAAGAAAGGCCAGACACAGTCCGCCAGCAGAACAAACAGAAAAAACCAGTAACAAAAAATAAAAGGCCAGGCCAGGCCCAAAAACCATGGGAGTAGCTCAAACAAACTCTCTGAGGATCTTCACCGGTCGAATCTCGAGCTTTGACGCCTTGTCTATCGCGTCCTTAAGGTCATCCAAATCCTTATTAGGTTCCTGCATGTCCTTCTTCATGGTACTAGACCTGGTTCTCTTCCTCGACCCTTCCTCCAGAGATTTATCTTTACTACTATTAGGAGAATCCTCCTTGTTGCTCCTGTGTTTCTCAAATTTACCGATCAAGACTTTTATGTTGTCATTTGAGGCTTCGAGGATGTTGTGGCTCTGCTCCACAATTTTTTGTAAAGTCCCCTCCAATCTCTGCATTCTCTTCTTCACTTCCTCCATTTTGCTTTCCATGTCATTCTTCTCCTCTGTTAGCGTGATCTTTCTGTTGTTACCCTCCCTCTCTAGCATACCCACCCGAAATTTTAAATCCTGAATTTCATGGAAAGTCCATTTGGTAGTTTTGTAGCTATCAATGACACTATTTTTGGCATTATTGAGCACATCCATCTGAGGGTGTTCTTTAGTGATGTCACTTAGAATCACTAGGGCAAGGTCTATGATATCCTTCATTTGAATTTTTCCTTCCTTGTTTTCCTTAACCAAGGTTTTCATCATTTCACTCTTTAGGCCCATCCTGACAGACATATTGTGGAAGTCTCTCCAAACCACATTCTTCTCTTTATATGTTATCTTGGAGGTGAACTGGTTAGTCCCTTGATCTTCACCAGCCTGCACCTGACCGTCCTCTCTCCCCTGACTCTCATCTTCATCTTCGCTATCTTTCCCCTCCTCTTGTCCTTCCTCCTTGTTCTCCTCTTCCATTTTCCTCCTTTTCCTCTGCTTCTTGCCAGAATCTGTAACCTCTTCTCTGTTTGCAGGCATTTTAATTATGAATTTTCTCTTCCCCTTCTTATTCTCCTTAGTTTCGTCCTCCTCCCAGATTGTATCTTCCTCTGCTTCAGCGTTGTCTCCCTCTATGTCCCTACCTTCCACTTCCTCATCATAATCCCTATCGGAAGAGACCTCAATGCACTGCTTAGGTTCAAGTTTCTCCTTTTTTTCCCATTTTTCTTTCTTAATCTTCTTTTTCCCCTTTCTAGTGTGAGGGGAGGCGATAGCATCCGAGTCAGAATGCATATCTTGGCTCTCCTCGATGTCAGAAGGGATGTACTCTTCTTCCCCCGAGTCGAGCTCTTCATCAGTGCCATCCTTCCCCCCTTTCCCCTGCTTTAATTCTTTACTTATGGTTTTGGCTTTGAAAAACTCGTAAATCAACAAAAACAACCCCTCGTGGAAAGCAAGATTTCAGATGGGCTTCTCCCTATAATCATTTATATTTTCATTGATGGAAGAGTAAAGATAAAAAGGGATAGAGATTTTAGTCCCAGACCTGAAATGGTTGAGAAGCACGAAGTGATAGGAGTATATGTGGTCGAACCTCGTGTCTAGGGATATATATTTGATTATCTCTCTCAGCACAAACCTCCATAGTGGTTTGATGGACCTCGGCAATTAGTAAGTGCCATGTTTCTCAAGGGCCTTCTTCTCCTCATTTCCTTTGGTAAATTCTGCCATAGCCTGACCAAAAATGCAACGATCTTTGTAGAATTTCTTCCTAATAATGGGAATGCCCATCACCGCAGAAATAACCTCCTTCGTCACATTAAACTCAACCCCATCAATTTTAACACTCCCCTCGTTCCAACTTTTAACCATTGTTTTGGTGACCGAGGGTTTCCACCCATGCAGTCTTTCAATAAAGGAGGTCACCTCCCCTTTGCTCAATATGCCCCACACTTTCGAACACATCTTCCATTTCTCTGCCTCACCCTCAGGTTCCCTTCTATGTTGTTCCCCCACCATTTTCCTTCTTGTTCTATAGACAAATCTTCTAGTCTCATAGCACTTCGAGATATGGGGAAAGTAGCTGGTATGATAAATGTTCTCAATCCTTCCCTTAACATTCTGAGATATAAACTCAAAACCAAACCTTAACGTGTAATGGTGGCGATTGCCCAGGTGATTCGTACTTTGGCTCGTGTTCTTACACATCATATTTCAGCACAAATTCCCTAACACATAATTTTTCATCATTAGACTTTAATATTTCTGAATCTGCCTGGGATTCTCTCAGTTTCAATTAATTCATTGATTTTGAGCGGAATTAAATGGCCTTCCATCCATCTTTTCACCTCGTTATTTCTGACAGCCCAATTGGCCAACCTGTCAGCAACTTGGTTTGCCTCCCTGTACTCATGGGCCATGTGAATTCTTTCAAAAGACTTGAGGAGCTGGACGCTTTCATTAACTAAGTTGGCAATCGTCCAAGTCAGCATATTTTTCTCATTGAGACAGTCGATTATGTTCTTTGAGTCACCTTCCAACCACAGATTCCTGACTCCAATATCCATAGCCAGCTTAATGGTTTGATGAGCCGCAATCACCTCCGCAACATGGTTGGTTTGCACTCCCAGAGGAGCCGAGATGGCAGCAATGCCTTTCCATGTTCATTTCTGATGATGCCCCCAATCCCAACCTGGCCAGGGTTGCCTTTCGCAGCCCCATCAAAGTTGTCTTTGCACCATCCCTCAGGAGGAAGGGACCATCTGCAGTCCTCCCTCTTGCTACAATCCTTCTCCTTAGCTTTGAGAAGCGGGTTGTAGCCTTTGATGATCGTGTAGTTTTCAACCAGAGCATTTAGACTTTTGTGAAAAACCACCTTAGCATTAGTTCTTTTTCTTTGAATATATGGTTGTTCCGCTCCTTCCACACCCCCCAACAAAGATGAGGGAGAGACTAGGCCCATAAGCCTTGACTCACATCCCTAGCCACCCTGCTTTGCCACTGTTGGAATAGCTTCGTTATGTTATTGGGAAAGACCCAGGTCTACTTGAAAAAAGCTAGGAAAGAAGACCATATGTTCCTGGTGAAGTGGCAATGGATAAAAAGGTGATCAACACTTTCCAGATGCATTTTACATAGGATACATCGATTAGGAATCTGATGGCCTCTCTTGATAAGGTTGTCCATCGTCAATATTCGGTTTTGAAGCATTAACCAGAAAAAATGTTGATTTTGGGAGTGAGGCCAGCGAACCAAGCATTGGCCCAGATAGGGACAGGACCACTCCTCTGCATGGTATCATAGCTCGATGCCACAATGTAGTTGCCATCCTTGGTTGGCCCCCAAACAATGTCATCCTTGCTGAGAGACAGAGGAAGGAGCCTGATCATGTCCATCACCGGTTTGAGCTCCTGGGAAATCTCGGTCAAATTCACCCAATTCTCATTAACCCTATAGTCTCTCACCCTATAGCCAAATCTTTCCATGCAAAGCATCACCCATCTATTGTACTATTCAAAGTTCCATAAAGGCCCCACAAAGCCAGTCATCAAGCCAAAAATTGATATCTTCACCATTGCCAAGTTTCCATTTCGCCTTCTCAAAGGCTAAACTCTTTGTCTTTATGATGCCATTCCAAATAATAGATCCCTTAGGTTCCTCATCCCTATTGATAAACTGCTTTAAGTTGATGTTGGTGACATACTTATTTTCCAGGATATCCCTCCATTCTCCCTTAGATTTGAAAATCCTCCAAATCTATTTAGCTTGCAAAGCCTTGTTGATCTACTTCAGATTCCTAATCCCCAAGCCTCCCTATTTTTTAGATTTGTAGATATTGTCCCAAGCCACAAGCGGGTACTTCTTATTACCTTCCGGACCAACCCACAGAAACTTCTTCTGGATAGACTCCAAAGTAACAGCCACTTTGGAAGGAATAGAGAAAAGGCTGAGAGCATAAATGGGCAAATTCTGAAGAGTAGACTTGATTAGGAGCACTTTACCTGCCTGACTCAGGATAATGCCCTTCCAACCAACCAACTTTCTATTGAACCTATCAACTAAGTTATCCCAAAAGAGGTCAGGAGGTTGAGTCCCGATAGGGAGGCCCAAATAAGTGGAAGGAAGGGTCCCTATGCCACAACCCAAAATATTAGCAATTTTCCTCTGTCTGCCCTCAGGAGTATTGACAAAAAAGACCAAGCTCTTGTTCCAATTAATGAGTTGACCCGTGGCATTGGAGTAAGAATTAAGGATGGCCTTCACCTGTCTAGCTTCCTTAACCAAAGCTTCTCCCCCAAGGATGGTATCATCCACAAATTGCTAATGATTAAAGACCAGGGGTCTGGAGGAAGGTTTCAAACCAACTAAATCACCTCTGCTCCTTTTTTCAAGAATAAGTCTACCCAAGCATTCCGCCAAAATAATAAAGAGGATGGGAGAGAGGGGGTCCCCTTGTCTGAGCCCTCTAGAAGATTTGAAGAAATCCGTTGGAGAGCCATTGACCAAAACCAAAAAGGTGGGGGTAGAGATCAGTTGAGATATGATTTTCCGAGTGTTATCATTAAAACCAAAAGCATGTAGAACTTGATCCAAGAACAACCAATCCACCCTGTCATAGGCCTTAGACAGGTCAAGCTTGAGTAGGAAGCCATCCTTTTTTCCTTCCTCTAAAGAGTGTATCACCTTGTGAACAGCTATAATAGAGTCCAGGATTTGTCTACCTAGGACAAATCCCGTTTGTTGCGGGGAAATAATCTTTGAGAGGATTTTAATCATTCTAATGGTTAAAACTTTAGAAAAGATCTTGTAAAGAGAGTTGCAAATGCTAATAGGCCTGAAAGAGTTAAAAGAGTCCACACCTAAAACTTTGGGAATGAGAACCAAGAAAGTGGCATTAATCTCTTTGAGTAAACACTTGGCCCCAAAGAATTCCTGAACCGCTTTAGCAAGATCATCTTTTAGAACTTCCCAATACAGCTGGAAGAAGAAGGTGGGGAACCCATCAGGGCCAGGAGCTTTCTTGACAGGCAAAGAGAAGATAGCCACCTTAATTTCCTCCATATCAGGTATGGTCGTGATGGCTCTGTTCTAACTAGCCTTAATAACTCTGGGGATGGAATTGAGAATATCTACCTGATCCTCAACACCCATGTTAGTCTCTTTGGAAAGGATGGAAGAGAAAAATTTGATAACTTCCTGGGCGATCTCCTTATCTTCTTTAAGAGAGACATCCCCCTTTTTTATCACACTAATTCTATTAGTAGCCCTATGCTTCATAATGGAAAGGTGAAAGAATCTGGAGTTTTTGTCCCCTTCCTTAAGCCACGCTGATCTAGATCTCTGTCTCTAGAACATTTCCTCCTTGCTCACAATGTTGTGAAGATCAGCCAGAAAAACCTTTTCAACATTCAGTCTATCCTCATCATATCCCACATTTTGGATCTCCTCCTAAACCCCAACAAGGTCCTCCATTATCCTTTCTTTAGCCAGAAAAATATCACCAAAATCCTTTTTGTTCCATTTTTTTATTTCCATTTTGATGTTTTTGAGTTTCTTTGCCACTTTAAACATAGCAGTTCCTTCCACATCAATGCTCCACTAGTCCCTTATTCTATCAAATAGACCCAGGTGAGCTGTCCACATCTTCTCAAATCTGAATGGGAAAGCCTTTTTCCTATTGCATAGCTCAAGAGTGAGAGTGATCAGGGAGTGGTCCGAACCAATTCTAACCAAAGTGGATAGTTTCCAGTGGTAAGAGTTCAACCAGTCCATAGTGATCAAAGCTCTATCCAGCCTAACCTGAATGCACTCTGATCCAATTCTTCTATTAGACCAAGTAAACTTCCCACCATCTAATTCAACATCAAGGAGAGCCATCTCGTTAATAAAATCTACCAGGTGTTGTCTACTATCCAAGTCCAGAGGGAGCCCGCATAACTTCTCAGTAGCCAATAGGGGAGTGTTGAAGTCTCCCATAATGATACTTAGACCCTCCCAACAAGGGCATCAGGTTGCTTATTTTATACCAGAAGTGCTTTCTATGATTTTTAGTGTTAGGGGCATAGATATTCATCACAAACCAGCTTTCCTAGTCCTTAGAATTCATGAATTGAATAAGAAAAATGTTCCCTTCATTAAAGATGATGTCCATTGTTAAGTTGTCCTTCCATATCACTAACAGCCCTCTAGAAACTTCCGAAGAGTCAGTAGCCGCCGACTTCATACCTTTCCTGAAAAAAAATACTCTCAGTCTTCTCCTTCTTCATCTTCATTTCCTGAATCAAAAAAATGACTGGCCTATGATCCCTAATCATATTCCTAACAACCTCTTGTTTGTGGATACCATTGAGTCCACAAATATTCCAAGATACGATCTTCATATTTTCTTTTGAGGGTATGTATCCTGGATGGTTTTTTGGGTCCCATCTGCTATGTTTCTTCTTATTTCTTCCTTTCTGATTTGATGCTTGTTCCACCTACCTGGGGTGCTTAATTTACCCCCTGTGTCAGCTTTAGCCCTGCTTCTCGTAGCAGCTAGAGACACTGGCGATGGGTCCCTACTATTCTTCTTTTTCTTGACAGATATCCAAGGACCAGCATTCTCATCTTTGCAACTCTCAAAAAGAGCCTCCATTCTAGAGATTTGCCCTAGGGAGGAGGAGGTAACCAAGTCAATGATTCTATTGACCTTGCTTGGGGAAATAAGTGAGCTTCTACTTAGGATAGATTCCTGGGAGGGGCCCTGAACCTCCACAGTGCCCTCCAGCTCCTGTGTCTCAGGCACTAACGAATCCTCTATGATTTCCTCCAAAATGAACTCCCCATCCTTAGGAAAGTTCCAACTTCCTATATCTCCCTCCTCAGCAGCAAAAGCTTGCATATCAGGGTAGCTATCACCATCAACCTTGTCCATGTTGCCACTTTCCTTATGGGACTCAGGCTAAACCCTGTTGTCGAGGTTTTCCTTACTCTCCAGACATCTATGTTCAGGAGGGGTCATAGAAAGGCCCTTGGGTTTTTCCCCTTGAGGATCCACCCCATGAGAAGTTGTCTCTAGAGCTTTCTCCTTCTACACCTTCTTGGATCCTTCATCTTGATTCAAGCCTTTTTGCTGCTTCTGGGTCTCTTTTTTCTTTCCTTGCTTGATTTGGGCCTTACGTGCTTTTTCCTTCTCTATGAAGATTGGGCATATTTTGACCTTGTGACCTACTTTTTTATAGTGGAAACATTTGAAAGGCACATTTTCATAGTTGATTTGCTGCACTCGCCTTCCCAGCCTAGATTGAAACTCTATCACTTTAGGCATATCCTGTCCTTCGACTACCGCCACACATATTCTAGCATACATAAGTCTTTTTTTGGCAGCAGTGACAGGATCAATGGATAACAGCTCACCAAAAGAACTGGCAATGCCGTAAAAAATGTCCTCATGCCAATATTCTAGAGGAAGCTCTAGAAGCCTAATCCAGATCGGGGCTTGGGTCAAGAAATCATTGTTTAGATCTAGATTGGAGGTCCATTTCTGGAGGATGAGCATGGATCTCCCCATCGACCAATTACTCACGTAGAGAATCTTAGAGTAATCTTCTAAGTAGGAGAACTCAAAAGACATGAAGCCCTTGGCCATAGCCGTGACTTCAACCTGTCCTTTTAAATCCCATTTTTTCTTTGTAAAGGTTATGACCAAATCAATATTCAGTCTTGTGCCTAGATGAACTTGCCAACAAGTGTAGCAGCCATACTTTGAATGTTGTGATCAATAAGCTCCGAAGGCACTTCCAAAGCAAAAGTACCTTTCTCTTTGTTATAGATGTTTTTGATCTTGGGGAAGGAGGACTTACCCGAGGGTTTGACTCCAAACATATTAGACCAACATCCCAATGGGCGTGGAACTTGCCCCAATTTATCACCTGGATCCGGCTGCAAAGCCCGTGGGTCCCCTTCATCTGTCGCATCTTTCTTTCCACTGTCCTTCTCCTGCATCAGGCCTACATCCTAATTAGGCGGTCCCTTCTCTACATGTTTCTCGCTCAAATTTTCATTCGAATTTTTTCCCTCCTCTCCGCTCCCTCCACTCGCGCTTGCCATCTTCCTTTTTAGGGTTATGATGATTGTTCTCATTTTTTCTAGTTATATATGAGATTTTTTGTTGTTTGCACATGTCTACCTCATTAGGCCTTATAGTTAAAGTCCATCCATGTATTTATAATTAGGCTTTTAGTTTCTCCCTAAGTTGTACCTAAGGGAGGGTGCTCAATTAAAATAAGAAATCACTTAATTAATTAATTAATCAATCATCAATTAATCAATTAACACCCTTTTTATTTTATTATATACTTACGATAAACTTAGGAAATACTTTTCTATTATTAGGTCATATACTTTTTGTCTCATGATATAAGATGAGGACACTTGTCATGATCTAATTTAATCCTCACATAAAGTTTAGGGTTTCCTTTTACTTTTTTCTTTTATAAGGATTTATTATTGTACATTGTAATCATCCAATCCAATTCATTCGATATTTAAGCTTAATCATGACACTATTTTAGATCAATTCAATAACCAAGGTCACATAACATAATCAATGACTTTTATCTCATCATGTCACACGTATTTGTTTTCTATGTTGAGCTTAGAGGGAAAACCTTCTAGATTCTATTTTTTAACAAAAACTACATATGTGTATCAACATAACCTTCTAAACAGTTAGAAAACATTGAAAACCAAATTATTACTATTTCTCATGATTAAGCTTATATATCGAATAAATTGGATTGGATTAATATAATGTATAATAATAAATCCTTATAAAAGGAAAAAGTAAAAAGAAACCCTAAACTTTATGTGAGGATTAAATTAGATCATGACAAGTGTCCTCGTCTTATATCATGAGACAAAAAAAGTATATGACCTAATAATAGAAAAGTATTTCTTAAGTACATAATAAAATAAAAAGGGGTGTTAATTGATTAATTGATGATTGATTGATTAATTAATTAAGTGATTTGCTTATTTTAATTTAGCACCCTCCCTTAGGTACAACTTAGGGAGAAACTAAAAGCCTAAGTATAAATGCATAGATGGATTCTAAATACAAGGCATGATGAGGTAGTCATGTGCAAATAGTCAAAATCTCATATATACAAACAATAAAAAAAATCTCATATGCGACTCTATTTTTCTTCTATTAATTATTTTTTATTTCCATTAATTGGTGTTGATGTCACTTTGCCATTATTTAGGCATCTAACTTCTACTTTTAGAACATAAGAAATACTAAAATACAAATACATATCAAGGAATGATAAACCCACCAAGTCGGATAGATAGATGAACTAACATGATGAAAAGAACTTGAAGAATTGATAGGCTACACAAGGTAGGAAAACCAAAAGTACTTGAATTTAAATTATTTGTTGTGGATAATTTTTCTACTCTCCTTTGAGTAGGTGCTACAAAGCTCTCTCCTCCTACTTGAATTCAAAGTATTTGGAACCATTTGAATTAGAGCTAAGTGCATTGTTATAAATTACGTATCAAAACTAATATAAATAATTAAATGAATTGATTTAGAAGGGTAAGATTAACAAGGATCCAAGAAAATACTATGGACTAGGAATTTAAGGCATAATTATTGCTATTCATATGGATAACCAAAGGAACTATGGGTTTAAATATGGCCATGAACAAATTACTAATTTGTATTGAACACTATTTTATTAAGTCTACACAAACAAAAGGGAAACCTCATGATGGTGATTGAACTTGAACATGTGCAATAAAGCCATTGAGGTATTTCTATACACATGAGAATGAAGTGTAATTAATGCATTTAACTCCTTAAGAAGATAACCAAAAACATATGGTTGGAGTAACTCCACAAGTGTACAAAACTATGGTAGGAGTAATTAGATGCACATGAAGACTCTAATAATAATTGTGATTAATGTGAAAATCAAACACAAGGCCCCCCAATTTTAAAATAATTGGAGCATATTGTGGAGACCAAAATAGGGAGGAACACTAAAATTTAAATTAGGTGCCTTCAATTTGAGTGTTTGTTCTTTTAGTTCCTCAAAGTTGAATGAGATTAATCTTGTGTACCTTTAAAATTGATCTAATAATATAAAGTATTAATTTCAAAGTGTGAAAAAATTACTTAGGAGTTAGAGTGGATGGGAACAAAATAGAGATTAATAGGGATGAATTGGTTAGGGATTGTAAGCCAAGTCTATCACAAAAATATGTCATTTGTTGATATGTTGCAATATTAAAACACTTGCATCAAGGTAGACAAATTTTGCATGCACACAAAATAGGGCTAAAAGTGTTCTAGTCAATCTAGGAGTTAAGATATCATGTAATATAAAGTATGTTGTATCAAGATTATGGAATATCATCAATACCTTAAATGCTTAATATTTTAATTTTCAATCAGTTGTATGAATCACTAGTGAAGTGAACATGTATACATAATTATGATATAACTTGAGCAAGAATATACATTTTATTTCAACATGTATGAAGGAACTGAGTCCTATTGGTACAATGTTGAACACTTATTAAAAATGAAACTTCAACTCAATCTATTGTATCCCCTTCTAGTTATACACAAATAAATATCACATAAAATATTATTTTTATAAGTTATAAAATGGTTTAGATTGTCAAGGTAATAGTCAATTAAGCATCATGTTACTCGAGTCATTATTTGGTTGTAGTTAACTTGATTCATTATTTAAAATAACTCTTTAGCTTTAGAATAATGTTTTACTTAATATATATAATTATTAATTAAAAGTGTAATTTTAGAATAAAAATTTTCTTTTGATTGAGGCCTTAGGTTAACTTAAATTTAGGTAGTATTAGATTAATAGTTAGTTACAAAATTTTGAATTGTATAAATTCTTCAATTTCAACATGAATCAAATCATATTGATCAACAAGAGGATTAGTACACCATATTCTAACTTATTGCATGAAACCAATGATTAAAATATAATTTAATAGTTACAATAACAAGATGAATACTTCTACTTTTGTAAATTATTCAGATTATATTTACATTTGAAGAGTTCTTAATTCTTGTAGTAACTTATTGAAGTATGTTAAAATAAATAATATAACAAATACATAAGCAAAAATCATAATTAACTTGCATTTCATTTCAAGAAACTATTCTAACTTATATAGCATAGCATTATGGTACTTCTACTAAAAGAGTTGAATACTACATTCATTTTTCTCATTCCCAAAAAAGTTGGAGCTACATATCCTTTTCTGATTTTCATCCCATCAATCTCTATATTTATTCGTCTAAGATCTTTGCTAAAATTTTAGTGATTAGAATCAAAGTGTTAGGTCTTTCATCATTTCTAACCAAAAAAGGATTGTTTTCTTGGGAGATAGATTCTTGACTCTATCTTGACAGTTCATGAAAACATCTATTCTCCTTTTGTGAACAAAAAATTGGCCTTTTGTTGAAGTTAGGCCTTATTAAAGCCTATGGTTGAGTTAGTTGGCAGTTCCTTCTTAAGGTCCTTGTTGCCTTTGGATTTGGTGATAGGGTGTTGCAAATTCTAGGGAAAATGGTTTCCACTCTCAAATTCTCTATTATCATAAACAAGTTTCCTACTAGCTTCTTTTCTGGCTCTCATGGTTTGAGGGAATTATTGACGGAATCTCTTGGGAGACTTATTAAAAAATCTATTACAAATGGTTATCTTAATGGTTTATCTCCTTCTTCATGGTGGGCATGTTCACATCAATAATTTGTGGATCATATGGTTATCATGGGTGTTTCTTATGTTATGGAATCTAAGTAGTTAAAGGACATCTTGAAGAGAGATTAATATACTTCAAGGAAAAAAATTACCCTCCCCAAAAGTTCTATCTCTTTCCTCGATACCCTAGACTCGATGAAACTTAGAATAACAAGAATTCTAGAATGTTCAAAGGCTAATTTTCCTTCTACTTACTTGGATCTTTCTTTGTGCTCTAACAAGATTCTATACTTGTTTTGGGCCGGTCTCCTAGATATATTTTAATCTAATCTTGCAAGATAGAAGGGAGTTGTACTTAATTAAGTTGAAAAGATTCAACTCATCAAAGATACCCTTCAAAATTTGTGTGTGTATGTGTTAAGTTTATTTAAGATTCCAAGGATATTCTTGGAGAATTTGATACCATCCAACGTAGCTTTTTTTGGAGTCGTATCAAAGAACAGAATCATCTTCATCTAGTGGTGTGGGACTAGGTTTAGCGTCTATTGAAACTTGGTGGGTAATGCATTATTGAGGTACCTCCTCACCCACCATGTCGGTCTCAATAATTATCATACATCATTTCAAATATGCATGAATTAATGACTTGGCATGCTTTGAGTCGTCCACCCCCATTTAATGAGTACTTTAGATGCAACGTATATATCTTGATCAATTATGTCACAATAGGCTTTGGGTTACATTTAATTAGAAATTCCAATTTGAAATGATGGATATGACATGTACTTCAATGTTAAATTAACCCCTCTTAAATATTTGAATACCCCTCCAATATTTGGAAAAAAATATTTCCCATTTTGATAATGTGTCTACTAAGTTATTTCCCTCTTGTAGAATATGTGATATTTTAGATTTTTTTTAAGTGACCAAGTTTCTACCTAATAATGTTCACAATCTTCTCAACTTTTCATGCATTCACCTTACCTTATATAGTGGTGTTGATGATAATTTGGGAATCTCCCACTTGATGAAATTGCTCAATATCATTTTTTTGTGTTATTTCAATTGCCAATAGTATCACCTTCGCCTCTACATAATTGTTTGTTCCATCTTCAAGATTTCTTGTGGCCACTGCCACAATGTTTTCATTCATCTCTCTAGCCAAACACCTAGCTCTTGAAGGCCCTAAATTTACCTTCAATGCACCATCAAAGTTGATTTTGATCCATCCCCTATTAGGTTCTCCTAATGGAATCCTTCTCTTGTAACCTTTCTTGGATTAAACCTTGAAAGACCATAAATGAGTGGGACCTTAAAAAATGGTCATTATCTTTGCAGAAATGAGTCAAAAATTCTATAAAGGTATTTAGTAGCATTTTGATTTAAGGTTGTTGTATTTACTAATTCAAAAATTGAGTTTTCAATGCGGAGACATACTCTCCATTGGAAAATCATCCTATCATGTTGTTTCCAAACTTCCCAAATGATAGTGGATGGACATACTTGTTGGAGGTAAGAAAAAATAGATTTGGAATTAACTATAGGCAAACTTTGAAACATTTAAAGTAGTGTTTGGGGGAAGGGGCTTTCCAATTCAAATTCTATAAAAATGAAGTGCCAACAAGATGTAAATTTAAAATGCAATAGTATATGGTTAATCTTCTTATCATATTCATATCAAAGGACACATTAAATTGGGCAATTAAATCTCAATCTCATAAGTCTTTCTCTAGTTAAAATCCTATTCTTCAAATACATTGTCTTTGCTAAAACCTCCCTAAATGTAATGCTATCCGCATTGCTTAAATTCACCTCCTCAAAATTATTCCATCCCCATCGTGAAAACACACCATCTCCTTGATCACAAAATCAGCTACCTTGGTACCCTACATAGCATCAATAGCTAATCTAATAGAATCAAACCTATCATTCTCCTCTAAAGATGGGTGACATTCACATGAATCATCCCAAAATTCAGCCTTTGATCCATCACCTAGTTTCTAGGTAAGATGGTTCATGTGTTAGGATCAAGCAATACTTAGAGGGGGGTGAATCGGTATTGCAACACTTTTCTTCTTTATGCAATTCAAACTTAACCATGCAATAACTAAAATAATAAGAACATACACATAAGTAAATAACTCATAACACCATGATTTGTTCTCAAGGAAACCCTGACCAAGGGAAAGCCCTGGTGGGGATGGTACCCATAAATGATGCACTAAAAGTATTATGTCCCTGTTAGGAGATCTTGCCCTGTTAAGAGTAGAATATTATTCATACATGCCCTTTTAAGAGGAAACACTTTGTTATGAGTCCATAACCCTATTAAGCTCATACAAAGGACTCATTGTCTAGTATTACAAAAAAGTTCTAGGTCATTGTACTTGATGAGGACAACCACTGACTCTTCCACCCCTCTAGAAGAATAACACCAGAATCTCCACTTTACTAGGTCATCACAGGTTCCTTGTCTCTATTCTCTACACCTTCGTAACTCAAAACCTTCACATATAAATACCCAATCAACTTTATTTCCATGTTGGCTTAGTAATTCTTCACAAAATGTGTATTTACACTTCATTCGTAGTAAAAGGGTATCAGGCAATCATTCACACACTAGGATAGGTGAGGACCTATCATAAATCATAAAATATATAACAAAAATAACTTCTATTATTATCTCAATTGTTGCATCTACTCGGGTGCCTTGTTTTTATTGCATATTGTGCTTGCACAACTTCAGAAACATTTAACTATGTCCAGAAAAATCCAAAACTCAATCAATCACAATAGAAGCTTTATTATATCCCACAAAAAATATGTCTATGCTTGCAAACCATAAAGATAAGTATGGCATGCTCGCTGACCAAAATAGTATGACTGTATCCTGGAAACTGTCTTTGTACTTAGACATTTTTCACATAGCAGATTATCAAAAACTTACTTCAACTTTAAGAGATCATCATAGAAATATGTGTTGCCAAAAAATGACAACATATACAAGATCATGAATTGCTCACTTGCCAACACCGTGATCACCTGTCAATGCTCAAG
Source organism: Chamaecyparis obtusa (assembly GCA_027943335.1). Classification (NCBI taxonomy): domain Eukaryota; kingdom Viridiplantae; phylum Streptophyta; class Pinopsida; order Cupressales; family Cupressaceae; genus Chamaecyparis; species Chamaecyparis obtusa. The sequence goes on along the minus strand of BSBK01005195.1, from coordinate 849,720 downwards.
CGTGAAATTTCAAATTATAGATCCTTTTGGAGGGTTTTTATTGGTGAGAATTCCTTCTCCATCTTGATTATCCAAGAATTTGTGATTAAGAATTCTGGCCATTTTTTTATCTGCATTCCTATACATTCCAAACTAATTTATCCCCTAAAGCTTTATTTAACATATTCCATCTATGCAAACCAACACCACCAACATATTTGGGCATGCAAATTTTGTCCCATGAATAAAGGGACAATTTTTCCTGATCCTAGCTACCATTCTACTCAATTTGATTGATAATATTCACAAGGATCTTCATGCACATCATAGAATAAATTGGCATAGCTAAAATAAAAACTTTTAACATCAGAGTTCTACTTGATGAGGACAACCACTAACTCTTCCACCCCTCTAGAAGAATGAAATAATATTCCACAAGCTTATTCCATAAATGTGATCTACAAGCCCCACCAAAGAGAAGAATGCCTAAAACTTTCCTTGGAAGAGTCTCATGTTTAACATTAAAAATTATACAAATATCTCTTTGTTTCTCTAGCTTTCTATTAAAGAAAAAACTTTAGACTTATTCCAATTAACCTTCTACCTTGAAACTTTCTAATTTCTATCCAAAGTGGACTCAATGCATCTTCCCTTATGAAAGGAATATTCACCCATCAAAATTTTATAATCAAAAAATTCTTGATGAGAAAAAGACAACAAGACTAGGGGTAATCTTAACACCTCTCTAATTTCCATCTTTTCTTCTTTTCATAATCAATCTCCCCAATACTTCTACTATGATAATAAACAAAGGAGGAAGGGGATCTCCTTGATGAATGCCTCGATGAGAATAAAATATTCCTTGGGGAATACCATTCACAAGCACCAAAAATGTGGGTGTACAAATACAATTTCTAATCCAAGATATCTAATTTGCATGAAATCCAAAGACATGAAGGACCTTTAGTAGGAATTCCCTATCAACCTAATCATATGGCTTCCTAATATCATCTCTACCAACATTCTGTATGTATTTTCCTTCTTGATCGAGTGCACAAATTCATGAGAAATAATAATACCATAAAAATGGAACGTCTCAAGACAAAATCACTTTACTCTTCAGATATCATGAGAGGTAGTAACATTTTCATCCTATTGGCAATGACCTTAGAGATAACCTTGTAAATCACATTACATAGAGATATAGGTCTGGAATCATTAAAAGAGGTAGTAGTGTCTTCCTTGAAAATCAAAGTGATGAAGGTATTATTCAAATTTCTACACATATTTAAGAATCTACTCTATATTCTTCCACAATAGCCCACAAATCATGTTTTAAAGTTTCTTAAAAATTTTGGTAAAAGATTACAAGAAATTTGTCTGGGTCAGTGACATGATCTCCCCTCAAATAAAACATAACCTTCTTGGCCTCTTCTATTTTAATAGGTTTGAGAATTTTTATATTATGCTCAACAAAAAGGATTTGAGGGATTTAAAACTTGAAATTTCTAGATCAAAAATAGTCCCATCATCATTTGAAGGCCCTAATAGGGTAGAAAACAATCATACAACTTCATTATTAATCTCCTCGTGATTGGACAACAAGACACTAGCCTCATTGCGAATATTTCAAAATTGATTCTTGGATCTTCAGGCCTTTATCAATGAGTGAAAGAACTTTGTGTTCTTGTCCCCAGCTTTCAACTAGTAGTCCCTAGATTTATGCTTCCAAAATAATTCTTCTTTTGCTAGAATTATTGAGTATTCTTGCAAAAAGGGTTTTCCTCAAGGAATTCCATATCCATCATCCCATTATAAATGACACAATAGTTGAGATCTTCAAGTTTATTTTCCATTCTATCTTTCTCCACAAAGATGATCTTGAAACACTTCTTATTTGATGCAAGAGCATCTTGGGTTTCTTGGCAATCTTGCATCAAACAAAAATACTTGTTTTCAATTTTCCTTCTTGTTCAGTCTTAGAGTTTCTTTCCACGCACCTTTAGTTTGAATATTTAGATATCATGCACCTTATGGCATGTTCCTAGCATCGTGTTGCACCTTTCCCTTGGTGTTCACCTTGATTGGTTGCTTCACACTCAAGATCTGGAACATTCTTGGAAAACTTCTATCTTTTTTTCATGTTTCTTAGCCAGTTTATGTTTTTTGATCTCACACAAGATTTTTATGATCAACGAAGCTTTATGGCTCGTCTCTTGATGTGGTTCTATTTACGACTGACATATTTGTGGAGAAATCTTCATGTTACATCAATTTGTGGGAGATCCTTATGGTTTGGGTCCTAACCTATATTTGTAATATGTTTTCTTTTTATTGGGAGATGTGATATTATTAGGCTGACTTGTTGGTCATGCAATTGTATAAATTTTGGTAATTAGTCTTAGTTTAGGGGGCCATCATAATCAAACAAAAATTTATCTTTCAGAGGATTGAGGCTAAGGAAGTTCTTGGTATAATTAGGCATGTTTGCCTGACATGTAAGACTACATGTTCCAAGTCATTTGTAAATTATTGTTTGATAATAAGAAGGTTGATCTTGATATTCTCTCGATCTTTCTTTGTTGTTTCCATTGTGTTACTCTTGCTGCAAGGATTGGGTAGATCTCATTAAGGTCTCTCCATCCTTGGCTACACCAAGTGGTATTAGAGAAAATTTATGATCTTGTTGAGGCAGATTGTGGTTCTTGAGTTTTTGAAATCCTAAATTGATTTGTTATGGGGTGGTAGAGTGAAGATCTGACCCACAATTGCGGAGGATTCATCCAGGATGGCTCGAAGAGGAAATGATAGAAGTGGAGCTAGGAGAGATGCATATCCAACATTATTGGAAATGTTGAGACAAATTGTAGCTAGGTTAGAAGCTATTGAAATAGATTAGAGAAGAGGTAGACATATTGAAGATGTAAGTGATAGTGAAGAAGAAGAGGAAATAATAGAAGAAGGACCTAAGCTTGATCAAGGAGAGAATAGATTTTTGAAATCCCTAACTAGGGTTAATAAAAGACCACATTTCAACCCACCTGATTACAATGGAAAATTAGAATCAAATGAATTTCTTTATTGGATCATAGAAATGGAAAATTGCTTTGATTATGAGGGCATATGTGATAATAAGAAGGTAAAGTATGCTTGCACTAAATTGAGAGGACATGCATCCTTATGGTGGAATCATTGCAGACTGATAGACAAAGGAGAGGCAAGGAGAAAACCAAGTCATGGAATAGGATGGTGAAAAAATTGAAGGCCAAATTCTTACCCGCTAATTACCAAGTAAGTTTGTTTAGGAGATTGTAAAACCTAAAGAAAAAGCTCTAATTACCAAGTAAGTTTATTTAGGAGATTGTAAAACCTAAAGAAAAAAACACCTTAGTGTGAAGGGATATACCAAAGAGTTTTACAAATTAGATGTCATATCTAGTTAGACATATGATGAAGCTGAAAGGGTTGCAATATATTTGAATGGTTTAAGGACATTTATTCAAGATGAGATCAGTTTGGTTAAGTTGCAGAATGATGAAGAAGCTTATCAATATGCCCTAAAAGCTAAGAATAAATTAAACAAGAGACAAGAGAAAAGACAAAGAGGAAGAGGTGGAAGATTCCAGAGAGGAAGAATATTTATGATATTTTTATCGGGATTCAACTGTGTATTATTTTGAGTCAAACTCATTGACCCATGTTTCATGAGTAGTGGTTCACACAAACCCATCTCTCATGAGAATGAATGGAACACTTAGCACTCATTGGATCTAGGTGATGCTCACAAAGGTGAAGCATCAGGACTTCTTGATAGGTTACCCATCCTAGTACTACTCTAGCTTGAGTGCACTTAACTATGGAGTAGTACTGGGATGGGTGACCTCCTAGGAAGTCTTGATGCTTCACCTCTATGAGCACCACCTAGATCCAATGAGTTCTCAGTGTTCCATTCATTCTTATGAGAGATGGGTTCGTGTGAACCACTACTCATGAAACATGGGTCGATGGGTTTGACATAAAAAACTACATAGTTGAATCCTGATAACAATATCACAATTTGACTTGTTGTAGAAAATATATCCTACTTATCAATTGATGAGGAAGAATATTTGTTGGAGGAGTAAGATATTCTTTAGATCAAAGGAAAGGAAATATTTAAAGAGGAGAGTTCATGCCAAAGGGATGATAGGAATTTCCAAAGAGGTGGTGGATCAGGTAGCTATAGGAGAGATGACAAGATAATGTTCAGAGGAGCCTGTTTTAAATGTAGTGGATAAGGACACTGAGCCTTTGAGTGTACTCTATGGAATCCAAGTAAAAAGACAAAGAACAAAGGAAGAACTGATTATGTGGAAGAAGAGCGTGTTGAATCTTTGAATCAACCAGAGGATGGAGAAGCCCTAATGGTAAGGAGAGCCCAATGTCATGAAGAGATAGATCAAGAGTTATTGCGGAGGAAGAGTTTGTTCAAGAAAATATGTAAAGTTAAAGGAAAATGTTGCAAAGTAATTATTAATAGTGGCAATTTAGACAACCTAACATCTAAAGAGTTGGTGAAAAATTTGCAATTGCAGAGGTTGAAACATCCCAAACCCTATCAGATAGCATGGATAAAAAATGATCATAAGGTATTGGTAAGTGAACAATGCCTAGTGAAATTGAAAATAAGATCTTATCATGATGAAGTTCTTTGTGATATTATGCCTATGGATGCATGCTATATCTTGTTGGGTAGACCATGGCAGCATGATAGACAAGCTTTGCATGATGAAAGAAAGAATAGTTATACTATCTTGGCTAATGGGATGAAATATGTATTGTTGCCTTTAGTTGAGACCCCTAAGATTGAGATTTGTACCAATGTAGAGTTTTTTTGGTTGAAGGGAGGAAATTTTTAGATGGGTTGAAAAGTGATAGTATGTGTTATGCATTAATTCCCAAGAAGTCTAATTTGGAATCAAAATAAGAACAACCTAAGGATATAAGAGAGTTGTTGACCGAGTATGAAGACATAATCTTAGATAATGTGCTTGATGGATTTCCACCTATAATGAGTATTAGTCATTGTATGGATCTAATTCTGGGAGAAAGTTTTCCAAACAAGGCTGCACACCAGATGACACCAGTAGAGAATTAAGAATTGAATAGGCAAGCACAATAATTTTTTAGGAAAGGTCTGATCAAAGAAAGTTTGATTCCATGTGTAGTACCTATTGTATTTGTAGCTAAGAAGAATGGAGAATGAAGATTGTGTACTGACTCAAGAGAAATCAACAAGATCACAATGAATTATAGGTTTCCTTTACCTAGGATGGATGATACAATGGACTACTTGAGTGGAGCTAAGTATTATACAAAGATAGATTTGAAGAGTGGTTATCATTAGATTTGAATTAGAGAAGGAGATGAGTGGAAGATTATGTTTAAAAGACAAATGAAGGTTTGTATGAGTGGTTAGAGATGCATTTTGGACTGACCAATGCACCTAGTACTTTCATGAGGTTAATGAACAAGGTATTGAAGAAATTCTTGGCTAAGTTTGTGATTATTTACCTAGATGACATTTTGATTTTCAATAAGAACAAAGATGATCATTTATTGTATCTGAGACAAGTATTGCAGAGATTAAGGGAATAAAAGTTGTTGATAAACATCAAGCAGTGTTATTTCATGAAAAATGACATTGTATTTGGGGTTTGTGATCTTAGTAGATGGATTGAAGATGGAACCTGATAAGGTTAGATAAATTATAGAGTGACCTACACCTGAAAGTGTTGGAGAGGTAAGATCATTCCATGAATTGATGAGTTTCTACCACAAGTTCATTAGGAATTCTAGTTTGGTTTGTAGCCCCATGACAAATACAATGACGGGAGATAGGAAGGATTTCAAGTGGACTTGTGGAGTAGATAAGAGTTTTGAATTGTTAAAACAAAAGGTGACTGAACAACCTTTGTTAGCATTATTTGATTTCAATAAGGTAATTCAAGTGGACTGTGATGCAAGTGGAAATGCAATTGGAGAAGTATTAAGTCAAGAAGGTAGACATGTTTCTTATTATAGTGAGAATTTGAATGATGTGAAGAGAAGATATTCAGTTTATGATTAGGAGTTCCATGCCATAGTTCAAGCTTTGAAGAAGTGGAGGCACTACATGTTGCCTAAGAAATTTGTGATGTATACCAATCATCAAGCATTGCAATATTTGAACAGTTAAGGTAAGTTAAATCAAAGACATATGAGATGGGTAGAATTCTTGAAGATTTATACATTTGTGTTGAAGCATAGGAGTGGAAATTCAAACAAGGTTGCTAATGCCTTATGTAGAAGAAGGAAGTTATTGGAAGAGATGAGAATTGAATTACTTGGGTTTGAGGAGTTAAAGAACTTGTAAAAGAATGACCCTGATTTTGTCGAACCTTGGAAATCTTGCAGAGAATAGGTATTGTAGCAGACCGAAGCAAATGGTTCGACTATTTCATTCAAGAAGGTATGTTATTCAAAGGATCTCAAATATGTATACATAGGATTTCAATGAGGAATAACCTAATTAAGGAGAAGCATTGTGGAGGATTAGTTGGATACTTTGGTGTTGACAAAACAATGCTTTGGTAAGTGAGAATTACTTTTGGCCTCAAATTCATAAGGATGTCAAAAAGTTTGTTTGGAGTTGTAGAATTTGTCAAGTTTCTAAATGAAGTAGTCAAAATGTGGGATTGTATACACCTTTGAAAATGCCAAGTAGACCTTAGGAAGACATTAGCATGGATTTTGTACTTGGTTTGCCTAAGACATAGAGAGGTAATGATTCTATATTTGTGGTGGTTGACAGATTTTCTAAAATCTCACATTTCATTCCTTGTAAGAAGACTACAGATGCAATACATGTAGTAGAATTTTTCTTTAGAGAGGTTGTGAGATTGCATAAGTTACCTAGAGCATAGTTTCAAACATGGAAAATAAGTTTGTTGGTTACTTGGAAGACACTTTGGAAGAAGATGAATATTGATTTGAAGTTTAGTTCTACATTTCATCCATAGACAAATGGACAAAAAGAGGTAGTAAATAGGAGCTTGGGTAATTTGTTAAGATGTTTTGTTGGAGAGAAGACTGAGAATTGGGATTTAGTCCTAGCACAAGTAGAGTTTGCATATAATAATTTAGTAAATAGAAGTACAAGGACAACACCATTTGAGATAGTTACTCGCATGAATCCTAAAGGAGTATCACAATTAATGAATATCAATCATGTGATCAAGAGGAGTGCAAAAGGAGAAGAGTTTGCATAGGTTATGAAGTCCTTACATGATGAAGTCATAAAACATTTGCAAAAAATGAATCATGGATATAATGAGGGAGAAAATGAGAAGAGAAGACATAAGGAGCTAGATGTTGGAGATGAGGTGATGGTATATTTGAAGAAGGATAGGTTTTCTATTGGGACATATAATAAATTGAAGATGAGGAAGTTTGGATCATGTAAGATCTTGAGGAAATTTGATTCAAGAAATGCTTATGAACTGGACTTACTAGAAGACTTGGATATTTTGCCTGTATTCAATATCACAAATTTGTATGAGTATCATGAGACAGAATTCAATGAATTTGATAAATCGTATGTTCAACAACAGTATCCTAGAAAATAGAAGGATGAGATAAGAGAGATCTTGGATAGAAGAATTGGTAGAAGCACTACAGATAAGCAATACAAATAATATCTTATCAAGTGGAAGGATAGACTAGTTGAAGATTCTTTATGGATTACTCAGGACAAGGTAGATCATCTTGGTTTTTCTCTAGCCCCAAAAAAGTGAGAGACTCACTATTCAATATCCTAGCATCATTTTGCACCTTTCCCTTGGTGTGCACTTTGATTGGTTTCTTTGTGCTTGAGATCTAGTTGATTCTTGGAAAGCTTCTATCTGTTCTTCATGTTTCTCAATCATTTTATATTTTTTGATCTCGCACAAGATTTTTCTGATCGATGAAGCTTTGTGGCTTGTCTCTTGATCTGGTTTTCTTTGTGATCATCCTATTTGTGGGAGTGCTCTTCATGTTACATCAATTTGTGGGAGATCCTTATGATTTGGGTCCTAATCTGTATGTGTAATACATTTCCTTTGCATTGGGAGATGTGATCTTGTCAGGCTAACTTGTTGGTCGTGTAGCTGTATAAATTTAGGTAATCAGTCTTAGTTTAGGGGGGCATCATAATCAAACAAAAGTTTAGCTCTTAGAAGCTTGAGGATAAGGAAGTTCTTGGTATAATCAGACCTATTTTCCTGGCACATAAGACTGCATGTTACAAGTCATTTGTAAATAATTGTATGATAATTTAAAAGGTTGATCTTGCTATTCTCTTGATCGTTCTTTGTTGTTTTCGTTGTGTTACTCTTGCTGCAAGGATTGGATAGATCTCATCAGGGTCCTTCCATCCTTGGCTACACCATTATTCCATTTTGTCAAATTATCCTTTTAAAACTGAAGCTTCTCAAAAAAACAAAAATCCTTCTTACCTTGAAAGGAAAGAGAATTCTTCCACCACACATCAACTAAAGCCATGAGGTTATAGTCACATACCCACATTATCTCAAACTTGAAGGGGTATCTAATAAGAGTAGCATCATCTTGAAAGTGTAAAGAGATTGGATAGTGGTCTAACCTTGAGAATGGAAGGATGTGAGATTCAAACACAAATGGATAAGAGGCCCACTCACCAGCAATATGGAATCTATCCCATTTCTCGAGAGAGTTTAAAAAACCTTTTTGCCTATTAGTCCATGTGAAATTTCCATCCTTGGGGGTGATTTCAACAAAACTATCACTATTGGTGAAGGTGTGGAAGTCCCATTAAATAGAACACATTCTACCATAACCACCATTCTTTTTAGAGGAGACTAGAGTCACATTAAAATCATCCCCCAAAATGACAAGGGGAGTATTAAGTTCTCAAATTCTTCTCCCCAAGAAATCCTGGATAGAACCCTCTTTTGACCAATACTTATAACACCTATGTAATATGAAAATGGGATCACCCAAAAGGTCTAATTTCCCCAATTCATAAGGCACACATTGGAATATGAAACCACCTCAAAATAATCAGATCAACACCACCTAGTAAGAGGGATGCTAATGTAAGATTTTTGCTCTCGGGGTTTCTATTCCTTTGCTACTTAGAATTGGAAAAGAGAGGAATAAGACTAATATATAAATGACTAATTGAGATGAGACATAATCTAATCAACTAAAAAGTAGATGTAGAAGGAGATAAAAGTAAATTTGAGTGCACCTAGAATTGAAATAGGAGAAATGAAGACTCAGATTTGAATTTTTGACTCTCAAAATCCTGAAAATATTGGTGATTGATAACTTGGGATCTCGAGCCTAGTGTCTGTCTACACCTAAAATTTAACTAATTTTTGTAAGGAACAAAAAATTTGAAACATTTTGTACTTGGGGTTTTTTGTCAGGATGTTGGGATGACATAAAATTTCCTGCAATTGATTCTCGGGTCTATTGCACCTGCAAGCCTAAGAAATGTGTGTGTGTGGGTGGATATATAGGGGTTTGCCTTGGTCAACCCTCCATTTTGATGATTCACACCTCCATGGATAACCAATATAATAGAGATAATGTGCATAGTGATCATAAATCTAAAGTATGTTTAAATTGCTATGAGCTAAAGTGCATGGATGCAATGTAAAGATCTATCCATGTGTGATAGAGTAAACCCTATATGAAAATGAAATCAATGTGTGATTGACAACACGTAACAAGTATAAATCTGAAGCATAAGTATGTACATATGAAGATAACAAGAAACCATACCCAATCCAAAGAGGAAGAGTACAATCCAATCATCAGTTGGTAGTTTCCTAGTCACCATTACAATCCCTTTGTAGCTTCATCTTGATCTTGAGAATGTTTAGAATACTTTAATGCTTGATAGAAGATTTATGTAACCTTGATACACAAATCCTCACTTCATGAGATGTCTTCAAATTGAGGCTCCAACCTTGCAATTGTTTTCATCTTTCCAAAATGAAGTGTAAAGCTTTCTTTTATACTAAATCAGGAGATAGAATTGAGAGAGTTGATTGTAAATCCTAATCCTATGCTAAATCATCGAGATGGGGACTCAATTTAAATTTGAGCTCAAAATTCAAGGTACATAATGTTTGAGATGTTTAGTACCAAGGAACATAACATTTGAAATGTTTTGTTCCACCCATTTTAAGCCCAAATCAGGACGATGAGTCTCGAAGAATCAAGGGATGTAGGATTAGAACCGACAACTAGTTTCAAGGTCAAGACAGAACACCAAGGCCACAAATGGGATACATAGGGCATAGGATATGAAATGAATTATTCGATTGAAGGAAAAATAGAAGAGCACACTTAGAAATAAGGGATTACCTCAATTTTAAGCAAGATTGAAGGGATAGAGGACCCATATTTGAATTTAGGTGTTCATTAAGTGCAATTTAGGAAGTCTTAAATTTTGTAAGGTACAATGAAAACACACTAAGGTAGGTGATAAACAATCATGAAATTGTACACCACTTAGGTGCTTATGATTTACGATGGACAATACCATAAACATTAGTGAAGAAGACTCCTCTATTATCCCTCAACAAATTCACGTCTTAATAATTTTCCAATTAGGACCCTTACTAATTTTGACAACAAAACTAACGTTCGGGTTCCACACAAAACCAAGCCCCCCAAAATCCCCAGTTGCATCAACATAAAAATGCTTCCATCTTTTCCATTTCTTAATGACATTAGAAAATTTTACATGACCTAATTTAGTTTCTTGAAGCATAATAACATATGAGACTTCATGATCAAGACAAGCTTTGATCAAACACCTTTTGTCAAAGGCATTGTGGCCTCTGACATTCCATGAAAAGGACTTCATGGCTCCTCGAAAAGGGAAAATCCCTTCCCAGATCTAAGTTTTCTTTTCCCTTTGGCATTGCCTACCACTTCTACATGAATTCTTATAGATTTTCAGCCTCTTTTCCTTTTCTCTCCTACCATGGAAATTTTTTTCTTTGATAACATTTGGTAGATAGTTCTCTTCTCCAAAACATTTTCTTTGTCTTAAAAACCACACATGAAATCCTTCTCCAATTAGTCCTCCTCCATCTCTCTAAAATTGGATTAGAGTGGGGTTGCGGGGCATGACCTAGTCACCCCTATTTTATTCCCATTCACAAGAACTTAATCTATAGGCAACAAACAACAATCCAAGGAAAATAGAAGTCATTGAACTACATTACTAGCATCCATTAATGAGGTATCCTTCACTATAGGGTTTAATTGGAGTAATCCTAACTACAAATCTAATTGTTCCTCTTGTCACCTAGCGAGAACTGGATCCTCCTTTGGTCCATTCAATGCCTCACCAACATTGGGATGTAATAACTATATTGGATCCTTTCCATCCATTGATTCTTGCACTATCCTATCCAAACAAGTTGACCCCCCATGGTCATTTGAAATCAATCTATGAACCTCATTCCTCATACTGCTCACCAAATCCTCAAAGTCCTTGGTTAAATTCTTTTGAATTTGTTAGTAATTTTTCTTGCCACCTTCAATCCTAGGTGAAATTCACAAGACTTGGATAATAGGCTTGAAAATTGTGACAACTCATCCAACTCTATTCATTGATTGAAGACAAGAAAACACAACATTGACAAGACATAAAATCTTCTTCACTTTGAGCTCCACGAACTCAAGAGTGTAATCCTACTAACTGGTCTGAGCGATATCATAATCTCACTTTAAACAACAACTATAGACCTGTAACAATGGATAGTTCTCAAATTAATAGATGATGGGTGTTTATACTTCACCAACTTTATACAAAATCCTATTTGCATTCAACACTGCTGAGAACAAGACTAACTTAATCCTACTCCTATAATAGAAAGCAAAATTATTTTTGATTTTGAATTGTATCTTAAACAAACTTAGAAAACTCATTAGATACGTGTCTAATCCATAGTGCACAAAGTCAAGCTTCAAATCATAAGTACATTCATATAACAAAACTACTCCAATCAGCTAAACTTCAACACTTATGCCTTACATAAATGAATCCATTTTATCAACTACAAAATCATGCATACATATTCTTATTATTCACTCAATCTCACGGCAATTCATATATAGCATTTAATTCCTTTTTTGAAGAAAACCCATACACATATCACACAATTACAAAAGAGTTTACAATTACAAATTGAAAATATCATTAATATTCCAATATTCCAACTTGATATGAAACTTGATATGAAAACTAAGTACATAATTTGGAGACAACTCTATAATTCCCTTCATTATTTAAGAAAACTGATTGAACAAACAAATTCTCTGAAACTTTTCTCTACATTTACATTTCCTCATAATGAAAATTCAAAACCTGCACATATGAAAGAAGAGAAGAATCCTGATTTATTTTGCTGATGACACCTGTCGCTTCTTAAAATATTGATTCTCATTTCTTAAACAATATGTCCCTCAGGTAAAGGTTATCACCATTTGCTCTTATTTTTCACCCTTCTCCCTCGTTTTGTGAAAAATATTTCAATACTTCAATATTTTGTTAAACACTATGCAATTGTATTTTGCCCTTGAAACAGTTATCCATTTATGTTCTGTATAGAAACCATTTCCGTCACTGAATGAAACATTGGTCATGCTGTTATGAAAAATCTCACTAAATTGGAAACTTCTAACTGGTGTCATGCCTTTGGGTAATAAAAACAATTACCCACATTTTTTTTAAATTCCTGAACTAATCAGTTTTCCCTCAAATTTACTTCTTTTGTGAAACATTTTCAGTGAAAATCTAATAAACTGAAAGAAGTATTTCATTATAATTCTTTCATCTGGGAGGGCATTTCACATTTTCATATTAATTATCTTATTTGAGGGACAAATGCATTTTTCTCTTGATTGCAAATCATTATTTAATATTTAGAATCTTTTTGTCTTCAAAATTTTACATGAAAATTTCAAATCATCCTCAAATTTTTACAGCAACTTATTTGGCAAGTTCCTTCCATATAACTAAGGTTTCAGGGCCATATCATCAAATATGATGCCACATCAACATGCTTTTTGCCAAGGTGTCCAAAACAACCCAAAAAAATGAGACCAACCGTCTTGCATAAGAGACACCCATACTTGAACAACTGATGTGACGTCACATGACTGATTGCTTTTCAGAATAAAGGATACATTTCATTCAATTATAGTTAGTCATCATCAACAATAACAACTTTAAAGTCACAACTATTGGTGCAATGGTTAAAAATATTTGACATTAAATCAACAATTGTAGATATTAAATTAAGAAGTGTAAATATTAAATCCAATACTCCTATCACAGCCATTAGAATGCTCCAAGTACTAAGTCCTCTCTCCTATCTCATCTCTGAAATAATCATTTTTCTCAAACCCTTGCCATTATCCATATCTGTTTCTACTCACAATTTTGAAGTTCAACCATATACCCTCTTTCTCTACCTGCATGAAAAAATCTCACTTTATGAGTGAAAAACATATGCTTTGAAACATTGTTATCCCTTTTCTAAAAAGGATTTCTCTGTATCATAATGCTAATCTTCAACTCCTTTCTGTTTCAATTGATGCCCGCGATATCATTGGTGCAGCCAAGAATAAAAATCTGCCTCTCTAAATCTTATAGAACCACAATTATAAGAACTCCCCTCCAAGTTCATTTTGCTCATGTTCTACAATCATTTCATCCATGAGATGGCATTTCTTTGAGGCATTCTGTCAAGACAATTCACATGCCTTGTCGCTGTTTCCAACCAAAATATTAGGCAAAAATGCCCTTCCATTATGCTTTCTTTAATGTCCATGTTTGTTCCACGCTTCCATTTTGGCACTGGCAGAGAGAATGTTACCAAAGGTTACTAAATCTGCCTTTACACCTACCAGAGCAGCAGCTTGGAATTTCTAAATCTTTTCAACAAATCCATTTTGTGCAAACCATTTTCAATCAACAAATCTTGAAACTTAAACTTTTTATGTTTTGATGGCTATCCATACACTGTCTTCGAACCTCCAACATTAAGGCAGGCAGAGAGGGGTGTTGGCAAGGGATGTGAATTTTGGCTTTACACCGACCAATTACATCTACTCGAAATCTCTAAAGCCATTTCATCAAATTTATTTTAAAAACATCCTGCAATCATTGTATTTGATGAACTAAAGTTCCTTTGAAGCCTTCTGTCAAACTATACATGTTCTGTGTGATTTATGACTCCATATTTTGCATGCTTGCCTGTGCTGGTACCTGCAACTACAACCTTCGATGAAAACCCTAATTTCTTCCATGCTTTGATGAAAACCCTATTTTCTTCCATGCTTTGATGGACTCCATACCTTGTTCTAAAGCTTCTATTTCGGCTCAGGCATTAAGAATGCTGGCAAAAAATGCAGAAAACGGCTTCACCTGCTATCGCATTTGCTTGAAAGATTCGCAGCCTTTTACCAACATTAATAAACCAAACGTTGTGTGAGCTTCCTTGCACAATTCGTTTAAGTATTGCCAAAAATCTCTGCCATGACCTATCATCTGGAAATCTGCAACTCATCTGATTCATTCCTCCATAAACAGTACAATAGCTTCGCCAATCTTGCCCTAACCCTAACTCTCAGAAGAAAACTTCAAATATATTTCAAAAGTTTATGCTACCGTTTGGCCGGGCGCACTTGCACCAGTGAGGTGCAATGTTTGCCCCGGTAGTCACATATGCTGTATGGTATTGTACATTTGAAGATGTGTTACGAAACACATGGCTGTAAGCAGGCCTGAGATTGATGTCTTTTATTCAGAGGAGGAGACCCTTTCCTGCAATAGCAAAAATGATCAAGGCTTTGATAGAAATGTTTGTAGTGGGAGAGACGAAATATGGCTTAGGCTAACATTGGTTACTCAACAAAACCTGGCAAAAAAATGATAGATATATATTCTGTGAATCTATGAATATTCCTATCTCCTTAAAAAGGGTTCACTCAATTTATACAATTAGTGATACTGACAAATAAAATATCACATGCCTTATCAAATAGCAAATCTATTCATCTACACATCTGAAATTTTTACAAATAATTTATAGGCAAATAAATTTATGTAATTCCATACAGCACATGGCTGCAATTCCAAGACATTATTTGATTTATTCAAATATATCATAGAATAGAATTTTACAGTTGCGATGGATTTATAAAAACAAACAATGATCATGTAATAATGCAGATGTAATGGAGTTTATGTTTGTCCAACTAAAAAATACAAGGATAAAGTCAGTAACTTAATCTCATTCCTTATTCTTGTTTTTTTTCAAAATCACCTTTGTTGTGGTACTAATTATTCTAATATATATACATTGCATCTTACCAATCAAAACATCACAAAAATCCAAAGGCACTTGTCTAGTTTTATTATTATAAAATCCAAAGGCACAGATAGTCTAGTTTTATACAAAAATTAGTATTATTCTAATACTAATTTTTGTATAAACAACAGGCTGCTATGTTATATAATTTGGTCTAGTTAATAATATTCTAAACTCTTCTCCTGTTTTGAAAAGAGGTTGCAGTACATACCGAGTTCAGCATTCAGAAACCCTCTTCTAACTTGTTTGCTCTATTCTTTAAGTTATCATGGTAATGGACCGAAAATATCTTGGTATTCTAAAGCTTATTCTTATAAATATTCTAATTTGTGGCTAACTTTCATGCAATGAAAGAACTAAATATAGTCAATATTTAACATAATAGAAACATGAAATCAGGGCAATAAAAGAAAGATTTTATAATACATTAAAAGTGGGCTAACAATATGAAAAGAAAACAAGTATGTCTTCCAATATGAAGCTGAATATGAAATAACATGTAATCCATTTAGAAATCAAACATCATAAGTAATTTAGAAATCAACATTTCAAATCTCACTGCTAAACCCAGCATCATGGAATAGTTTGAAGCCACGTGAAGTGGAATATGCTTCAAAGGGAAAATGAGATGATATCTCCTCAGCTCCGGCTCGCACTTAGATTTTCCAGATTTACTAGCATCATGGAATAGTTTGAAAATTGATGACACAACATTCAACGATTATTCTTTCATGTAGACTTAACAGTTGCACCCACGATTTGTTTCTGGCTAACATGTAATATATATGAATAATTTTTAATGGTTTTTACAAAAATATGTTGTTCTTTTTTCTTGTCCTGTTTGATTTGTTGGTTGGTAGAGTTCAGTTCACGATTCAGTCTAAACTCCCCAATCCTTTACTCGATGGGTTCCATTATAATTGGAAGTATTGCACTCATCTCGCTTACCGAAGGGGGATAATCTCCCATTCTCCGACGCCGAGAGACTTAGGGACCGTAGCATGCCAAGAAGGGGATTGATTTAGACCGGAAAGGCTAAGAACTGCCGACTGGTGTGTTCAACCCAGTAGAAAATTGTTAAAAAAAATGGGCCTCCTCCATATGTGTACTCTCTTGCAAGGCAGGGCTGGTGTTAAAAATCGCACATGAGATGTTTTGCAGGGTTGCAAATGAAAATTGTTCAAAAAATCTCTGGAAACTATTGAATTATTCACACAGAAAACCAAACCCAGAGCGGAAAATAAGTCCACAATATAGATGACAACAAACCCATATTCCAAAAACACACAACTTCATATAAAGTTACATTCATTCGTATTGAAGACAGTCACGAAAATGAAAAACAAAATAATGCACAAACACAACGATAAATGTATAACCTGAATCCAATAGCAACTTCTGTGCGAAATGAAATCTTGGATGATCAATGTCATGCAAAACCTTGCTTCAGCTCTTTATACCAAAAAAAAACAAAACATCCAGTCTGCTGCAGACAGATGGCATTCCCCCAAATTGCAAAAGCCCTACCAAAACAGCTGTAGCTTATCGCGAAGATGATGTGCCAGCTCTGTGTACCCAAAACACTTGGAGCTTGTCTGCCGATCTGAGACCGGATTTACGGGCATCAGACAAATATCATTTTACGGGCATCAGACAAATAAATGGGATATAACAAAATTCTGTCAGGGGGCTATGCCCCAGTGAAAAGCCTATCGGTTTAATAAACAATATAGTATTTTACTTTATAATATAAATATATATTATTTTAAAATATTTAGGATAATATAAACAATATAGTATTTTACTTTATAATATAAATATATATTATTTTAAAATATTTAGGATAATATAAATATATGCTATTTTAAAATATTTAAGATAAATATAATTTTAAGTAGATATTTTAAAATTATAGATATGAATGTTTCTAAATTTTAATATATTTTAATATAAATTTAGAAACTTACTATTATTAATAATTATTAGATGATTATGTAATATATATGTTTCTATTTTGTTTATTATATATTCCTATTAATTTATAATCTTTTCTAAATAGAATATATAGATCATTTCGAATTATCAGTGTCTTCAATTTCATGAGAAAAGTCAAGGGAGCAGGGATCTCCCTTGGTGCAAAATGAAGATCACTTCCTGGAATGTCAGGGGCCTATCTGCTCCTGACAAGAAACGCTTGGTCAAACAAGCATTGAGTAGAATTGAGAGTGACATTGTCTTATTCCAAGAGACTAAACTTTGTATGGATAAAGCTCACAACTTGATTTTTGCTTGCAATAAATGGGAAGGTTTTTTTCAAGAAGCCAGAGGTATGGTAGAGGGTCTTGGATTTCTTTGGAGTCCCAACAATATTAAGATGTTGGAATTGGAAGGATCTGATCACTGGTTATTTGGCGTGGCAGTTTCATTAAAGATAATTTTTCTTTTCCTTTAATCAATGTTTATGGCCCGGTTAAAATAGAGGATAAATTGAAGTTGTGGCTGGAAATCTCCTCCAAAATAGCTACTCTTAATAGAGATAAGGTTATTGTAGCAGGTGATTTTAATGCTCTTTTGGATTTGGATGAGAAGTCGGGGGGTTTGAGAATGTTGTTAGGATTAACAAGGCAGAAATAACAATTATGTGCAAATATAACTAATATCAGAAAATAATAAACCACACAGAATAGAACACAAGACACACAGATTTAACGTGGTTCACCCAATCCTTGGGCTACGTCCACCAACAGCGAGTCCAATATTATTATTATCCAGTGATTACAACCTGATTACAATCCGTAATCCCTTACAGCCCAATTCTGCCGCAAGTACTAAAATCATACATAATAAAAAATCCCTAACCCTAAGCCATATTATACAATATTTTCCCGCTTTAGGGTTAGAATGAGTTATAAGTAGTCGGCCCAAATAACTGAAAAAGTAGTCGGCCTCAAAAAAAAATTTCCTCAGGGGCTACGCCCCCGAACCCCTGCTCTTGGGGGCTGCCGCCCCCAAACCCCCGCTCGGGGCCCGGCCCGGCCCCGAACCCTGGTGAGGTCGGGAGGAAAAGTGTACAGTACTTTCCTGGATAGTACTTTCCTGATTAGTCACCACAAGCTAACAATCTCCCACTTGGTGACTGATCAGTATCCACACTATACTAAAAAACCTCCCACTTGGAGACTGATCCTGTAGCAATACCGCTACCCACATGAGGCTCCCACTGGATTGAACCACCTTGGACTCAGTTGTTCCTTTATTTTGTTCAGTCTAGAAAACCAACTGAAGCTGAACATGAGTTCAACTTCTCCCTTGTTACTACCTTTGTAAACATATCTGCTGGATTATCATCAGTATGAATCTTTTCCAGCCTTAACTGTCCATCATCCAAAACTGATCGAATGAAATGGTACCGCAACTGTATGTGTTTTGTCTTGGAGTGCAAAGCAGAATTCTTTGCAAGATGAATGGCACTTTGGCTATCTGTATGTAGAAAATTATCCTTTTGTGGATGTCCCAATTCTTCCATGAAGAATTGAAGCCATATCATCTCCTTGGCTGCCTCTGTAGCAGCAACATACTCTGCCTCTGTAGTGGATAAAGCAACCACCTTTTGTAGTCGAGAAATCCAACTTACTGCTGTCCCACCAACAGTAAATATATAACCTATAGTACTCTGCCTGCTATCTATATCTCCTGCCAAATCTGAGTCAACATAGCCTTGTACAGTAGTAGTAGAACCCCCAAAGTGTAAACACTTACTAGATGTGCCTCTCAAATATCTGAGAATCCATTTGACTGCATTCCAATGCGCAAGACCAGGGTTACTCATATAACGGCTAACGACTCCCACTGCGTGTGCAATATCTGGCCTAGTACATACCATAGCATACATTAAGCTCCCTACAGCTGAAGCATAAGGTACCTTAGACATTTTAGTCTCTTCTTCTGGTGTCTTGGGACACATATCCTTAGTCAATTTCGAATGACCAGGCAAAGGTGTGCTGACAGCTTTGGCATTTTCCATAGAGAAACGTTGCAACACCTTCTCAATATAATCAGCCTGAGATAGAGACAATTTCTTATTTTTCCTATCTCTACAAATTTTCATACCAAGGATTTGTTTTGCTGCCCCCAAATCCTTCATAGCAAAAGATTTTGCTAACTGTTGTTTCAACCCCTTAATGTGATCCATGTTAGACCCAGCTACAAGCATATCATCAACATATAAACATAAAATAATGTAGCTGTCATCATCCAACCTCTTAAAATAAACACAATGGTCAGAATGACATTGACTATATCCATGCCCATTCATAAAAGTGTCAAATTTAATATACCATTGCCGAGGTGCTTGCTTCAAGCCATATAAACTTTTCTGCAATCTGCACACCAAATTCTCCTTACCCTTGACCTCAAATCCTTGTGGCTGAACCATATATATTTCTTCATCCAAATCACCATGAAGAAAGGCTGTTTTAACATCAAGCTGCTCTAAATGCAAATCTTCAGTAGCCACAATACTTAAAACAGTACGAATAGAAGTCATTTTAACAATTGGAGAAAATATCTCATCAAAATCAATACCATGTTTCTGTGCAAATCCTTTTACGACTAATCTGGCTTTAAATCTTTTTGTACCTCCATCCTCTTCTTTTATCCTGTAAACCCATTTATTCTGTAAAGCCCTTTTACCTGCAGGTAACTTACATAAATCCCATGTCTGATTTTTCAGCAGAGAGTCCATTTCATCTGTCATTGCAGACTCCCACTGAAGCTTTGTATCCACCTGCATAGCTTCATTATAACATTCAAGTTCACCAGCATCTGTTAACAAAATAGAATACAAAGATGGAGAAAATCTTTCTGGAGGTCTACTTAGCCTTGTTGACCGTCTAACACTCACTAGCGTGTGTGGTATTTGTTGTTGCTGTTGTTGCGGAGCATAAGGAACTACTGGAACATGAACTTGTGGAGTATCATCCAGTACTACATAGTCATTTTCTTTCTTCTCATGCTGCAGCAACAGATCTTTGTACAATACTTTCTCATTGAATATGACATCCCTGCTTCTTACAATTTTATGATTTTCAAAATCCCAAAGCCTAATACCAAATTCATCAATGCCATACCCAACAAATACACATTTCTTTGACTTAGCTTCCAGCTTGGTTCTATTTTCAGAATCTATAAGTGCAAAAGCTTCACAACCAAAGGTTTTGAGAAAAGAATAACTCACCTTCTTACCACTCCATGCTTCCTCTGGAATACCACAGTCCAAAGGAGTAGAGGGGCCTCTATTGATTAAATAAACAGCAGTGTTCACTACCTCTGCCCACATATTTTTGGGCAGCCTAGCATGCAACCTCATACTCCTTGCACGCTCCATTATTGTCTTGTTCATGCGTTCAGCCACTCCATTTTCTTGTGGAGTCTTTGGTACAGTTTTCTACCTACGAATACCATTAGAGGAACAATATTCTTCAAATTCTGTGCTGCAATACTCACCACCATTATCAGATCTGAGACATTTTAACTTTTTACTAGTCTCATTCTCAACCAAGCATTTCCATTTCTTAAAAGTTTGAAATACATCAGATTTCTATCTAAGGAAATAAATCCATAGTTTTCTTGTTGCATCATCTATAAATGTAACATAATACAGAGAGCCACCAAGGGAAGATACCTGAGCTGGTCCCCATACATCTGTATGCACAAGCTCTAATCTCTCATTTTTCTTTTCCTTCCCACTCTTCACAAAACTAACTCTCTTTTGTTTTCCATAAACACAACTTTCACAAAAATCCATATTGACACATTTCAGACCAGGTAAAACTTTCTTTGAATGAAGTAATTTCATACCTTTTTCACTCATGTGCCCGAGTCTGTTGTTTCACAGTGCTGTGTCAGAATCTACAGCAACAGTTTGATGTTCTTCCTGCTCAACTGCAGCCACTGTTCCTGAACATTCATTATCTTCTGAAACAATTAAAGTAGAAGGAACAGTATGACCTGTACAAAGATATAAGGTGCCTACTTTCACACCTTTTGCTACTACTAAGGAACCTTTTGAAACCTTCCAATTTTTATCATTAAAAGTAACTGTGCAACCCTCATCACCCAGTTGCCCTGCTGAAATTAAATTCCTACTCAGCCTTGGAACATGTCTTACCTCTTGTAGTAGCCAATGATTCCCATTCTGCAACTTAATCTTAATTTTTCCCTTTCCAACAATCTGACAGGGTTCATTATCTCCCAAATAAACTAGCCCAAAATCCCCTTGGACATAATCAACAAAATAACTTCTATGGGGTGTAGCATGAAATGAAGCCCCAGAATCTAAAACCCATGAATCATCAATACTTTCTAAGGACAAGAGCAAAGCATCCTCCTCGGATTTGTTACTTACCACATTTGCCTCCTTGTTTCCATCATTTTTGTCTCCTTGATCTTTCTTCCGAGACCAACAATCTTTCTTCTTATGACCTGGTTTTCCACAGTACCAGCAATCATTTGGCCCTTTAGATTCAGACCTCTTTCCCTTTGATTTTCCTTTTGATTTTCCACGATTTTCAGAGTTGTTTCCTCTATCTCTTGTTCTACCTCTACTTTCTGTGTTCAATACACTACCCAATGTGGATGCCCTTGAGCTTTTCCTACGAATTTTCTCACTCAATATAACACCAATAACATCATCATACTTTAGGGTATTAGAACCAGAAACAAAATTACTAACAGCCATTACCAAGCCATTCCAACTTTCTGGCAAAGAACACAAAATCAAGAGAGCCCTAACCTCTTCATCAAAAGTAATTTTAACTGAGGTTAATTGACTTGTAACTGTATTAAACTCATTCAAATGATCAGTAACTGATCCACCTTCTACCATTTTCATATTAAATAACCGCTTCATAAGAAATACCTTGTTTGAAGCTGAAGGCTTTTCATACAACTTCACTAGGGTTTCCATCAGATCTTTAGCTGTCTTTGCTTCAATAATATTGAATGCCACTGATTGTGCCAGGCATAGACGAATACTCCCCAGTGCCTTCCTATCCAAAATATCCCAATCCTCCTGAGACATTGATTGCTCTTTCTTGGCTACTCCCTCTAATGGCCGCCATAGATCCTTCTGATAGAGCTAATCCTCCATTTGCATCTTCCATAACTGGAAGTTCTGCCCATTAAACTTATCAACCTTCAGCCTACCCTTGTCTGCCATTTCTCCCACTTAACCGAGAGACTCTCCCACTAACTCGTGAGACCTGCTTCAGAGAATAGATGAAAGAACGAACGAAATAACCTGGCTCTGATACCACTTGTTAGGATTAACAAGGCAGAAATAACAATTATGTGCAAATATAACTAATATCAGAAAATAATAAACCACACAGAATAGAACACAAGACACACAGATTTAACGTGGTTCACCCAATCCCTGGGCTACGTCCACCAACAACGAGTCCAATATTATTATTATCCAGTGATTACAACCTGATTACAATCCGTAATCCCTTACAGCCCAATTCTGCCGCAAGTACTAAAATCATACATAATAAAAAATCCCTAACCCTAAGCCATATTATACAATATTTTCCCGCTTTAGGGTTAGAATGAGTTATAAATAGTCGGCCCCGAACCCTGGCGAGGTCGGGAGGAAAAGTGTACAGTACTTTCCTGGATAGTACTTTCCTGATTAGTCACCACAAGCTAACAAATGTCGAATAAAGTCATGGAAGACTTTAGGGATTTCTTGACGTGGAATCATTTGGTAGATGTGGTTCCAAAGAATGGAAAATATACATGGACAAATAGGCGGGCAAATTTTGCTAGGATTTCTGAAAGATTGGATAGATTCCTGGTTGGCTGTTATGGGCTTGATTCTTCCTTCAACTTGGAATCTAGTATTCTTCCTATGTCATTATCAGATCACTTCCCAATTCAGTTAAGTTTTCATGTTGTTAAACAGAATTTTAGAGGGAGCTTCAAATTTCAAAATATGTGGTGGAGAGATAAGGATTTCCTCCCTAAGTTGGAGGGATGGTGGAGAGATAGCAATATATTCACCGACACCCCGAGTTTTGTGTTTGTTAAAAGACTCAAGATGGTTAAGGATAAAATAAAAGCATGGAATAAGGTTTCATTCAAGAACATTTTCTTCAAGAAGATCAAGGTGGAGACATAATTAGAGGACCTGAACAACTTAGTTATTTCTGCAGGGATGCCAAACACAGAGTTTGAAAAAGAAAAACTACTCAAGAGAGAATTGTCTGAACTCTTTCTTAGAGAGGAAGTATTTTGGAGAGATAAGTCTAGGGAATACTAGATTAGTGAAGGGGATTTGAATACCAAATTATTTCATGCTTCGGTCAAAACCAAAAGATCTCATAACATAATTAATCGTATCCAAGATGAGCAAGGCAGGTGGCAGGACAAGGCTGAAGATATTGAGGAGATTGCAGTTCTTCATTTCAAATCCCTTCTAGGGGCATCCAATGATACATTATCATAGTCTTCAGCAGCCCTTTTGGATGTTATTAACCAAGAAGTATTAGATGCTGGCAATTTGCAGTTGATGCGCCCATTCACATTACAAGAGATCAAAAGAGCAACATTTGACAATCCTCCATTCAAAGCTCCAGGCCTTGACGGTTTCTCCTCGAAATTTTTCCAAAAGTGCTAGGGATTTATGGGAGAGGACATCCTTAAGGTGGTGGAAGCCTTCCGGACAAAAGGACAATTTGTTAAAGAGATGAATAATATTGTCATAGCATTGATTCCCAAGAAACAGGAGTGCTTGTCAATGGATGATTTTCACTTGATCGCGCTATGTAATGCTCTATACAAAATCTTGTCTAAGGCCATGGTCAATAGATTAAAGCCACTTCTTAACAAGATCATCTCAGTTGAGCAACATGGATTTGTACCTGGATGCAAAATAGTGGATAGCATCATCTTGGCGGGTGAGTCTATTCACAGTTTGCATATGGATAAGAAAATAGGTATGATTGATAAGTTAGATGTCAGTAAGGTGTATGATAGAGTCTGTTGGCCCTTTCTCATTAAAATACTTTCTCAATTTGGTTATGGTCAAGAGTGGATCAAATGTATCTTTCATTGCATGTCTTCTGTTCATTTTTCCATCTTTGTCAATGGTTTAGTTTGTGGCTTCTTCCAAGCTACTAATGGGTTAAGACAAGGTGATCCCCTATCTCCATTTTTATTTGTGTTGATGGCATAAGTTATGGAAGATTTATTAAACAATAGACAAGTTTGGGCAGATGGTGTGGGATCTCCATTCATGATAATTTGGATCCCATTTCTCATTCTCAGTTTGCAGATGATTCCATCCTCTTTGGGGAAGCCACGGTAAGAGAGGCTAAGATTATCAAGGAGGTGTTGAATATATATGAAAGAGAATCAGGTCAAATCATGAAAAAGATTAAATCGAGGGTTTACTTCCTCAATACCAGCAAGAGGCTACGGTTAAATATCTCTGCCATATTGGAGTTTGAGCAAGGAGACTTTTCGATCTCCTATCTAGGGGTACCCCTCTATGCAGGCCGGGTGGATAATAAATTTGGGAGGAGGTATTAAATAAATGTCGGATGAAGGCATATTCCTAGAAGAATAGGTGGCTCTCACAATCGGGGAGGATCCTCATGGTCAAATTAGTCCTATCGGCCATTCCAGTCTACTACTTGTCTATTTATAGAGTGTCTAACAGAGCATCCTCTGCTCTAGACAAGTTGTTTAAAAACTTTCTCTGGGAGGGCTCGAAAGAAGATAAAAATATCCCTCTCATCAATTGGGACATGACTTGTATGGTCAAGGAGGAAGGTGGAGCAGGGCTGTAGAAAATGAGCTTACAGAATTTGGCATTGGGAGCCAAACTGGCGTGGAAAATGTATAAATCCCCAAGGAAACCTTGGTGCAGAATAATGACTGCTAAATATTTAGACTCTTGGGCTCCCGACAAAATAATGAAGCCAACTAATTCACATATTGGATTTCCCTTTTGGAGATTTATATGGGAAAGCTGCAAGATTCTTACAGAGCACCTCACATGGCAGATTGGTAATGTGCAACGAGCAAGGTTCTGGAGAGACTCTTGGAATGGGGATTTGCCTATCGAAAAAAATTTCTCAGATAAAAATTGGGTGAATCAGATGGAAGCTTCGGATGGTTTATGGGTGGTAGATTATATGATTTTTTCTCCCACTTCCTCCACTAGGGCAAGTTGGAAAAACATTGGAGTAGAAGCTTCAGCCAATCACATTACTTTGTAGGAGTTGTTATCGCATAAAATCGTGATTCATTCGATTGCAGAAGATTCTTTGATTTGGAGTGCCTCCAAATCAGGTGATTATAAGGTTTACCTTGGGTATGATTTGTTAAGGCATAGACAAAGCTGCGACTATTGGCCATCAAAACTTTGCTGGGGTAAATGGTCATTACCGAAGGTGGGGGCCTTTCTCTGGATTGCTCTCCATGACAGGATTCTGATAGGTAGTAGATTAAAGTCGATTGGGATCTCTGGCCCCAATTGGTGTATCATATGTAAATAGGGAGAGGAGACGATAGATCATTTGTTACTTTGGTGCCTAATTGCTTGATAATGTTGGGATTGGTTATTAGGCAAGCTTCAATGGTATGCTGTTAGGAATTCTACGCTCAAAGAATTACTATTTTCATGGCCCACTGATAGAACACACTCAAAATGGGGATTATTTTGGATAGTGAGCTCGTCTTTGTTGGTTTGGCATGTGTGGAAAGAGTGCAATAGAAGGATCTTCAGGGAAGAAGTCTTGGAGGTTAGTTAGCTCAAGGTAAAAATTAAAACTGCCATAGAGGAAGTAGTAAACAATAGAATTCTGGGGTTGAGTTATAAGTATTAGTTGAAATGGGATTATGACATGGAGAAGTTGTGGCTGCTCAAGCATCGCAGGGATCATAAGCTCAATAATAAGAAGGTAGAGAGGAAATAAGCTTTTTGGAAGGCTCCTCTGATTGGATGGATAAATTTGAACTTCGACGGAACTAGTAGAGGCAATTCGGGAAGGAGTGGTCTAGGAGTTGTAGTCAAGAATGCTAAGGGAGAAGTGATGTGGGGGAGAGCAAGGAGTGTAGGCGTCACCACTAACAATGTGGTTGAGATCTCTTCTTTGGAGGTCGGGCTTAGCTAGTGTGTCAGTAATGGTATAGACAAGCTCATCATAGAAGAAGATTCCCAAATCATACTCAATGGTGTCTCAAAATCTGAATTTGACAATTGGAGGTTGGCTAGCTGGCTTCCTAGGATCGATGAGATTTTGAAGAATCTAGGCAACTTCCATATCCAACATGTTTTTAGCCAAGGCAATAAAGTGGGAGATCATTTGGTGAATTTGGGGATTGATGGATCATCAGACTTGGAGATCGGATAGGATGATCCGCTGTCGAGTGGATTACAGGTCATTATCTCTGCAGATCTAGATTCTCTCCCGAGGGCTAGAGTAGGCTAGATTTTGACATTTTGACAGTATTGATAGAGGGGGATGGGATGTTGGTCAATGCGCATGCAGAGGAAGTACGCTTCACATGGCTTTTGCTTGAAATCCAACTCTTCGTAACAGACAATCAAATTCGAAGAGCTATTTTGAGTAGAGAGATACCAGCGACGAGACATATTTTATCTATAAATGGCCTGCGAGTAACTTTCCTCATCACAGAGTCGATGGCAAATCATATGGGCATTAGTTGTCAATGTGGGAAAGTGGAGGCACTAGTGGAATCATCGGAGGACCAGATTTAGAGGATATTTAGTCTGGCCAATAAGCAAGAGTAGGCGACCATGGTGATTATTCTAGGGGTTGAGTATTGGTCGGGAGGACACGTTCATGACGGGAGGTTGATAGCAGACCTTTTCCAACCCATCATTTAGGTCCTTGGTCATTCATTGCCCGTAGTTGGTTTGGTGCACAGGATGGTGGCAGATGACCTGTATTCAAAGGTGGTTACAATGTTAGACAATATTGAAATTAAGCTGATAGATGGTTGTGTGTTGGGATACTTCGCTCTTGGGGTAGCAGGCAAGAAAAACTCATGGAGAAGGCTTGGTCAACCTTCAAGGTAGGCATCGTGAAGGAATATGATTTGGCCAAATTTGAGGCAATAATGTAGGCAAATGGGAACCTTTTTTCTGGAGGAAGTAGGTGCTAGGCTGTTGTCAATTGGCAATGGGATCATGTATCTGTATCACTGATCCTTGTTGTTTTCTCTAATATGAAGTTGCATATCCATCTCCCTTTGTATTTCCTTCTTTTTGCAATATAATGGGTACTACCCCCTAAGCAGAGCTTGCCTAAAAATTATATATATATATATATATATATATATATATATATATATATATATCTGTGTGTGTGTACAAGTATTTTACTTTATAATATAAATATATATTATTTTAAAATATTTAGGATAATATAAATATATGCTATTTTAAATATTTAAGATAAATATAATTTTAAGTAGATATTTTAAAATTATAGATATGAATGTTTCTAAATTTTAATATAAATTTAGAAACTTACTATTATTAATAATTATTAGATGATTATGTAATATATATGTTTCTATTTTGTTTATTATATATTTCTATTAATTTATAATCTTTTCTAAATAGAATATATAGATTTTAGTAATTTATTTAATAAATTTGAAATATTAGTATGTGATGAAATGTTTCTATATTATTTATTATAATAATTTAAAATCTTTAAAAAAATAAAAAATGAATTTCCAAATTTATTTATTTAATCTGAATTTTTTTCATATATTACTACTTTATAATTATTTTCTAATATTAATATTTTTGATAAAATTTGAAATGAAAAGTAAAATGATCAAACATATTGAAAAATCATATGACAAGTAGGGTGATCGTCAAATTCCATAAAACTCCATTCATGTCCGCAACTCTCTTTAGAATATTCCACTATCCCCTGTGCTTGTCCACCGGAATGACACATGGTAATAGAATTATAGAACAATACAAACACTTGATAAAATTCCTTTACGGTAGATTTAATTAATTTAAAGTATATAATAAAAATGTTACTATTTTTAAAGGAAGATTTCAATTGTTAAATTAAAAACATAATAAAAATCTAAAAACAAAATGACACTAAAATGCTATTAAAGGAAAGTACTCTATGACACTTGTTATATTTGTCATAGGCAATATATGTTCAATTAGTTTATTATTTTACATATTTTTTTTATTATAGATTATAAAATTATAGAAATTTATGGTCTATAATTATATTTTTAGTTTTTGCAATAATCATTGACATTATGGTAAAAAAGATATAATTTTTTTATTAATTTAAGAATAAAATAAAATAAAATTTATTTAAGATGTATAATTAATTGAAAGCATATAATAAAAAAATTAAAACTATATTTAAAATAAGATTTAAATTGTTTAAATTAGAAATAAAAATTAAAAAAAAATAACTTACTTATTCACACCTACTAATATACTTCAAAAAATATGTTAATGTCATTTTATTTAACAAAAATAATTTTGAAAAAACATAGAAAATTAATGATAACAATTTTAGGTAGACAATTTCCACTTTGTAACTCTTCCTGCCTAATTTTTTTTGAATTCCTTATTCTATCTATTGCACATGGCTAGGGCCTCTGAGGAGGGCTCAGTCCTTCTCAATCCCGATCCTCCTCCGCCACTGATGGCGCCTATCTGTCCTGACTTGGCGATTGTACTCAGTTCTCAAGGTTTGGGTTCTATTAAGACTTTCATTGGTACAATTGCAACTGTCACCTATGTTGGGGAGCCTCGTCTGGATGTTGTCACTACTTAGGTTGGTGCGGGTCAGGGAGCCCCCATCTTGGATAAAAGAAAAATTATCATTGCTAAAAGTGGAGTGTCTCAAGGGGAGTTGCCATCTTCATCGGTTCCCCAAAATGAAGACCCTAATTCATGATCAAGGAATCCTAGCTCTAAAGCCCAGAATGGTGCTTGGAAGAATGCCTTAGTCGGCCAACCAAACAATGTTTTGGAGTTTCTACAACCACAAGTCTACCAGGCGAAGGGTGGCCTGGAAATCAATTTGCCAGATATGGTGATGGACAAAATTGTTTCCTCCATTCACCTGTCTTTAGTGGGGAAGTTTCTGGCTTTTTAGCCAACCATTAACATGGTTAGACATTGAGCGAGCCAATTGTGGAAAACAAAAGGGAGTGTAAGCATTTCGGCCATGCCTGGTGGGCTTTTCTTATTTAAGCTCATGGACCTATGGTAAGCACTTCTTGGAGCTCTCCAAGTGGAAGCTTGGATTTGATCCTAGCGCGAAGCTTAATCGTTTGGCACCGGTTTAGGTTCATCTTCTTGGTCTCCCACTAGATTTTTGGGATGAGAAAGTCTTCAAATAGATTGGTAACTCATTTGGTCACTATGTCACGATTGACATTGTTACCCTTACCAAATCTAGGTTAGTCTTTTCTCATTTATATGTTAATGTGGTAGTTAACAAGCCTCTTCCTATTTTTATTTCTCTTAAATCCAAGTCGGGTAAATGGACCTAAGCTATTGTATATGAGAATGCCTCCTTATATTGTTAGCATTGTGCTAAGTATGTCCATGTGGTCTCAGATTACAAAGTTCCCCCTCCTAAGGAACTTAAGAAGAAGGAGAAAGCTTCCTCTCCTTCCAAGGGGCAAGTGAATGTTGTTGTGGGGAAGAATACTTCCTCACCTAGAAAAGAAAACCTTGTTGTTAAAAAGAAGGATTTGGAACATTAGGATTACCCTTTCCTAGATGGAACTTTGAACCTCATGAAAACCCTGGACTCTAAAGGCTAGAGGACCCCTCTAGAGAAGATTATATTACCCTATATGGACCCCCTTGAGGATGGTAAAATCCCCCAAGACAAAGAATGCACCACCCCTGGATAGGGGACTAATCGGGACTCTATGGTTGACCTTGGGGGTACTCTGACCCAACAAAAAGAAAAAAAGATTGAAGATTATATGTCAAATCCCAGTGGTCTTCCCTTTGCGTCAAACTCTAAAATACCTCCTGTAGATAGAACCCAAAAATCTAGAGTGAGTCTGACACTTCTATGCCTATTAAGAGTCTTCAATTTTCCCCTGCATTCTCAACCACCTCATTTGTAGATGATCTTGTTGTAGAAGTCATTAAAAACATTATTCTCTCTTTGGATTGTAAATCTGCACATGTTTCCCCTAGTGTAGCTGACAAAGAGGAATGACAAGTTTTGAAGAAGAAGACCAAAGGAGGTAAGAAGGACAACGTGGGGACTAACACCAAACTAAGAAAACCATTAGACATGGTTCTTAGACACAAAGTGATGGCTAGAGAGATTTCCAATGGTTGACAGTTGACTCTAGATGCTTCTCACCATGGTAAAAAATGAAGTTCCTTTCATGGAACTTGAGGGGGCTAAATAGCCTCCAAAAACAATATGCACTAAAGAAGTATATTAAAGACATTAAGGTGGATGTTTTACTTAGACAGGAGGTTAAAATGACTTTCCAAAATTTTTCTAATCTAGTGGATATTTAAATTATGACCAGGGGCATCATTGTATTAAAGTGAAGTTGATGGTGCCTCTAGAGGTTTTGCTACAATTTGGAATCCAAGTAAGTTGGCTGGGGAAGCTCTTTCTTTTTCTCACAACTTTCTTGATGTATCTTTTTAGCTTGGAAATACTTCTTGGCACGTGTTTAATGTTTATGCTCCAAATACTAGAGCAGGTAGAGTCCATGTATGGGGATAAATTTCCTCACTTATTTATGAGGATGCATATGCTTTTTATATGGTTTATGGAGATTTTAATTCCCCTCTATATCCTTCTAAAAAATTGGGTGGTCTTTTAGACTACAGTGACAACATGAGTGCTCTTTCAGAATTTATCTGCAGAAATGATCTTTTTGATCTTGACATCTAGGGGAAACCTTTCAACTAGACCAATAACAAGAAAGGTCAACACTTAATTTAGGTTAGGCTGGATCGGCTCTTGGTGTTAGCCAAATGGGATCTTGGATGTAACACTTCTTTATCCACCCTTCCAAGAATGGCTTCAGACCACTCCCCTATTATTCTAAATTGGATTGACCAAGATTATTTTGCCCCTCTCCCATTCAGGTTTGAGATAATGTGAAACTCTCATCCAAAGTTTAGAGATTGCATCCAAAGATGGTGGAACACCCCGATTTGTGGTTTGACCATGGTTAGGGCTTCCAAGGAGTTGGAGATCATAAGAAAGGAAGTTAAAGAGTGGAGTAGGTATTCCTTTGGTGATATCTTTAAGTAGAAAGGATAAATTGGTGCCAACCTTGAGCATTTTTAGTAGATTATGGCGGTGTGTAACCTTTCATAATCAATTCATGAAGAAGAAGAAGAAACCTAGAGAAAAAAATGGAAAGATATTCTTTCTAATGAGGAAATTTAGTAGAAGCAGCATTCAAGGGTACAATGGCTAAAGGAAGGTGATAGAAACACATCTTTCTTCAACAAGTCTACCTCTAAGCAGTAGAAAATGAATACTATCAAATCATTGATTGATGACAATAATGAGGTGGTATATGATGAGGATAAAATTGGAGATATGGCCTCTCACTTTTTCTTGCTAGGAGTGGTAAAATCCAAGGTGTTAAAGTTGCTTCCACTCTTCCTCTGGAAGTTCTTCAACAATATTTTGATGACACATTCCTTTTTGGATCATCATTGGTCATTGAGGCTAAGGAATGGAAGAGACTCTTTAGTGAGTATGCTCTGGCATTAGGACAACAAATTAATTGTGATAAAAGCAATATTTATTTCTTCAATACTAAATTGGATCTCCAGTTAAAAATTAAGGAAATTCTCGATTGTCAATCTTTTGACTTATGCTACACTTATCTGGGACTACCTCTCACAGTCAAGGAAGTCACTCCTCATTTCTAGAACAATATTCTCAAGAGAATCCAAAGGAAACTCACAAGGTGGAGAAGGGGAAGATGCTCAACAATGCTGGAAAACTACAACTTTTGTTGGCCTCACTACAAGGCATTCCTATTTATTTCTTGTCCCTTTTTAAAATCTCTAAAGGAATGACTGAGAAGCTAGAGAAAATCCAACACACCTTCATATGGACTGGTTTGGAGGAAAAGAAACAACGAGCCTAGTCAACTGGGACACTGTCTGTAAACCCAAAGCTATGGGTGGGATAGGAATTGAGAAGCTAACTAATTTAAATAAAGATCTTTTGGCTAAAGTGGGATGACTTTTAGTGCTGAATTCTGCTGACTGGTGCAAAACTATGAAAGCCAAGTACTTTAGTAACTCTCATTTCTATAGACACCTAGCATCCTAGGATCTCTAGTTTGGATTTAAGATATGGGATAACATTTTAAAAGATGAAGTATTTTAATGGAAGGTATGAAATGGAAAATTGGTAATGGTCATGGTATTAGGTTCTGAGAAGATCTTTGGATAGGTGACAAACCTTTGGCTGCAAGTTCATCTAGCCATCTTATGAGATAGTTGAAAATTCACTTTGGGCCTCTTGTTGTAAAGTATATATCCCCAAATAATAAATGGAAATCTTTGAAGGATGGCCTTGTTGAAACCCCTAACCTTATCCCTTGGGCCGAGGAGTTACAAAGTATATTAGCTGGTACTCAAATTCCCATGTTTCCCAAGGGAGACTTTTTTGTTTGGGCTAAGATTTTATCAAGTCCTTTTTCGGTTAAGTCAACTTACTTACACTTGGTTAGAGGCAAAAATGGCACAACTAGTTGGAAAAAGGTGTGGAACCCCCAAATTATACCATTTTTTTTTGGTGAAAGACTCTACATAGAAAGATCCTCACACAAGATAATCTTATGAAGTGAGGCTTTCAATTGGTCAATCATTGCGTATTATGTAAACATGAGGATGATTCTATTCAACAACTCTTTATTCATTATCCTTTTGCTTCCTCCATAAGGTATAAAGTTATTGGGAGATTCAATATCATGTGGATTTTCAAGGAGGATCTACAACAATTCATCTTCAATTGGAAATGCCCTGCAAAAGCATCCTCTTATTAAATAGCTATGGAAGCAAATCCCCAAAAAAGTTTGTTGGTGCTTATGGAAGGAGGAAAATAATTGCATCTTCAGGGATAGTGAGAACTCAGTTGATAATGTACTAACAATCCTAGATAAACTCATCCTTGAGAATATTGCTATTAGTAATTGGAAAATCCTAGTGAATCCTCCTCTTGCAAAGGATTGTAAGCTTGCAGAAACTACAAAACTCCCAAGAACTTTTTAAAGATATGAAAATTCAAAGATTGAAGCCATGGAGGACACTTTATGGACTACTCGTCGCCCTCCCTGGATAAAATTAAACTTTGATGGGGCAAAAAGATCTGGAATTTCTGCTGGCAGAGGGATTACCAGAGATCACAATGGTGCATTAGTTATTTCTTACACTAGAAATTTGGGATCCTCCTCCAATAATCAAGATGAAGCTATGGCCCTCCTATGGGGTCTCAAATTTGCACATTCTATAGGCATTAAGTCGTTGGATATTGAGTGGGATTCTAAGTTAATTATTGAGGCCACTAAAGGAAACATGAAGTTGGGATGGAGAGTAGATAATATTCTCAATGACATTAGGCCACTATTGATGAGCTTTGATGACTTCACTATACAACATATGTATAGAGAAGGGAATGTGATTGCTGATACAATTGCTGGTTTTGGCCTTTAAAAATGAGGACTACACTACTAGAGGTGAGACTCTGCGCTACTAGATGCTACTAGGATCCTTTTAGGGAAAGAACAAGGTCAATTTTTTTTTTTATGATGAGACATATTACCATGGTTATATTGGTAGCTTAATGGATTTTTGGGGCCATAAAGGATCCGATAGGCAGGAATACAAATCCTATTTTAAATTTAAACTTGCCACATATATATGCTAGGTGGACCCACTTGGTGCCAAGTAGATGGTACTTGATGTTACCACGTCATCACATGCCCATTTATGAGGAGACTTGGCAAATTTATCAAATAATGAAAAATTAGAAAGGGGTGATTATTGGAAAGTGTGATTTCATTTTGAAATGAAGACTAAGAACCCTTCTGGATTTTTCTATCGTATACCCTTTGCTTTGCATTATTCTCAAAATCTTAAATTAGACCTTCCACACAAATTTATGATCCGCATGGTACTTGTTTTGGGAAGGAGCATTTATTTTAATTATTACGCCACTTAAAGCATTTTATGGGCTATATTTCCTCCACTTTTAGCATTAATCATATTTTACAAT
This sequence comes from Chamaecyparis obtusa, assembly GCA_027943335.1. Classification (NCBI taxonomy): domain Eukaryota; kingdom Viridiplantae; phylum Streptophyta; class Pinopsida; order Cupressales; family Cupressaceae; genus Chamaecyparis; species Chamaecyparis obtusa. The sequence goes on along the minus strand of BSBK01005195.1, from coordinate 814,973 downwards.
TTTGGTTCTACAACATTCCTTTTTTTTTTTTGCTTTGGGGAACTCTATTAATTTCACACTGGAGGAAATCGATATGGGTGGAGATAGAGTCCGTGTTGAACTGAACAAAATTGAAGATACAACTCGCAATTATCCTAAGGTGTGTGGCTCATTATCTCAGAGGGAGAAATTGTGTCATTTATGGAAGCCATGATTGGCTTTGATGAAAGGCTTTTACACCAGTTTATGGTGACCTATGAGGAACACAAAGTAACCATGGGAGACATTTCATTTTAAGTTAATGAGGAAGTTATAGCTCAAACCACTAGTCTTTCCACTAAGGGTTGTAAATGGAAGAAAATGAGTCATGCCTCTAATGAAGCCACTTTGGACCATTTCTTTCACAAGGGTGAAGAGTTTGTCAAGCTTTGTGGTAGGTTCAACTGGGAGGAACTATCGAAACCCTAGGAAAAGGTGTGTTCTATCATAATGAAATATATTACTTTAGAAGGGCATTTTAGAGTTTATTATTATTATCGCTTACCTTTTCTCAATCACTTTCACCATCATGACTTGATTTCTCTACCTTTTTATTTGCTTCGCTCTTTGGAATGCATGGTTAAGGATGTGAGAGATCGTACAAAATAAGCCAAAAAATATACTATTCTGCATCAAGGGCTTATGTTGAGAATTTTTAATTTTCATTTGACTTCATGCCCTCTGAGGGCTATTTATTTGCAAGGGGCCTCATCCTCCCCATCCCCTCCCCTTGTTGACATTGTTGACTTCCCAGGTGTTGATAGGAAGAAAGGTTTAAAAATACCCAAGACCCGCCTCCCTTCCCCACAACCTTCCTTATCGCTTGACTCCCATGTTAAGGCTAAGAAGAAGAAAAATGACCCACCTGGCCCATCCAAGCCTAATGCTGCTAAAAAAACCAAAATTCAACCTAAAATTTGCCTTGTTGACTCGGATGCTAAAGCTAGGGATACCCCCCACTGTTCTTCTAGGATTGTTTTCAAATCTAGGGGTAAGGGAAAACCTATGAAAGAGGAGTCAGTTGAGGAGAAAATTTCTAGTGATTCTAAAAGCCAAGATAATTATGGGTCGAGTGAAGAGCCTACCCATAAAAGCAATAGCTCCACACATATCTTTGTAAGTATAAAAACCAAATCCTTGGACCTTATTGCCAAACCTAATGGTGGAAGCAAAACTGTTTCCCCATTGGATACTACTACCAAACTTGATGGTGGAAGCAAACTGTTCCCCTAATGGATACCACCTCCCCGACTAAAATCTCACTAGATAAAGGCAAGAACGTTGTGGGAGGTGACAAGACTGCGGTGGATAGCAATTGTGTTTCTTGTGCTGCTACTAGGGAGGAAATTCATAAAATTAAAAAGGACTTGGAGCACTTGGATGATAGTTTCACAAGGCTTTCTCATTTTTCCTTGAAGGTTATGCATTCTTTGACCACCACTCTCTATCTCTTGCAAGAGGAGAAATCAAGTGCAAAAAACCCGAGGAACAATGCGTCCAAGGAGCTCTTCAGGTTTCTCACTAACAACTAGACCCAATTGTTTCTCTCCAAGCCCAGGGAGAAGAACAAAAATTATTTTTTTCTGTCATGGTTATTTACAGTTTTTTGGTCCTCTTGGTCTTGCTCGCCCAATTCCTGTTTGGGTGCTTAATAGTTTATTCTCTAGTTTTATGCTAGTTTTTTGGGATATTTACATTAATTGGTATAGCCTTGCGTGACATCTTAGACTTTTTATTATTTACTGGGTTAACTATATGTTGCAGATAAGTAAGTACCAGCATGTTGTCTATAGTTTAGGTATGAATCTCATGATGAACACTTATAGAGAAGATTTTAGTGTTATGACTATGCGGATTGGTATTATGCAAGTGTTAGCAATGAGATCTTTTTTGTCACTAACACACAGTTTTTGGTATTTGTTCTTGGTATTAAGTAGTTGGTTATCTTGTTTATAGTGTTATTTATGTGTTGGCAATGGTATCACTTAGCTTTGTATGCCTCTGGGTGTTGTAATTAAGGGTCACCCCCCTCAGTTTTGGCTTCTTTAATATCAAAATAAAAAAATAATTCTTACTACTATTCAAATAACAATAATCATTATTACTCAATCTAATTAATATTTTAAAGCTTCATACTCTAAATTTAGTGCAATTTGTTATTATAAGCTATATTTAAGACAATTATTGGCCACTACACGACACTCGTTAAATTGATTTCAAATAAAATTTATACCTTTATCCTTTGTGGCTATGCAAATTTAGATTATTAAAAAAATTAAACGATTTAAATAATCATCTTTAGTAACAATCTTGACTGAGAGATTATTTGTAAATATCACTATTTAAATTATTAAAAATTATTTAAATAAAAGTTGATTTTAGGCTTGCTCATCTAGCTCTTTGTTTCCTAATGAGTGTCGGCTCCCTTATGGGTCCGACCTAAATTTTTTTCGAAGTGAAACTGATATTCACATCAATTGCCTGAATGTCGTCTCCAATGCACCTCGAGCAAAAAATATTAAGCGAGAAGCCATTTAAACTAATTTCTGATGCCTCTGCACATTGACCCAAAAAATGATAACTGAGCTCTGGAACGAGCTTTGAAAACTAATCCAATGACCTCCTAGAGCCATGCAATCTGAAAGGTGTACTGACTGGTCCTGGCATGGGAGCATGGTCGCCAAATGATTTTGCTTGATGACAGTAGGGTTGGGAGATTCTAACATCTGAAGTGGTCCATTTCAGTCATTCTGCAAATGCATGTCAAAAAACATGTAAACCTTGTTCAAAATGTGCCTTGAAAAAATACAGAATCTCACTTTGAGAGTCCACCACCTGGTATACAGGTTTATTCACATATGAAGATTATATGTGCAAAATGGTTTGGCTTGATTGAATTTTGGGTTCTAGATATCAATTGCCAAAAATGGTCATTCTAAAACCTTCAGGAAGTGCAGATGTGAAAAGTCTGTAAACTAATTTTGGATTCGACTTTGAAAAAATAACAAATCATATCTTGAAACTCTAAAAATGCTCGTGCTAGTACATTCACATGTAGATAATCCAATGAAATAAATATATTCACATGAAAGTCATCTGACATCAAAATATTAATCCATGAAAATGGCCATCTAGAAAATAAATTACTGAGCATATTGAAAATCAGAAGAAATCACATTTGGAATGGGCTTGGTAAATGTATCAAATAAAGTCACTGGGGTCTCAAAATAGATATGAGGGTAACAATCCTCTGTTGTAAAAATAAATTAAATGCAAAATACATGCCTGCAAAGTGGGCTACTTGTATTAATCTGAAAATGTGTAGAATGTAGATATATGTTGAGGCCTCAAACTGACTACTTGAAAACCTCATCAAAGCTGACCGTTGGAAGTTGTAACTTGGTAAAAATACTAAATGATAAAAAATAAATATGATTATAAGGGCATTGCTCATGATAATTACTAGATGTCAAGTTATTAACTCTCAAACTAGGCCACTTAGAAAAGCTTTTGTAGGGGTGTGCCTAGGTGTCATAAATAATTTTGACATCAAAATCACTTCAAATTTCTTTAGAATTTAAAGACGCCAATAAAATCCTTAATTTTTTCTTAGTTAATGGAATACTATTAGTACCTAACAAATTACTATTTATTCTGTTCTCCTTCACATTGGCGTCATCAAGACCATCTTTCCCACTATTGATGCAAAGTTAGAGACATTCATCATGACACACAAAGGTAGTGTTGTGTTCGTCTCAATCTACATTTATGGAGCACACTCAACTATCAACCTGTGCTGCTTGGCATCCCTCCCTTTAGTCCTTGAGCAAAGTGGGAGGGAGCTTCTTCCTCCCTAATGACTTTCCCCTAGTTTTGCATTGTTCTCTGTAAAAGATATCTATATCACTGTATTTGTATAGGCTTCACTCAATCCTACTTTCCCTTTATAGGTCTTGGTACATTCAAGTTTTTTATGGCCAAATGTTTTGTAAGCTTTACATATATCCTCATTTTCTTTAATTTCAATTGATTGCTTCTAGACCCCAACATTCATGCAAATTTCAATCTCCTTCATAAGCAATGGAATTATACTCTTGTTGATGTAGATCCTGGAATACAACTCCTCAACTTGTCACATATTTCCTTAAGGGTGTCCATGTCCCAATATTCAAATAGGAGGTTATACAATCTTATCCACATTGGAACATCTTCAATCTTAGTCTTCAACATCATAAAATTTGTTCTCAATCCTTTAGGAAGAAGCCTATGCTTCCCATCATGTAAGATCCAATATTAAATATCCACATTTTAGCCTTAGTTGTGTTACAAATAACTAGATAGAAGGAATTCAAAAGAGTTTTGAACTCCAATTTGCAAGGCCAAGTCTTTGTACACCATTTCCTTACCCTAGCCAAAGTGAACCATTCCCTAACCCATTTCATCTAGCTCACTGCATCGTTCCATCCTGGGTGGTCAATGAAAACAAAAAGATTCCTATTACTATTAGAATGATTGCATACCTTTGACGAACCAACCTTCACATTTTCTCCCTTGTAATCTGGACTTTCTTTTTGATGTTGTCCATCCTTCATTTTTGTTTGATAAGATCTTGGGATAGCTCACACTTGACATTGGTTTTATGGGGAAATCCTCCCTTTTGTTCCTTGTCCCTATCAAATGAGCACTACCAAACCATCGTGCATTCCATTAAAATTTTTGATCCTCCCATGTCTTGTAAAGAGGCTTCCATTTACTAGGCTGAAACCTAAACAATCTTTTCAACTCTTCCAATTGGAAACTATGGCCACTATGGGGCCCCTGAATCCCTACTTTCCTCCTCCACTCCATTGCCTAAAGGGTACTAAGACTAATGTTACCAAAGTCGGTATCATTCTTTTGAAGTTACATTTGCTTCAAAAGTGAAAATTTGATGTGTAAGCAACCTTATTCACATTGCTTTCAAAAAGTTATGTGTATTCAAAAAATAGAATATTTTTTTGAGTCCATATAAGGAGGTTACTACCTTTGGATGTTTCTTTGTGAAGTGCTATTGTAATTAGTTTTTAAGTAACATAGTTTGGTTTTTAACTTGAAATAAGCAAGTATTGAAGATGCTAGTGTTCTTTATTTTACTAAAGTCAAGTGGAGCATTTCTTAAACCTTTTTGACTCATCCATTAATGCCAACCACCAAATTTCATATGCAAAGCCGAGATCTATTATCCACCCTTATTATATTTTTGGTGATAAATGACTTCATGTAGATCTTGATGGTCTTGCACCATAAACATCTAGTAAGAAATTTTGTAAGTATGATCCTTGTAAAGTAAAGTGGTAGAGCCACCCTTTTAGAGTACATATAATCTATTGATTTCCACATGATCAATTTTAGATACATTGAAAGAAATAAATGTCTTTGCATCTTCAAATATTTACCTAGAACAAATCCCATTTAATTCTCTACTAAAATTGGTTATTTATTGTTGCCACTCTTGTAGTTCTTTGTCTGTTATAGTGTAAATTCCTCGTTTAAATCCTTCTCTTTCTTTCTCCTCTTTTGGGTTTTAATTACCACTCTCAACCCATATCTACCAAAATTATCTTTCTCTTTTCTCTTGGGTGACTTGAACCACCATGTTCTATCCACCTCCATGTAAACTTTCTTGATCATTCTATACTCATTACTTCTACACTCTTCCTCTAAATCTTGCATGACAATAGTTTCATTTTGATGTATTTGTTGTACAACACTCTTTTCAATTATTATTCTATTCTTTTAACATGTAACGGAATCCACATCTGCAATATTGTGCAGAAATAAAAACACTCTTATCTCATCTACAAACATCCCATGTTCCATATCCATAACTCCTACTCTTCATACCATTCGAGGGTAGTAGTTCTCATTCTCTTTTTCTTTTGCAATCCACTACAACATAACCACCAACACATCCATGTCCTCCAAAGGAAAAGACAATTCTACACTTTTCCCACTTTGTTCTTACACCTATACACATGCTAGCATGACCAACATTATGTACATATATTTTTATAAGTTATTCCTCATCCTTTCTTTCCTCGTTTGATACCTCATTAATGTACTCCACATCATGTGCACTATTTCTATCTTTTCACTAGCATGAATATATAAAAACTCCACCTATATGTTCACATCTTATTTATTATTGTTGTTGTGAAACTTCTTTAGTCTTTTTTCAATTATGCCTCAATATATTGTACACTTAACTATTTTACTTTCTTCTTCTAGCCACTTGCACGACATTTTGTCTCATCTTTATTTTATTAGATTAAAAAATAGATCTCCAAACCTTGAACCACCACCTTCTCCTCTCCTCGTACTACTACCATCAATTCTATCTTCCTCAAGTTCTTTGAGCACTACTACTAGATGATTGCTCATTTTCTCTTCATTACCCTCTTGCATGAGGACTTCCTTTTCTCTGGCTTTAGCTTCTTTCATACTTGTAATAAAATTACATTAGATGTAAGTAGCATATTCTCTTATTCTCTTATATCACTAATTCAAGATTTTCTCTTCTTTAGAGTATCTAACATCTCAAGCATTCACACACACAATGTGTCAAATTATATAACCCAATATCTCTCCTTAAAACCCCTTTCTCTTCTCTCTTTGAATAAAAATCTCATAATACTTTTCAAGGCCACTCCATACCTTCTTTTATAATACATATTCTCACACATAAATCCACAACCACAAAGACTGACACCTTGAATCATAATGATATTCTCACCTACTTCTATGTAAAATTGATTTTACCTTCAAATAATCTATACATGCCTTCTACCTAATTAAGCCACTAGAAGATGTAGAATATTAAAACCTCCTTTACCATCTTCCCACTCAACATATGATATTCCTATACCTTCTATTCAACACTCTTTTGTTGGACACTCAAACACTCTCTTTTAGGAAAAACCCTCTCCAACACCATTTCTCCCTCTTACTTTATGCAATTGTACATATTTCTTATGACCAAAAAAAATCTGCTAGAGCTTGATGAAACTTACCCTAGAAATAAAAAAATATTCTTTAGTTCTATGTGATGTCTCCCTCTCATATTTTCTTGTAGTTACATCAATTCTTTACTTATTGTATGTAACAAATTTCTAGAGCCTCTCCAAGACACCTCCTTATAGAAAAACATCGCATCTCTGATATTGTTTGTTGTAGTATAAGCAAGGGATCCCCATGAAAGACAATCCTACCTATCATTTACTCATAAAACATCACCAACTAAGAAAAAAAACCATAAATAATGTTTTTTTTCATTACATAAAAATAAACCTTGCCTTGATAGGTTACAACTGTTGAAAGTGAGCCTAAACTAAATACACATACACCATAGAAATTGGCAATGAGATGATCTATGATTAGAATGGATTTAAGCTCCTCAATCCCACATCGATACATTTAGTATGCCTTATAAAAAAACCCTATCATTTTTCCCTTTCCCCTAATTTCTCCTTTTTCCTAATAATTATCCAATGTTTTCTTGGTTCCAAAATCCCTACCATTTGCCTATTCACCTACCCCCAGAAATTTCTCTTCTTTCTTGATCATTTATTTATGAATTTTCACATTTCTAAGCATAATTTTCACTTAAACAAGAGATGCTCACATTTTTTGTACACACCCCCCACTGAAAAAAATGCTTTAGATTTGTTCTATTAATTATAAATGCCACATAGGTGATTGTTGATATGATTCCAATCTTTGAACTCTAACTATTCACCTTCCAAATTAGTTTTTCTTTTGTTCAATTGTTTCAAAACAAAATTTTCTTTTTCTCAAATTCCTCTTCAAAACTTGCAACCCATTTTGATAGGCTAGAAGCATAAAATAAGGCATTGGTCAATGAATAATGCCACCATACCTCACCTTGGTTAGTTGTTGTCTTCATTTTGTTTGCCAAATTCATAGGGGAAGAGCTCCAGTAGCTATTATAGCTAACTTCACACGCCTTGAGCTCCTAAATGATACATTAGATTTCAACGAGTATTTTTTGTTCTCTTTGTATTTGACTCAACTGCTTATAACTATTGTTCTGACTTCTGGGTAGTTAAGACAAATGTTGTTGGATTTGTTATGCATGCAAGGGTTAAAAAGTGGTCAATTAGTCATCTGAAACTTATTCCTTATTGTCCCATTATCCATTCACTTTGAGACCCAAAACAATTGCACAATTGTTCCAATACTTATCCACAAATGCCCAAAAATTGTGCACTATTGTTACCAATAAAGTTGCAAAATTGATATAATTACTAACTTTTTTTTCGAAAAAATGAGTGCTTATTGGCCCACTAGATTTTTAAGTGGGCCTTTAATTAGTGAAATTCAATGAACGATAATTAGAACATGGGCAATAACTTGGTGCTCTTCCCCTAATTGCATCTTCTCGTTCTCTAAGTGCCAACCATATATTCCTGTTCCTTTTGAAAAGATATCCATATTTTTTTTTAAACTCAATTTTTTAGTCTGTAGGAGGAAGTTATGCTCCCAAGAAGTTTACCGCTGAACTGTTGACAAAATTACTTAAACTATTGTCCAAGTTAAAATAAATTGGTGTTAGATGCAATAGTGTTCTATATTAAACAATTCCTCCATACCATTTCACCAAAAACTTGCACACAAAGCCAAAATCTTTCAACCACTTTTATCCAGGCTTTTTGGGAATAGGCTTCATAAAGTACCATGAGACTGGTTGCGCAAGGATGTTTGCAAACGTAAGGTGTAGTCTACCATAAGACTTTTTCTCCATTGACAAAATAGTATGTATGATGCTGTATTTTTTGATCGGAAGATTTACCAGAGTGATGGTAAATACCCTTACTTAATGGAGATTTATGCATAACAGCCATAATATTTTAGGTACTCGGTATTTTACCTTTAGTTTGCAAGCTTAAAAACTAAGCATATAATTGCAAATAGGCCTCTAGAGCATGGTTTGTGAAAATGGTGTTTTCTCTTTGTTGAACTTGTATCAGTAGCACAGAGCTAATGATCATGGTTTTCTGATGATGAGCGAGGCAACTTACTCCAAATGTTGGATAAAAATCTCTAAACAGTTTATCCAGCAGATTTTTGGCAAATGTTTTTCCTGCAAATTTTTTTTTTCTGAATCTGGTGATGAAGTTTTCATCCTTACATGCTTGTAAGTTGAGGAGGATTTTTGGCCAATGCAGAATTGAAATCATTAGTTGAAGGTTCATAACAGGTCAATTATGGAAGTAAAACAAAATTTGATTTCGAAACCTTATGCATGCTATCTTTTACACAACTTCAATTAAATTACAACCCAAACGAACAACACTGAACAATGACTAAGCATGTTTTAAGCCATTTAGAATTTTAGTGGCACAGCAATCCTTGCTTTGACCAATGAATTCAGTGAAAATCTCCAGTTATAGATTTTTGTTGATGCAAATTAGAGAGGCAATAACAAACAAGCAGATCAACAAGCGATCTTTGTTTTCCAAGTGATCCTGATGGTTTTTCATTGGCAGCAAGGAACATTATATGGTTCAGAAGATAACAAAAGTAGTTGAGCTCTTCACAAAAGCTGCCATCACTAAAAGCACACAAGATTGAAACTATCAATTTGTGAAGAGTGAAAGGAGAAATGTTCAAAATTTAGCAATGGGTGAATTGGTTGCTAACATCATTAAAGAGCCTTAAAAGAGAGAGAATGTTTATCATAGAGAATAGTTGGGTCTGCAGAAAAAATCATTGAAGGGCAAGATGTTATGAATTGACTCCATGCTTTGTTAGGCATTTTACCAACTAATACTCTTTTTGTTCTTTGTTGTTTGCATAACTCCACACATGCAACTTTTTATATGGTATTATTTATATAAAATAAGGGTATCTGATTGTGCTGCTAAAGAAGAGCAATCCCCTGTTCCGAGTCTTTAAATTTAGACTGAATTCGGTAGCCTTTTTATTAACGGCAACGTTCCTGATAAATTCTTTAATGTGATTGGTGATGCTGGCGCGTCATGTCTTCTGATACCATGTCGGTTGGGGACCTCGCAATCTTATGACCTCAACTATTGCTTCGGTGTACAATATTTGTTGATCAATTATTAAAATTTGAATTGTGTCAAACAAAAGATTGGTTGTTTCACAATTACTTCCTACACCAATTTGCAAACACATTCATATCACTGCTACAATTAAACTAAAAACATTGTATTTCAGTGCTACCCACTTGTCTTAAACAATAACATTTTAATGATTTGACAATATATATAAGTGTCTTCGAGTGTCCACAGGATTGAGTTTAGGTGGTTAAAATATTGGTTTCTATTGTGGAGACCCAAGTTCAATTTCCCATTGGGACATCTAAAGTGAAACTCTATAGTGTGACTCTTGGTCGTCCATGAGAAAGTGGATTTCTAAATAATGACTCTTGGTCTTCCATTGGTGATTTTTGAGGTGCTTGCTCGTAAGGAACTTGTATGTGTCTAATGTTGATGCTCATATGAACAAGATATTTATAATCAATATTAAAAAAACAGTCAAGGAGCAACCAATTATCAATCAAGACACTGAAAAAAAGAAATCATGATTCTGATGTATGGATTGTATTTATGCAGGATTTTAAGATGGGTAGATGACAAAGAAGAGAAACTCCAGGAGAAAGGTGAAATGAGACCAGTATCTCTAGTCATTGCAATGTCTCGTAAGTTGCATTATATTTTCATTTGCTTATTTTTGAGTGCCTTCGTAATACTAGAACTGAGAATACTGACATCATTCATCTCTCTTATAAGATCCAAAGGTTTTTTTTGTATTGAAGAAGATTTGAACTCAGCACCTTTTAGATTCAAACGTTTCTTGCTTCTCTATTTACAGTTGCTCTATTTATTGCAGCTATAATCAATATAGATACTAGCGGAATCCATGCTCTGGAGGATCTCCATAAATCACTGAAAAAGCGTAACATACAGGTTTAACTCTCCACTCAAAATCTTGATTATCATATTGAACATTACGAGCTTCAGTTTTCCATGTTAAATGTCAAAGATATTAGTTTTCCACAATTCATAATGTTATTTGTTGCTGTTTTTGAAAATAATTATATGTTTTTGTATTAACATTTTTAATCACAATCTGTGATTCATCATCAAAATATTAGAAATCATAAAAAAGAAAAATATAATCCAACCAGCTTCATATGAAACACTGAGCCATTACATTTTGCTTGCTTCTTGCAATGGTAAAATTCATCTCTGTACTCTTCCTCATTCTTTGATGCTTTATTGACAGCTAGCACTTGCAAATCCAGTTAAAAATGTACTTGACAAGCTTCATGCATCCAAGTTCATTGATGAACTAGGGGAGGAATGGATTTTCCTGACAGTTGCAGAGGCTGTACAAACTTGTTCAGAGCGCCTGAAACTTGATTTTTGAAGAAAATACAAGCAGGGGATGCTCATCAGCCACTTGCGGGCGTTAATGGATGCTGCCCCAGATTGAAAAGGAATAGAATCAGTCTATATGCTTAAAATCTTCTCCTTTTCTTTAGGTTTTGCTTGACCACATTTGTGATTTGTTCAAGAGCAAATCCATTTCTCAGTAAAACACAGACTATAAATCTGACAGTACAAATGTGTTAGAGCAAATTGCAGGTAGGTTTTCTGTTATGTAGTTTATTTTCATTGGACTACTAAAGCAACTTTCTTAAGCTCTATGAAGATTTCAAGGATGTGGGTCTTTCCTTAAGTTCCTCCATGTATAGCTAACATATCTCTTTTTGAGTCCCGTCTTTAAATACATTCTTTTGAGTTAGAATTAGTGTTCAGATACATCATCTTAGTGTAATTTAAAATAGGCTGTATTTTAATTGAATCATAAAGGTAGAAGAGAGGGAAAAGTGAATTCTAAATTAAAAAAAATAATTTTAAATATTGAGGAATTGAGTTTGTGATCATAGAAATGATTTAGATCAATTTCATATACATAAATATGAATGATCAAATGAGGTTTGATATAGATCTTGGGGATGAGTGATGGGGAAATGTTTAGAAGAAGTTATTTGCTAGACTTCATATAAAACATACTATGAGTCATCTATCCTGATGCAAAAAGCGACATGGATAGTATAAAAGTCACATACAGAAAGGCATGTTCAACCATGTAATATAACATGACATCATTAAATGGGACCCACGACAGTCCTCACTCATCGTGCACAAAGGAAACGAAGGAACATTTCAACGTTAGTTTGACGAACGGAGCACTGTTAGCCACTCACACACAAACTTTAAAATTTAAATTTTAAATGCCCAGACAAATAGAAAGGGGGGGAATTTTCATTCTAGTTAGTTTGATTTTTTTTATTTATATATTTTTTGATTGGTAAAAAGTTTATTTAATTATTAATAGTAATATACTAGGAAATGTTTGGCCTGGTCCAAGGGTAGTAACAACAAGGGTACCACCATCTCTGAAGTGATAGAAACATAGAGATCCATTAACATATCACATAATAGGGCCTGTTTGTTTGCCGGAAGATGGCAGGAATTGGAAGATGATAATCAAGTTTTGACCATTCTCCACTGTTTGGACACTTATTTCAAAATCAGGTTATACCATCAAAACCTGAATATGCCACCAAAATGGGCATAAATGGGCATATCCATCTTCCCACCAAAGAGGTGGAATTCAAAATTAAAACCTGGTTTTGAGATAATAAGGTTTTGACTCAAATTCCAATTCTGCCATCTTCCGGCAAACAAACGAGCCTAGACATACAAGAAAATACTTCTAATGCACCTAAACTTTGTCCCTTACTTTTGTATGAGATCGAAAGATCATATCAAAGAATGAATTCTTCATCTTCTTCTCCTTTATTCTTTTCATAGTATGACAACCATCTTCAATTCTAGCAGCTTCAGTCTCCTAGTTGTCAGATGTATTGTCGGGAAGCCGCCTAAGATCCTCTACCTCTGAGGTGTTCTTTTGGACTCGAATCTCCCCAACTACGATGACTCTTGGCACATGAATGTTCAATGATTTGCATTTTTCTTTACCCTAAGGGGTGACGACACCAGTGGTTGGTTGTAACTCCCTGTCCACCCCCACCAAATTGGTGGTTTTTCTTTGTGTTGCAGGTAGCACATCCTGCACAATAGACCTTGATAACTTCTATACCTGCTCCCCCATAACAACTTGGGAGAAGCTCCTTATTTTCTCTCCTTTCTTTTCTACAATGTAGTGTTGTAGAGCATCATCTTTCCACCAAGAGGCTTCCTTTTGCGTTCTCATTTTGTCACATTTCATAGCCATATGGCTTATTTGAAAACATTTTCTACATCTAAAAGAGATACAGGTTCATAGTCCAATGTCTGTACCCAACATCCTTTGGAGGTTTTAATTTTAATTTCAGCTAGAACCCCTTTAGCAATATCCACTTCCACTTAAATACATACAAAAGTAGAATGATACAAGTTTGAGGAGCTTTCATCCACCACCAGAAAACTCCCCAATGAGTCCCCAATCTCCTCAATACAAGAATCAAACCATAAATGAAGAGGAATATTAGGGAGCCTTACCGAAATTGGGATTTTGTCAAAAACCTTAATGCCTGGATTAAAATTTAGGGGTCAGGGTTTCAACATTAGCACATACTACTCTTCCCAACACCAGACTTGGTCACCCAAAATCATGTTTATGTCTTGAATCTTTTCAAATACAACAATGAAGAACCTTTTTCTTGTGGGGTAGTTATGAACGAAGCTTATAAGCATGGGCTCCCAATTGTCAGTTATCCAAGTGTGTAGCTATTGTAAACTTGGCCAAAAGCCTCTAAATCGTCCAATTAAGCCCAATTTGGAAAAAAAACCGCTAAATTGTGGGCCACTTCCTCATTTGTCTCCTCATCCAGAGCCACAGAAACCTCCTTAGTAAATGATAGCAAAGCCTTCTCCCCAAAGGATCCCGCGTGCAGAAGAAACCCTAGTCAATTTTTAGATCGTGGATGGGCTTGTGTCTGAGATCCCAGCCCTTTGTTCCACATGAACCCCACCATTTTGTGTGTCGCCGCTATCGGCATCTGTAGTTTTCATGTCATTCTGCTGACATGTTTGATGGGAGGAGCCTCCCTTCTCAAAGCATGCCTCCCATTGCTGCATCCGCGCCCATAGATTTGTCGACGACCCGTTGCCTGGTAGTTGTCATTGAAGTTTCTCTGAACCAGACGGGGGTTCTATCAAAACCCTAGCGTTTAGGCAGCTCCCCAATGACTCCATGCTCCCTTGAAAATAAAATATTTTAAAAAATAAATTTATTATTAATGTATATGTTTGTTGTTTTATTTTTATTTTATTTTTGTTTACTATTTTATTTTATATATTATTTAGAAACAACATAATTTTTTTAAATTATAATATTATATATAATAAGTAAATAAAAATATATATATAATAAATAATCTATTATATATAGAAACATAATATAATTGTAAATATTATAGTATATTATTTATGTGCATATTATAATATTAAATTATTTATTTTAAATTTTAATATTTCTCTTTCTATTATAATATATATAAATATTATAATATGAAAATGATAATATAATAAAAGTATAATTATATATTTATATACACAACAAATATAACATAACAATGTGATATATTTTTATTTTAATATATAAATAAATAATTTAATATAAAATATAATATTTATAAAAAATGAATATAATAAATAATCTAGTGTTAATATAGATATTAAATATTAAATTAAATTAAATTATAATATAGTAAAAATAATATAAGATAGTTTTCTTCTCTTTTCAATTATATTTTAAAAAGAAAATAAAATCATTTTTAACATAACTTAAATTAAAAAATAAAAAATAAAAGTAAACAATGTTAAAATAATAAATTAAAATAATATTTAAGTAGTTAAAAACTTATAGTAAATAAATTAAAATAACATTTCTAATTAAATGATATTATTTGTGAACAAATAAAATAATTCTAATAATATATATATATAATAATGAAATTAATAAATTAATATTCAAATATCGATATTATTATTAAAAAATAAAAATTAATACAATATAATATATTATATTATATTATAAATTATAATATTATTGCTATAAATATATATTATATATTTTTAATATTAATATTATGATTAAGCTACTATAGCAAATTCTATAGTTCCTCAGAAAAAAAATTTAAAGCAAACAATATAAATAAAACATAATAGTCCTTAATTAATTCATAGATAAAATAGAACAATCATTGAATAAATTAGGGTAAGTGCACCAAGATGGTGAACAAAAAAGGATATAAGTGGCCACTTTTTTCTCAAAATCGGGTAAACCTCAACTTTAAAGAGAAATTTGAGGGTCATGCACTCAAAAGTAGGAGTTGTGCAAAGAATAAAAACTCAGAATCTAGTTTCAAAGCTACTATTTTTTTTAAAAAAATGGATAAGATTAAGAGGGTCAAACCCGTTGATTTTTTCATAAAAATATAACATAGTTGATTTTGTGCGCTTCACAAAAGATATAGTTAGATTTAGTATTTTGCAAAACCCTTTGGTAGAATGATAGGTAAGGGTGAGATCTAGAAGTTGTGTATTCTTTTGTAATTTCTGTTGAGTATTTTTTTTTAATGATTTTTTTGAAGTGGCTAAATCTTGAAAATCTGGTGTATGTTCGTGCGCTGGGCATAACTTGCATCAAAATAATAATTTAAAAAAAAAGAAAAAAGTGTATAGAATTAAGTGCAGAACAATTTAACATGTAATTTTTTAAAATTTGGTCAAGTAGATCAAAAGCTATTAAAAAATGGTTTAACAACCTCCTATGTCTTCTATAAGTATAGTCGTTGTATTGGGCATTAACAAGTCGATCTTTTGGTGCAATGACAACCACTAGTTTTAACAAGTGGTATCAGAGTTTGGTCATAGGTTTGAATCCCCTCGAGTGACGTTGTGGGGGGGGGGGGGATTGTTGGTCTAACTTCCCCCCTTTGAGATTCATGACATGGTTTAACAACCTCTTGTGTTTTCTATAAGTCTAGTGGTTGTATCAGACATTAACAGGTTGACCTTTTGGTGCAACAACAACCTTTAGTTGTAATAAAAATAACATTTATGGGTGGGCATATGGCCTCACCTTCAATAATATTTAACATACCTTGTCTCCTCTTCTAATGATTTTCCCTATCTCTTTATATGCTTCAATTTCTTCATTTGTAAGATTTCTCTTTTGTTTAAATGCTTTTGACGACTGTTGTTCCCCATTATAATAACAAAAGGGTGATGGAAAATGATTGCTAATCAACAATTTGGGAAAAAAGATGCTCCAAAAAGCTTTATTCAGTAAGTATCTATTTGAAAAACTGTGAATGTTGCTTATAAAAGAATGTAGGGACCATTCAAATAAGAAAATGCCCTACTCCCCTATTTTGTATTAAGCTCATAAGGTATTGGATACCCGATATGGACTTGAAAATTTTACAAAGTTTGGAATGGCACCAACATTTTACAATTGGCACGATTGCCAAAGATATTTGGTATAGGATAGATATTAGATACCCGATATATACAAGTATGAAAACTTTAGTTGAGAGGGAAATAGAGGGAGAGAGAGAGAGAGAGAGAGAGAGAGAGAGAGAGAGAGAGAGAGAGAGAGAGATGTGGGATAAATTTCCAATGTCAAAAACTTAAAAAAAGACTTCATGTATATAAATAATATATAATATATTATAATTTATTAAGTAATATAATATATAATATTTATACATATATTATATCATATAATATTATAATATAATATGTATTAAATATTATATCATATAATATAATATATAATATATATAATATAATATAATATAATATTAAATATAATATATATTATATTTTATAGTATAATATTATAATTTTTTATATTGTTAATATATATACTTTATTTTTTATTTATTGAATCATATCATGTATCTGGTACGTATCATATATCCGATATACATCCGATATAGGATACCTCTGACACACCTAAGGATTTGCTTCGGGATTTTCCTTTGGTTTTGGCTTCAAGATGCCAAACCTAGATGGTCAACACAAAAAATGTGTTTTCCATATTTCCTCCGATCTCTAGGCTTCGACCATGTAGCTGATGACTTTTTTTCTCCCAAATTTGATGAAATGAAAAGGGTTTCTTAAGGAGATTCTCAGCTTTCCATCAATATAATTGCTGTTAAATTTTAAGTTGAATAAGTAATTATTATTTATTTTTTAATTTTCTTACCTCTAAAGTCTTGATTGATAGATTGATTAAATTTTTTTTTCAAATTTCAAATCGTATAACATTTTTGAAATCCAAAACATGTGTCACGTTCTATGCTTCACCTACTACAAGAATTTTTTTTTTTTTAATTTGATTAAGTTTAGACTAGGTTAAGGTGGTCAGACACGAGAGTTTTTATATTCTGAAAAAATTGTAGCAGAAAAATCATAATTAATTATTTACTTTGATAAAAATTACAAAAAAATATGTGTCACATCTAGACATGATTCTACTACTTATATTTAGAATCTTGCAAAAAAATATTATCATTTGATTGTGTTTAAGGTGGTCAAACATGCACTTCTTATCTTTTTCCTAAAATATTCGTACTACTACATTGAAATTTTCACCATATAGAATAATTTTTTTTTCAAGAAAGGGCTAGTAGCTTAGAAAGTACATTAAATTTTTTTCCATATTCTCTTCTTACATATTTTTGATATAAGATTGATAACTTGTTCAAATTTTTACATCAACTTGCCTAACCCTAATTTTAAAAATTTTCATTGCCACTTAAGGGCTTAGTTTGACATACCGTGATCTTGCACCTACTCCAGCAATACCCATAACAATGACCCATAATTTTTTTTTACCTAGGATAGTGGAATCCCCCTTACCCACCTATTGTTGGTGTGAATTGGGATCCCATTCTTGCATATGCTCTAAAAGCATTGCCCAAGTTTATTGGAGAAGATGCAAAAATCCCTACAAAAATATGCAAAGATGTTTTAGACACTTGTACAGTGCACCATATTATTATGGAAAACATAACCCTTATGTCATTAGAAGCCTCCTTTAAAGGGAAAGCTCAGGATTGGTATAGATCCCAAAAAATGCAGTCTATAAACACCTGTAATGAATTATGAGATCTTTTTTTTTTTTTTAATCTCTTTTTCTAAAAAAATGAACCATTCCTCCTTGTTATAGTAGATAATCACTATCAAAGAAGTGCATCAAGAATCTATTATAGATTTTAATACTTTCTTTCACAAAACTTGGCATCAAATCTCTATTTCCACTAGTCCTCTTTCTTCCATGGCTTTTATTTTCTATCACAAAAAATTTAACTCAGATATAACCATGACTATTTAGTTATTCGAAGGAACCAGACTACCAGATTCTTATGATTTTCTCATACAAGAAGAAAATAATATGATTGACACTAGGAAACTCAACCAAATCCACCAATGCTAGAATTCCTAGAAATAGCTACAACTCGACAAGTGGAAACCACTGCCAACACCTCTATACAACCTCAATCTATGTATGTTTACCCAAGTACCCAACAATTAGATCCACCCACCATGTCATCCATGGTTGATATAATGAATGATATGAAAAAATTATTCTGTGAACTTTTTTCAAATGAAATTATAAATATTAAAAGGTAGTAGGCCATGCCTTCAAATTCTTACCAAAATTACTAAGGGTACCAAAGTTCCCAACCCCCTTATCAGCATAACCAATGTTAGTATTGTAAGGTCCAATATTACAAAGAGGGGGGGGGGGGGGGGGGGTTTGAATCAGTAATCTACCAATTCTTAATTCTTCATTAACCATTCAACAACATTCATCTACTTATAACTTGTGCATCAATAAAAAGTGAAACAAGTGAAACCATCCTAACATGCAATCAAGAACACCATTATTTTTCTCATGGAAACCCCTAGTTAGAGGGAAATCCATGGTGGGAATTACTACCCACAAATATTTTCACTCTTCTGAAGTACACTCTATTAAAGGCTTAGCCCTGTTAGGAGCTTTACAAATGCCCTTTTAGGAGCAAGACCCTGTTAGGAGTCACCCAGTTAAGGTATTTTCCTTTAGCCATGTTAGGAGATTTTTCCTGTTAGGAGTAACCCGATTAAGGGATTAATAACTCTAATTAAAGAGCCACTTGGTTAGAGGATTTCAATAGAAGACCTTTGAGGATCTACATGATTAACGGGTTTTCTTGGAGAACCTGTTAGGATTAACCAAGTATAATGATCTAAGAATGACACTCCTCCTTTTCCAATACAGATCCAATTGAGCTCAAAATTCTTCTTCTTGCATGCTATATTCACCCTTCTCTCGACCGCACCATGACATCCATGATCTACAACATCACAATTCATTAATCTAGATAAAAATATATTTCTCACTCACTAGGTCAGCTACTATCTAAAACAAAATATATTACATTTGAATTTTACCATTTGAATCTTTTACACTTCACCCTAGTCCTCCAAAAATTATTACCAAATAATAAAATGCATTTACAAATCTGTGTCGGGCTCCAAATGCATCATCACATCGATTTGATCAAGAATAGTTGAAATCCTTGACTTTTCCAACACGCTTCCAAAAGATTGATAAATTTGATCACCTTGAACAATGTGAGATCAAACCATCATTACAAATCAAATCTACCATGCCACCATGACACCTAGAACATGAAAAGATTCACCACAAGAAACTACGTTATCACCGATTGAGGATCTAACACCAACTGTTCCAAAAAAATTTCCATTTTGCACAGAGCAATCTTTTGGTTATTAAAACTATGCCTTTTGATACTCCAATCATCTTGCAGTTGAGATACCAATCTCATAGCTTAGTTAAGATAATTTTGATGTAAACACAACATGTGAATCCGCACCAATTTGATAGAACAATAAAATCATTCATCGTTTGTTACTCTTTGTTCTTTCAACTGCTATGCCAACCTTCAATTAATCATAACTCTCTCCAATCACATTTCCAACCTCTGCGATCCAACATACATCATCTAGAGACCTCTAAGTCTCTCATAATAACCACACACTTCAATTCCTTCTGCAATACTAGATTATTAGAAGCACATCAGGAACACTATCAACTGACACAACACTAAGTTGACATCAATGACAACACAATAATTGATCTTCTTGTCATGACACCTGTACCACACAAAACTCAATAATCTCTACATCAGTTATGCCACCAACCTTCCCCTTTGGCATTGATGGCAACACCATAATATAATCATGTAAACATCACAAACTTCCTGTTGACAATTACTCCCCCTTAGGTGATGCTTTTCTCCTAATAACTCGTTGTCTGCTCCTCCTTCTAGTCATCATCTCCCTAAGTATTCTTCCAAGAATTTCTTAACTCTTATCCCCCGTTGACAATAATGCCAAAGGTGCCACACAAAATAGGTCACCTTCTGCTGCAACAATCTTCTTCTCCTTCAACTACTCCCCCCTAAGGAGTAGTCCCCTTAACATCAATCCACGATGAAAAATACTCAATGACTCCACGTGATTGATGCTGCAACAACTTATTAGTTTTGTTTAGGTAGGGGTAAAACCCCTATCTTACCTCTTAGAAAATCAAAATTATCCTTTGGTAGAGGATTAGTAAATATGTCTTCTATTTTTTCCTTGGTTGGTACATATTCCAACTTAACTTCTTTCTCCTGAACTTTCCCTCTCAAAAAATGATACTTGATTGTAATGTGTTTTGTATTAGCATGTATCACTAGATTCTTTGAAATGTTAATTGCACTTGTATTATCATAGTAAATAGTTATCAATTCAATTGCCTTCTCTTTGTTTCCTTCTAGGATCTTCTTCATCCATGCAATCTATGTACAGTTGATAGCAACTTCCACACACTCAACTTGTCTAGTAGATTGGGAAATAAAAGTTTTCTTTTTGCTTGTTCATGATACAAGTCTTCCTCCTAGGAAGAACACTCCTCCACTTGTACTTTTTCTGTCATCTATGTTTCCTATCCAATCTGCATCAATAAACACTCTCAAAGAGAGATCACCTTTATGTGCATACCATAAACCATAGTCTTCAGTCCCTTTCAAGTACCTAAATATTCTCTTCACCACCACCTTGTGGGATTATTTAGGATTTTCTTAAAATCTATCCACTATCCCAACTGCTTGAGCAATGTCTAGTATGCTATGAACAACATAATACAACTTGCCTATCATATACTTATATAGAGTTTCATCCACTGCACTTGACTCATCATCCTTAGACAACTTGCATCCGATCACCATGGGGGCTCCAACTGACTTAGAGTCTTCCATTCCAAAGGTTTTGAGAACTTCATTTATATACGTAGACTGACTAACACAAATTCCATCATTTAGTTGTGAAATCTGCAATCCAATGAAGAACTTAATTTCTCCAATCATTTAAATTTCCAATTCTTTCTTCATCTCTTCTGCAAATTCCAAAAACATTTCATTGTTTCCACCAAAGGTTATGTCATCCACAAATACTTCAGCTCACAATAACTTGTCACTTTCAACCTTCAAGTATACATTGCTATCTTCATTTTTTCTTTTAAACCCAATCATAACAAGATAAGAGTGTAGCTTTTCATACCATGCTTTAGATGCTTATTTCAATCCATAAAGTGCCTTTTGTAGCTTGCACACCATATCCTTATCCTTTATCAATGCAAACCCATCCGATTGTTCTATGTATACCTCTTCTTCAAGAATTCTATTTAGAAAAGAAGATTTAACATCCATTGGAAAACCTTAAACCTTTTGTAAGCCACATAAGAAAGTAAGATTCTTACCCCTTCAAGTTTTTCTAGTGGAGAAAATGTCTCTCCATAGTTTAATCCTTCTTCTTGTGCATAACCCTTACATACGAGTATTCCCTTATTGCGGATCACTTCTCCATTTTCATTTAGTTTATTTCTGAAGACCCATTTTGTACCAATCACATTCTTGTTTGCTAGTCTAGGAACAAGTATCCATTTATCATTATTTTCAATATGATCAAGTTCATCTTCTATGGATTTTAACCAATCATCATTATTCAAAGCTTCATTCACGATCTTAGGCTCAAACTTTGAAATCAAACATGTACTTTCCCTAATTTTTCTTCTTGTTTTCACACCTACATCTTTATCACCTATTATTTCATCAATAGAATGATTCAACTTTACATACCTTGGAATAACTGATTCAGGTCTAGGAGCTTCTTCTTCTGGTTGAACCACTTCTTCCTCATTGTTTTGTTCAACTATTTCTTGCACTTTAGGTTGCACATACACAATCTCCTGGACATTCTTTGATTCTTTCTTGCTGGATTCATTTGATTTTTCAGGATATTCATCCACCTTCACATTTATACTTTAAATCATCTTGTTTATATCCTTTTTTTGAAATAATTGTAGGCCTTTCTTTTAGTAGAGTATCCCAATAAAATACATTCATCACTCTTAGGATCAAATTTTCCTGTAAACTCATTTCTCTTGATATAACATCTGCTACCAAAGACTTTGAAATACTTAACACTAGGTGTATGACTGTACCATAATTCATAAGGCGTCTTACCATTTTCTTTCTCACTTGTACTCGGTTCAATGTGTATACTGCAGTGCTAATAGATTCTATCCAATACATATTAGGTACATCACCTTGAATCATCATTACTTGGCTACATTTACTATAGTCATGTTCCTCCTTTCTGCAATACCATTATGTTGTGGAGTTCTTGAAGCTAACATATGTCTTTTGATTCTATTCTCATCACAATATTCAATAAAATACCATGAATTAAACTCTCCTCTTATGTTTGACCTTAAGCACTTCAATATTTTTCCCTTTTCATTCTCAACAAGTTCCTTGAACACTTTGAACTTGTAAAAAGCTTCACATTTCCTTTAATAAGTCACCCACATCATCCTTTGAATAGTCACCAATAAATAACATAAAATATTTATCACCATGATAACTCTTTGTTCTCATAGGACCACAAGGATCAATGTGTACCAGATCTAATATATTCTCCAATGAAAATGCCTTACTACTGAAAGTAGAACTTGTTAATTCTCCCAACTAGATTTCTTTGCACATTACATTGTATGGCTTAACTAGTTGTGAAAATCACCTAACAACATTTGACTTAATAAATTTGAACAAGCTATCAAAATTCACATGAATTTTTTTTTTTGTGACACAACCAACTATCTTCAACTCTAGCAACCAAACAACTACTAACAATAGTATTTAGATGGAATAAATTACCTTTAGTTTGCCTCGCGGTAGCAATTACATCTCCCGAGCTTCCAAGTATCCTGCATATACCTCCTTTGAATTCTAGGTGATAAACTTTGTCATTCAACTAACCAACGCTCAACAAGTTATGCCTCAGACCTTCTACCAAATAGACATCATCAACATTTCATTTTCCATTCAAAGAAATTGAACCTTTACCTTTTACCAAGCATAATGTGTTGTTTCCAAATATAATTGCATGACCATCAAATTATTCTAGCTTTATGAGCTTTCTTCTATCACCGGTCATGTGATGTGAGCACCCACTGTCAATAAACCACTCATTACTATGTTCCATGTGTGCGACCAATGCCTCTTCACCTTTTGAGGTGTCTTCTTTTACCACAAAAAATATTATTTCTTCTTCTTCATTATCTTCAAACTCTTCATCAGTTACACCTTCATCCATTGCAATATAGCATTGTCTCTTTCCTTTTTCCTTGAATATTCTAAACTTTTCCTTCATCTCACCATTAGGACACTTGGCAGCAATATGTCCTATCTTTTTGCATGAGAAACACTTAAAAAGGTAACTTTCCTTTGTACTTACCGGTACCTCTAGGAATCCTCTTTGCAAGTAATGCTTCAAGTTATTCTTGCTTTCTTTCTTCACCCAAAATGGATTTAAGTTCCCTAGAATAACTTTTCATACTATTTGATTCATGACTTATCTCTTTACCCTTCTTTACTGAAGTCATAGAAAAGGAAGCCTTGAAGGCTGCTTCAAATTTAGGAATACTATTATCATAGCTACTCAATTCAATGGTAGTTCCCTTACCAATCAATCCATCAATAGAGACATTATCTATTGTTATCAACTCTTGAATGGAATAAACTCTAATGGCATAAGCTGGTAATAAGGTTCTCAACATTTTACTTACCACATCCTCTACTTTGATGTTACCTCCAACACTTATGATAGAACCAATTACTTCTTTTATCCTTTGGCCATACTAAGAATTGTTCTCACCTTCCACCATTTTCATGTCATCATATTTTCCCTTCAAATTGTCTACCCTAGATTTTTGCACATGTTTGTCTCCACCATAGATTAATTTCAGCTTTTCCCAAACCTCATAAGCAGTCTCTAGTCCATGTATATCAATGTATTCAGTATCAGATAGAGTACTTAAAATAGCTTCCAATGCTTGTATATTTTCCCGCTACTCCTTCAATTCATCTACAGTAAGAGTTCCAGTAGGGGTTACATATTTATGCTCAACATGATTCCAAAATTGTTTCCCTATAACGTTTAGATAAATCTTCATCTGGTCACTCCATATGGTGTAGTTGTCTCTTGTGAACTTAGGATCTTCCTTCTTCATCATTGGATATTTTCCTCAAGTAGTTAAGATTAAAACAAAGAGGACCAATGTGAGACCCCATCCCAAGCCTATCATAGAATTACACACTTTTTACTCATGGAGTATGTTTTGAGATATTTTGATACTATTTACATGTTGATTGTTAGTGCATTGTTATAATGTATTATCACTGATAGTTGGATTGGATATCACATGACACAAACATTTACTATTATTATGTTGATTTGAAGATATCATTATGTGTTATTACTTGATTATTAGGTTACTTGATTTATAGACTATCTAGATGATATTAGAAATGTTAAAATTAATGTTTATGCAATTTAGATAAAACTCCATCATAATTGATATAGATTAGGAATGATTAGTGTGACATGTGAGTTAATGATTTTCTTTTTATGACCCAGTTTACATATGTTCATTTGAAAGTTAATGATTATGATGAATGATTATGGAGACTACAAGGATGCAATTTATGTATTAGGGAATTTAAATAATAATCCTTATTCTTTATTTTTAATTTTGATGATTATACTTCTTGGGATTAATGATATTTGAATTTAGTGTGCAGGATCATGACTATGGAATTTTATCAGAGAATCATGACTAATCCTATGTGAATTCTGTAAAGCCAAGGTTGTGTCTATAAAAGAGACAAAACCTCGTTGTAATATAATTTATTTCATATTGTGTATGTGGTGTGATTATTAATGACATTTTCATTCATAAAATTTTGTATATTACAAGTGGATTTGCCAAGTGTATTGTGAAGTGTCAATTGACATACTTGTTGTAAAATGATGTGGCATGGAATGTCCACTTGGAGAGCTTGAGTATCCACCTTTCCCACTTGATACCTAGTTGTGTTTCCCATAAGGACCACTTGGTTTGTGAGCCCAAAGTGAGGTCAAATCCATTTGAAACCCGTAGGTGAACTTAACTGTCCAATTTTTTAGGGGTCATATGGTCACCTAGGGTTGAGATTAACCCATTTTGACAAGTCCACTTCATATACCTATGGGTAGAGGGAATTTTTAAGTATAGGACATCTTATTTTGACCTTGGGAAGCCTCCAAAAAGTTTATTTCCCAAGATGGCTAAGAATTAGCTTTTGGAAGCATGGCCTTGGGAAGGCTATCTTCTATTTGGATGGCAAAAGCTTGTCCACTTTTCCTACCATCTTTCTAGGAACCCACTTTTAGTACGTCTAAGAGCTTTGGGGAAGAGAAACCAATAGGAACTCACATTTCTTCCAAAGACTTGGAGAATGTGAGGATTTTGAATTTAGAGAGGAAATTGGAGAAGGTTTCTCTTAATCACCCACTCTCTAACTTTAGAGACCACTAGTGAATTTTGGAGGAAGAAAAGATAGACAAAAGGAAAGGGGCTCTTCAACAACTTTCATTTCCATAAATTCTATTTTTAAGGTTGGTGGTTCTCAAGCTATCTCCTCTTTTAATCACGGTGTCTTGCATGTGACTTCCATTAATGAATACAGAAGAAAATTTACTTCGATGCATTGCATTTAATTTAGTTATGAGTGTTATTGAACATGTTGTATTTTTAATACTTAATATTATTGTGTTGTGTTGTGAAATTTGCATTTTGTGTTGTTATTGTAGTGTTGTGTAATGGGATTGTGCTGGCCAAACTCACTCTTTGGAAGGAAAAGTAGCCTTGTGGGTGAAGGGAATTAGGACAACCCTCTTGGTTTACAGTCTCTCTCCTTGTGAGAGAGGGATGAGCCATGGATTATGGGGGTCCATGGTAGGCTTGAAGCATTTGTTATGCTTGGGGGTCATAAGGGTCATTGGCCATTTTTGTTGAGCATGCTATGGGGGATATGGAGATATGTTGTATTGTAAAAGTATGGAAGGATTGCCTTGTTGAAGGCTTGTGTATTTTCTTTACTATCCTTTTCTCCCATTGGGTTTTAGTCCACCTTCACCCAAAGGAAGCTTTACTTCAAGCTCCTTGTGTTCAGCCATGGGAGGGGTGTATTATATGTGCTATACATTATGTTCTTCATTGTGTTTCTGTGTATCCGAGTTAGCATTGGTTCTCCTAACTTGGGGGTGGCCTTGTAAAGGCCTAGGATGGGAGGTGAGCCTCCATGGCCAAGAAACCTTATTTTGTTGCAGGTTCATGCATTAGAGGAAAAGAAGATAAAGTTTTGGATTGAAGATTTATTTCTTGAAAAAAAAGTGTTGTATTATCTTTATAGTGGAGTAAAAATTACTATTGTTTTTCCTTTTATTTGAAAAACGTTAGATTTAAGATAGTTGTATTGTATAGGGAGATGATTGAAGTTTTCTACATTGTAAAGTTGTCTACTCTTTTGAGGGACATTGTATTTTGTGAATTTGTTAAGAAAAAAATTTATGTTGTTATTAGAGCATATGAAATTAAAAAAAAATGTATTCATGAGAAGAAAGTTGTTTTTTTAAGGGTTGTTGTTTTATATGATTTAATGCTAGCATTATTTTGATGAATAAAAAAAAGTCTACATATATTTGCATTCTCTATTTATGTCCATTAAATTTGTTGTTGTTTCAAAAGAAAAAGAAAATCATGTTTTATATAACATTCTATATTAAAAATATATATATTAAGGTTATTGTTTTAGTTTTCCCATAATAGTTAGAAATTCAAAGAATATATATGCATATGCATATATATATTATGTGTGTGTGTGTGTGTGTGTATACATATATTAAAAAAATAAAATAAAAATATGATCCTTATATATATATAAAAAATAAACATTTAAAAAAAAAAACTTTAAAAAAACAAAACAATTGGAAAGGGTTTTGGGGAAGGTCGAAGACCTCCCACCACCTGTGTCCTCCCTTGGAAGATGCGGGGCAAGGGGGGCTCGACCCACCCTGTGGCAGTCGCGGGTGGCTGCGGACTGCCATAGCCAGCGGCAAAGGCCGTTGGCTTGTGGTGGCCGCCAGTCCCCCCCCCCTCTTTTGCATTGTGATTTTTCTTTTTATCATACATTTTCATTTTTTTATATATAAATTAAAAAAATAGTAAAAAAAAATAGGTATTAACATTTTAAACAACAAAAAAGTTAAAAGATCAGACCTGCATTTTTGTTGAAGTAAACCCAAACATAAACACACACACACACACACACACACACACACGTTTATATATATATATATATATATATATATATATATATATATATATATATATATATATATATATATATATATATATATATATATATATATATATATATATATATATATATATATATATATATATATATATATATATATATATATATATATATATATATATATATATATATATATATATATATATATATATATATATATATATATATATATATATCTGTGTGTGTGTGTCTATAGATATATATACCTTGACTCCATTCCTTGTTGAAATGTTCCATATACCTGCAATAAAATCCATGGAAGAAGAAGAGCATGGAAAATCCCATATAAGGTTTGAAAAGAAAATGGGAAGGAGAGAGGAGGAAAAAAAATGAGAGAAATGAGTTTGTTTGGGAGTTGTATTTCACCCTAACCCTAAATTTGAATTAGGGTTAGGGAAAAAGTCAACCCAAAATTTGAAACTTCTCTTCCCACAATTTTTTTAAAAGGAATTTACATATACTAATTAAAGATACTTAACAAGTTAACCTTTTTTTTTTGGGGGTGTGAGGATTTTATTGGGATTTGCCTCCACTTTTTCATTCAAGTGTATTCTTGGTAAATTTATCTCAACTTTATTAAATTAAAAAACCTAATGTGCTTTATTTTAAAATTTGATATATTATTAGATTTTTTTTTTAGAAAGAATTAAATTGCATTCAATAAGGTTATGTTAGGGAAAAAAATTACCCCTATTAAATTAATGGTTGTTTTATTTACATGAACCCAATAATAGATATGGTTGGGATAATATTTATTTTAATTTAAAAGGATTTAATAAAGTAAATATTAAAAAGATTATTATTAACAAGGGTAATGTTTAATTATTAATTAATCGTAAAAAGTTTTGAAGTGGAATATATTGGTAGATTTAAATTAAATTAAATACTTGAAACCTAGGAAGGATATTTATAATCTTTAAAGACATTTTTATTTGTTGGGATAAATTATTTTAAATTTGAAACTTTGATTAATAGGGTAATTAGAGAAATATGTCTCAGGAGATCAAATTAAATTTTATTACGGGGAATGTGCTTGTAAATAATAAATGAACCTAGCTAATTGTTTAAGCTTGGGTTCTAACCATATTTTATGTCTCGATTGAGGGATGTTGGCAAGTGCGATTTTAGCTTGTCATGATTCCCCTCATTCGCCAAGTTCTGTAGTTACTCCCCTTACCCTTGGGTATTAAATTACCATGTTATGTCATACCTTTTGGAACGAACCATTAAAACACTTAACTTGCAACTGTATAACATTGATAAGATAACTTTTTCTCTTTAAAAAAATAAAATTGTTGGTGTGTTTTTCCCTTAGATTTTGGGCATGACATTTGGTATTAGAGCATAGTTTCAACACTGGATGCCTTAAACTATTACATTTCTCATTGAATTGTATTCTAATTAAATTTGTAGGATGCCTCCATATACACGACAAGATCATAGATGTGGTAGAGGCCCTAGACGTGCTCCCTCAGAATGCGAGGAATTAGAGCAGGGAGTTGAGGTTCTAGGAGGAAATAAAGGCCCTCCTCTCGAACAACCACCGAACCCAAACTAGGAGGTTTTGTTAACACTTTAGAACCTTATTGGAGTTATCTAGGATAGGCTACCTCCAATGGGTCATCAAGCGGAACACCAGGTATCAGAGGGGCATAGGTCAAAGGTCAGAGAAAGGACTAGGAGTCCTCCACATGATCCTAAGGAGGGTCAGGGAGCTTATGAGGTTGAGTCAGTTTGTATGCCAGAGCCACCACCTAAGATGGTACAGAGAGCACCCTGTGATATAGGGGATTAGATTAGAGAGCTCCTACACTTGCAACCACCCACTTTATTTAGGATCTATTAATGGCACATAGGCTGAGGGCATGATTATTGAGCTTAGATAGGTACTTTGGGTTATGTCCTTATGGGTGCAATCTGAAGCCATGTTTTGTAGTTCACTTGTTGAGAGGAGGTTCCTATACATGGTGGAGACAATAGGAGTATAAAAATAATTTGGCTATGGACACTGTCACTTGGGAGACCTTTTTGGAGAGGTTCTGGGGTAGGTACTTGTCAGAGAACTTTAGACACTACTACATCAATGAATTAAATGATCTTCAGTAGAGGGGGAATCATAGTGTTCCAGTATGAGAGTCAGTTCTTTGAGCTTCTATACTATGTAGACTATATGAAGGATGAGAAGTTGCGAGTCAATCACTTTGTTAAGGGAATTAATGAATGTATATCATGACAAGTTTTCATGACCACTCCAGGGAACGTTCAAGAGGCCATAGAGATGACATTGATAGTAGAGGAGATACAGGGTAGGACACATGATGCCTGTGATTGGTCTTAGAACCATAAATTTGCACCCCATACATCTGTGTATCAAAAAAATTATTGGAAGGGTAAAATAGGAAGTCATCGAGGTCTTATAAGAACCCTCAACCAATAGTCTTAGTAGAATGAGAGACAAAGGCCACCATAGGGACAACAAGGATTTAAGCCCAAGTAGTGGAAGTCATAGGGTCCTAGGAGAGATCAACGGCCACAAAATTTAGATGCACCTTTGGCTTGGACTCAATATTCCTCCAAGGGTGGTTTTAATGGATCTAGTAGGACTGGTAGACAATAATACTCTAGGAAATAGAGATTTTAGAATCAAACACATGGGCCTTGTTATTCATGTGGTGCCATGGGGCACTTGGCTAGGGATTTTTGATAGGGTTAGATGGAGGTAGTCAACACATGGAAGCATCCTAGCCTATAGTTGGGGACATGGGTAAGTACCACAAGGTATTTATAGCGATTGATACTTGCTAGGAAGAGCATTAGGTCAGAGTTATAGAGGCCATAGGTATGATCATAGGTAGAAGCATTATCATTTTGTTTGATTCAGGAGCTACTAATTATTTTATATCTCCATTGGTTGTGGAGCATTGCGAGTTAGTGGCAGCTAGGCATGATTTTGTTTGGGAGGTCAAGTTAGCTTCAGGAGCTAGAGTGTCAGTCAAATCATTGGTTAGGGATTGTTAGGTGTAGATTGGTGATTTAAACACCACATTAGACCTTCCTATCACACTTCTTGGATCCTGTGGAATTGTACTTGGCATGGATTGGATTTATGTCCATAGAGCCAAGTTGTATTGTTGTCAAAAGAGGATTGAGTGTTTAGATGATTGCAAAACTCCTATAGTGATTTCTGGAATTCAGAGGCCTATATCTCTTTGTATGATCTCCACCATGCAACTTAAGTAGAGCATGCAAAAGGGATGTCAGTTATTTTCCATCACCATCAATGATAAAGAGGATGAGGAGGAGAAGGAACCATCTCTTGATGATTATCCTATACTTCATGAGTTTGCAGATGTGTTTCCTACTAAGTTACCAAGTATGCCTCCTCATAGGGCAGTGGATTTCCATATTGATCTTGTGCCAGGAGCTGCACCAGTTTCGAGGGCACTATACAAGATGACTACTAATGAGCTTAATGAGCTCAAGATATAGTTAGAGGATATTTTAGATAAATGGCACATTCATCTTAGTGTCTCACCATGGGGCACACCGGTCATCTTCGTTAAGAAGAAGGATAGATCCTTGCAGTTATGTATAGATTACCAATAGTTGAATAAGTTAACCATTAAGAATCGGTATCCACTTCCCAGGATTGATGATTTATTTGATCAACTACAAGGTGCCAAAGTGTTTTCAAATATTGATCTAAAGTCATGGTACCATGAGTTGAGGATTATGGATAGCGATATTCACAAGAATGATTTTTGTACTAGAAATGAGCACTATGAGTTCACAGTTGTTCCATTTAGTCTTACGAATGCTCCAACCTTATTCATGAGTCTTATGAACGGGGTATTCTGCACTTTCCTTGACAAATTTACATGGTTGTATTCCTTGATGAAATATTGATATATTCTCTAAATGAGAAGGATCACAAAGAGCACTTGCGGAAGGTATTGCAGTGTTTGAGAGACAACTAGTTGTATGGGTAACTTGTCAAAGTGCACATTTTATAGATCTAAGATTCATTACCTTGGGCATGTTATTTGAGGTTATGGAATATGATCTTCTTGTCATTAAACCTATGCCACACAACACTCAGAAATCTCTAAATTAGTTATGCCAACAACTAGTACTAGGGAGCTAATAAAACCAATGTAACTCACCAATCATCTTGTTGTGGTCTTGAGTCATTTACAAGTTGTTCAACCAAATCAAAATAAGGAGGTAGTGGCTATGATAGAAGAAGTCAATGCTTGGTTTTTCCCTTTTAATGATGTACATACATTAAGAAATTGTCAAAAAGGAAATATGCAACAAGAGGAGGTAGAATAAAGAAGCCAAGGAGTTTCATTAGATTTTGAATTATATGCTTATTCTTCACCAAGAATGGATAATTCTATGCTAAGTGCTCAAATGCAAGGGATGTGAACAAGAAAAGTCAAAGGAAGAAACTATGGGTCCTCATAAAGATCAAGCCACAGTATTCATTAACAAGGATGGAGAAACTTTAGAAGGATTAATTCTAAACCAATGCCTTTCTTCCTAACTTGAATCATAGGAGAAAAGTTATTGCATAGTTCTATGATATATTT
Source organism: Chamaecyparis obtusa (assembly GCA_027943335.1). Lineage (NCBI taxonomy): Eukaryota > Viridiplantae > Streptophyta > Pinopsida > Cupressales > Cupressaceae > Chamaecyparis > Chamaecyparis obtusa. Next base: position 782,435 of record BSBK01005195.1, on the reverse strand, counting down.
AGGTTCTAGCACCACCGTGATGCCAAAACAAATAGTAGAAGCCCTAAATCTTAAATATGCACCCATTTAGAGGATTTTCATTTAATAATTCTTATAAAGGAGTTTCCCCTTACATCTTATAAAGGAGTTTGGGATAGGTTCCAGCTTCATAGGAGTTAACATGCAAATTCTAGATTTGAAAAATTCTAGACTTAGCCAAATTTCAGGATTTAGCAAGCCTTCAATAGGGTTACCTCCCAAAATCCATCATGGATTTCTAAGGTCAAACTGAAGCTGGCAAAAGGATTCCCAAAGGGTTTTAACTCATTTTATCACAAATCACTCAGTTTTGACCCCATCTCTATGACATACTTAACTTAGCTCTCACCCAAATCTCTCTCTCTCACACACACACACACACACACACACACACACACACACACACATAAAAACATCACCCTCTCCTCTCTCTTTGTCTCACACACACACCCTCTCTCTCTCTCTCTCTCTCTCTCTCTCTCTCTCTCTCTCTCTCTCTCTCTCTCTCTCCTCACATCAACCTCTCTCTCTATATATATATATATCGCCATCTCTCTCTCTCTCTCTCTCTCTATATCGCCATCTCTCTCTCTCTCTCTCTCTCTCTCTCTCTCACCCTCTCTCTATATCACCATCTCTCTCTCTCTCTCTCTCTCTCTCTCTCCCCCCTTATCTCTCTCTCCAGAGTGAGAGAGAAGGGAGAGAGAGATAAGGGAGAGAGATAGATAGATAGATAGAGAGAGAGAGAGAGAGAGAGAGAGAGAGAGAGAGGAGAGAGAGAGAGAGAGAGAGAGAGAGAGAGAGAGAGAGAGAGAGAGAGAGAGGGTAATGAAAGAGAGAGAGTAGATAAGGGGGAGATAGAGAGGGTGATGAGAGAGAGAGAGAGAGAGAGAGAGAGATGGAGAGAGAGAGAGAGAGAGAGAGATTTGGGTGAGAGCTAAGCTAAGTCTGTCGTAGAGATGGGGTCAAAACCAAGTGATTTGTGTTAAAATGAGTTAAAACCCTTTGGGAATCCTTTTGCCAGCTTCAGTTTGACCTTGGAAATCCATGATGGATTGTGGGAGGTAACCCTATTGAAGGCTTGCTGAATCCTAAAATTTGGCTAAGTCTGGAATTTTTCAAATCTAGAATCTGCATGTTAACTCCTATGAAGCTGGAACCTATCCCAAACATCCTGAAAGCATTATATTTTATAATTTATACAAATATAACTTAAAGTATAAGAAATTAAAATTATCAAACTTATACTTAAATGTTATATTTGTATAAATTACCCCCCCCCTCTCTCTCTCTCTCACTATATAAATCATATCTTACATAGGGCGCACGCCCTATGTAAATTTATGGTTTTCATAGTGCGTGCGCCCTATGAAAATCATAAATTTACATAGGGCGCATGCCCTATAGGGCGTGCGCACTTTAGGGCATGCGCGCTTTGTAAAGGATTTGAATTTACCAATCCTAAGGCTTGGATTTGCCTTGGAGATCCGACCCAAAGGCTTGGACTATTGAAATAGGCCCGAGATGTGTTTTCCAGCAGACATACAAAAAAATGACATCTTTTTTTGTGTGCTCCTCATCAGGTTTACTCATGGCTCAAGAACGTAAAAATCAGACGACGTGATATTGTAGATCTCTTTGTTAGCTATCTAAGCATATAATTTATTTTGAATTCTGATTATGTTATGTTTTTCAACTCTAATTTCTTTTGTGTGTATGTCCATTTTTTGTAAAAAACCAACATGTAGTATTTTGGGCATAGATTTTGGCTCATTCATCGAATTTTGTAATAAGTTACATTTTTAGAAACTAGACTCCATTCTACACACTTTAAAAAAAAGAAAATTTAATTTTTGATTAGTTTTAAATGATTTCTATGGGGAGCACACAGAAATTTCATGTTTTCAGGATGTGTGCACTTTGTAAATTCATAAAAAATTATACGTTCATCAAAAAATTACCAAAAAAATCTGGGATAAACTACGTGGTGTTAGCTAACTTCTCACTAAAGTGATTAAAATTTTTTTAAAAAAAGTTAACATTTTAGGGGGAGCACACTAGACGCTATGTTATGTTTTTGGACAAAAAATAGGACCACTTTTTGTGCTCCCCCTTTTTGAGGGCCTTAATCTGCACCATTTTCAAAATAAGTTAGTAGTTTAGGAACTAGATTTAGAGTATTACAACTCTTATTTTTGTTGCATCTTAAAATTTTGAGTCTAACTATCTTCAATTTCTTGTTGAAGTTCAGAGTTTTCTGATTTCAGAAAAAAAGTGGCATCTTATACCCCCTTTTTGGTCCCCCATCTTTGTGCACTTACCCCTAGAGTAGGGCTATCCTTGACTTTACCAAAAATAGAGAAAACCTTGTGTGATTTTCAAATCTAGTTTGCTTGGACTAATAATGAAGCTGAATATGAATGGTTGATACAAGGCTTTACCCTTGCAGAAAGGATGTGAGTGAAGAAACTCAAAGTGTTCAGATATTTTGAATTGATTTTAAAACAAGTGTGGATAATTTTAGCTACCAAGAATGTCTGAATGTTGTCTTACCGACATAAAACATGAGATGTGATTGAAAGTTTTGAAGATTTCAACATTAAATTAATCCCAAGAAAGAAAAATGTGGAAGTAGACCACCTTGCAAAAAGATTGATCCCAACACTCTTATAGATTTGTCCCTATTACCAGACACTAGTCCACCTGATTGGTTCACTTTTTACCCAAAGATTACAATAGTGAATCCCTTTGGGAAAATCACCCTAGGTTTCAAGAAGGATTTATAACAAGAAAATTGGTTTCCTACCAAAATAGAAGCCTTCTAGATTTTCTATCAATAAATTGATGATATAATCATTCCATATAATAACTTAGATACTAATGACATTTACAACAAAAATGGGACAGTGCCCATCCAAGCAAAGCACCTCCTAATAACTCCAACAATGAAGATGTAGGAATTGAGCTAGTCATTCAACACAAAAAAAGAGCAAGCTAAAGGAAAAGTCTTCCAGTTAGAAGAGAGACCAATGACCTAGTCACAACCAAAGTTAATGGTCACGAGTATAATGATGAATTATGGGCCACATAAAAAATTGCTTGAGGAAAGGTTATCCCAAAGATCATGAAGTGGAGGAAGAATTATCCCATCAACTAATATGAACTTGAAAAAAAATCTAGATGAATAAGACAAAGATAAAAATGTGCTCATACCCCCCAATCTCTCTAGTTGAAATAAGAAAGTTTATCTCCCCTTTTTATTTCTTCTCAATATTTGGTTGAACCTTCTCCATCTTCCTTTTTCTTTGTACCCTCAAGCATAACCATTCCTAGCTCGACATCTATTCAAAACCCACAAGCAACTTAAACCCAACTCGTTATTAAAAATATATCTCAAGTTACAACTCAATCATTGCTTCTCACATATACTTATATTTGCACTCTAGGAGACACATCTCAATTCTCACTCTCCTTTGATAAAATATTCAAAATGTACTGAATATCCTACTAGATAGGAGATAGGACGAGATAGAGGTAGAGGATAGGAGAAAAGAGATGTTTCTCTGATGCGAGAGAAGTTGAGGTCTCTACGAGAGAGGTTGGATGCAAAAGAAAGTAGTTTATTTGTGGTAGGGGCTAGGACAATGACAAACAAGGGGAGAGCTATATCTTCTAATATCCAGGTTCATTGGTTGACCGACAGGGTGACAAAATTGGAGAGAGAGAGAGACTCCCTCAAGGCTCAATTACATGCAACAGAGCCCCGGGCTAGACAAGTGGAGACTGATGTGAGAGTCTTTATTGATAGTGTTTAGGATTTAGGTAATTCAACACAACATTAACATGTTGTATGAGTCTAGTTTTGTCTCTCCTGATCAGAGGGTACTTAGTTACACTGCTTCCCACAGGTCATAGAGGACAAAGAGGTCATAGGGTTCACAGGGAAGCGAAGTAGTCATGGGACCGCCATGTAGGCCATCACAAACAAGTGCAGGCACATCTGCAACTCTATCCCTATAAATTGTTAGCAAAAAATAAGGATGTTGTCATTTTTTATTTTCAATCATATGTTACCTATTTATTGGTGTAGTATGACCTAAATTTTGATTGGAAGAAAGTGTTGGCAATTTGGCTAAGTAGGATATCATGGTGTTGTCATTATGGCAACATATATTCAGTATTAAGACATCATGATCTGAGGATAAAGTTTTGGATGAGAACTTAAGGAAATTGTCTAAGTATAATAGTGTTTATCTATCTACACATAGACTATTTTGAGCAGCGAAGTTCATAGAAGTATTTTCAGTGCATGCGAACTTGAGCACAAATTATATGAGGTATGTTGAAGCTACATCTAAGAGTGCAAGACTGTACAACATTTAAGAACAGAGATATTAATGTTTTACAGAAACAGTGTTGAGCCAACCATAACAAAGCAACGACTGGTAAATGATTGTTTTGAGTTAAGAGATTATTTTGTTTATCAAGATAATGACTTAACTAATTGGGGACGACATCCTAGATGTTAACTCCAAGTAAACAAGAATTAATATTATGTTTTGGAAGCATGGAAGCCGACTGGAAAGCTATATTTGTGATAGCTTGTATAAAGGAAAATATTTTTGTAATGCGAAGTTGTAAGACTAATGCGAAGTTGTTAGAACAATATTGTATTCTTGTATAATGTTGTATTATGCGAAATCTGATGTATGATCAGAGTGGTGCGAATTGATAGCAAGTTTTGTGAAGAGCCTATAAGCTATATCAGAATATTGAAGATATTCATCAGCAGTAAAAGGTTTTTGTATTCTATCTTTTGTATTGAAGATTATCATTGTATATTGCATGTTTGGGCAGTGAGCTCATCTTGCATACATTCATATTTTGTAATTCCAACTCCTAATAGGGTTGAGGCTTCTAAGAAGGTCTAAGTCCTCTAACAAGGACCAAGACACTATACAGATGTAATAGACTCCTAACATGGTCAATATCTTTAACCAGATACCTTTGATTAGGGGATCATTTGTGGGTACCATCCCCACTAGGGTTTTCCCTTAGCCAGGGTTTCCTCGAGAACAAACATAGTGTTATGAGTTCCTTTATTTTATGGTTGTGTTTATTATTTAGTTTATTTAGTTTAGTTTCTTATGCAAGTTACAAGTTAATTACATATATCCATAAGTGGACAAAAGTAAAAGTTTGTGAAATACTGATTCACCCCCCCTCTCAGTATTCCCTATTTCTAACAGAAAGATCTATTCTAAGCATAGGTATTATTGTTGTTATAATAATACCTAAACCTTTTTACATATTGCTTATGTACCATGTACTTCTCTACTCTTGCATAATTATCATTTAATTTCATTTATAGAAAGGATGAACTTCTTCTATACGCACTGACTACTACATAGGAATGGTGATCATGTCAAGAGGTTTGATTTATCAATTTGATAGTATACAAAAATGAAATCCTTTGAGTGATAAAAAATTAATTGATTTCGACTTGACAACAAAAGTCAATAAGATAATGTGAATTGTATTTCGTGCAAGCATTATCAATGGAACCTAACTCAATAGTGTCTAATTTTTGTAACCATACTAATAGCATGCTTATTTGCAAATTATTTTTAATAACAAACAATAATAAAAATATAATAAAAAGAGAACAAAATTCAAATTTTGAATCAATCCTACACAACTTAAAATCAAACTCAGTGAACAAAATCCACACAAAACAAAAATACAAACACTTAAAATCAAAGATACCTAGACATAAAAAAAACATATAGACCAAAATATGTGTAAGCCATATACAAATTTCACCATTTTGCTGTATTGACGGCATGCAGACGTATGCATGATTGTGCAAAGATTTAAAAATTGTATACATCAATCTCTTCCTAAAATATTGGAATCCTTTGTAAATTTGCCTGTCTTAATAACGTGACTCCACAAACAAAAAATAATATATATACATAATGGTTGACAAATTATCCTATACCTTTGTTTTTCTAAATTTTAATTAGCCCAATGATTAAGGGATCCTGATATACACAACTAAAAGTCAAAGTACACAAATGAATAAACAAATAAATACTAACAATAACAGTAATTTACAACGAAGACTTTCTTCCAATATTAATTTTTTATTGGGAAAACTATAAGAGAAGACAACCCTTAAGGAATATAATAATAAGCAACGTATGAAGCAAGAAATCAAGGAATATTGCAAGTGCTTTGAAAGGACAGGATCTTTTTATTTCAAATTAATTAGATTTTTAGATTTTATCAATATAGCTTTGTTTTATCAAGTAATTCATATTAAATAGGAGATACTTAAAATTTGAATAAAATATTGTCATGCTTTGTTTGAATATTGTAATTCATATTCAAACTTTTTATTATATGTTTAAAGTTTTTTTTTGAAGAGAGGGGTAAATGCTTTGACCTTAAGTTTATTGTAATTCGTACTCAAACTTTTTATTAAATGTTTTAAGTTATTTTTTAAGAGATGGAGGGGTAAACACTTTGACAAGAAGTTATGAATCGACAAGACCATAAATGGAGGACCTCATTTCTAATGGGATTTGAACCTTGATGACGAGAACAACACAACTTAAGCATCATAATAGAACACTGTTGACCATGACATGCTTTGAGTTGATATTCATTAACATGTTATATATATATATATATATATATATATATATATATATATATATATATATATATATATATATATATATATATATATATATATAATTTGTATGCATCATATTAATTATTTCAAACACTTCTTAGGAAAGGAAAGATTAATTGTATTTCAAATATTAAAAAAGTCTCATTGTTTTATCAAAACTTCAAAGTAATTGGAAGATATTTAAATTTGAATAACAAATAAATTGTAAAGTGTTTCTCTATAAACTTTTTCCTTTATTGGATATTTAAGTTAGACTTGAAAACTTTTTATGTATATTTTTAATATATCAATATGTTAAATATAATATTAGTAATTTCAAACCTCTTTCAACAAAAGCTAAAAGCTTTCTTCAAATTTGTCTCATTGAATTAAGCTTTTTGCTTTTTTTCAATACACCTATTATTTTATCAAATAGTTTAAAGAAAATGAGAGATACCTAAATTTGATAAAAAATTATCATGAGCTAACTTTTGTCTGCATAATATGCTTTATATTAGGTTTGTAACAATCCTTAACATACTCCTTTTTATACATTTTTATTAAATATTTTATTTTTATACATAATATTAATTGTTTAAATACCTCTTAAGGAAAAAAGGCTTACTTGACCCACTAAGAAACATATCAAAATAAAGATTTTTTTTAATGTCTTATTCAAATTATATGTTTTGGATTTTGTTTGAGGTATTTTATTATTTGATTAAGTTTGAAATAAATTTTTTTAACCAAGTTTGAAGTAACTTGGACAATTGATATGAATAAATTAGATTAGGTAAATTGTCACATGTCCTTATAAATTTTTGTATCTATGAAATGTTTAAGTTAGGTATGTAAAATTAACATATTTTCTTTTATATATTTTTTAATCATTTTTTAATTAAATATTATTTGTTTCAAAAATGTCATTTAAAAAAAAAATTAAAAAAAATTCTTATTTAAAATATGTCTCTCATTGAATTAAATCTTTGTCTATAGTCTAATATATCTATTGTTTTATCAAATAGTTCAAAGTAAATAAAAGATACCTAAATTTGAGTTGTAAATCAAATAAAGTGTAAAATATTTTAATTCAGATACTTTTGTTTCTGTCATATGTTTTAAGTTAGGTTAGGTTTGAAAACTAGTCTTAACATATCCACTTTTTGAATATGTTTAAATACTTTATATTTATTTGTATGCCTACTATTAATTTTTTCAAACGCCTCTTTAGAAAAAGGAAAGGCTCCTCCAATTTCAAATATGTCTTACCAAATACACCTTTTCCTTTTGTTCAACATACTCATGTTACTTTATAAAAATATCTTATAGTAAATAGGATGTACCTATATTTGATTGATAATATACTAGTTTAAAAATAAAGTGTTCTCACATTGAGATGTGTGACTACAACATGCTTTGAGTTCCAAAAATACACCCCTTTTTCATATTTGTTATTATTATTACAAAAGAAAAAAGAATTCCTTAAAATTAATCTAGTCTAATCTAATAACATACAAACACACTTTGTTTTATATACAACAACTCTCAAGGCTCTCCAACTCCCACTCTGCAACTCTTGCTCAACTAATTTCAAATTTCAAACTCACATGGTTGTTGACACAAGAGAGGGCTCTACCCCCCCCGCCACCCCCCCCACCCCTTAGCTTAACCCTCCTTTGAATACAAGGGAAACACCCTCTGGGGCCCTTGTTATGGATTTTGAATCTTTGCATGGGGATTCTATTGAATGTACGGTTGCAGAAGAAAAACCTTATAGGGATTCTTTGAAGAATTAAGAGGGTGAGAAAGACAAGCGAGAGCACTCAAAAAGAAACAAGAAAAGTATGTTGGTCAATGGGGCCCATGGGAATGAAGTGGGAAATTTCATGCCAGAATATGTTAGAACAAAGGAAGGAATGGAAATCCGACTATAAAATTTGGTTATGGATCAGATTGTTTCATCCATGAGAAATGCTTTGGTGGGTAAGTTCTTTTCCTTCAAAACAACTACAGATGTGGTCAGAAGATGGGTTCCTTCTAGGTGGAAGTTGAAAGGCAATCTATCTACTAGTATTATGCATGGAAGTTTTTTCCTATTTAAATTTATGATAGAAGAGGATCTAATTAAGATTCTATCTTTCTCATGAGCATACAAGAAGCACTATATGTCTTTATGTAGGTCGAAATCATTTTTTGACCCAATGGTGGACCCCAATAGAATGACATCGGTGTGGGTTTGCACGTCTAGATTATTACTAAATTATGGGACAAGTGGATCTTCAGATGGTTAGGTAACATCTTTGGACATTATGTAACTTCTGATGTTGTCAATCAAGAAGGTTCTAGGTTAGTCTTCACCCATTTCTGTGTCAATTTTGTAACCAATAAGACTCTCCCTATCTTCATCAATCTCCAATATAAATAGGGGAAGTGGGATCAACCTCTAGTTTATGATGAGAATGCTATGGTGTTCTTCCAGAGGTGTTCTAAATCAAACCATACTATATCTAATTGTAAAGCTACTATGGCCAAGGAGCCTAAGTTGAAAAATAAAACTTCTTCCTACCTACACATTAAGGAGACCTAGCATGAGGTTGGTGCTTCCTCAGGGGTTGAAGATCATCCCTTTATTAAGAGTTTGTTGACTTTGTTAAAATCTCCCAGTGGCTCCCTAATGCTATTATCTTTTGGTACTAGTGCTCTGGAGGAAGGAGATATAGATGCCAATCCTAAGGTAGACCAACTTCAGCCTGATGTGAATAGTTCACTCCCCACCACCCAATTTGGATAAGATGAGAAAGAAGATTGAAAGGGTAAATATCATGGAAATATTCTCCCTTCATAGATTTCAAATGATGTTTTGGTTCCTTAAGAGGGTGATTCCATGGTGTATATGACTGTCAAGGTTTCAATGAAACCGAGCATGTTTGATGGCCCTTTGGAGGACAAAAGTTTCCACTCCTTGGGGTATATACTACATGATGACACCTAGAAAAAAGATAATGGAGGAGGTACCACCTCCTCTATTTTGAGCCTTGTTTTAAATAAAGTTTCATTTGAACATGATGTTGATGATATTATAATAAAAAGTGTTATTGTTATCCCAAAAGCCAAGAAGGCATTTATTTCACTAGGAGCTTCAGCTAGTATAGGGATAACAAAGGAAGGGGAATGGCTAACCCCCCAAAAAACCCTTGGGGTAAGAAGGTGGATGTAGGATCTAAAATCAAAGTAGGCAACATTCAATATGACTAACAAGGTAAAGAGAAATTGCCAAAGGTCAAGAATTAACTCTAGATGTCAATTCCAAAACTAAGAAATGAAGTTCCCATTATGGAACATTAGAGGAAGGGATAGTCCTCAAAAGAAATATGTTTTAAAATTGGTAACATGGAGTTTAAATTTGATATTATTCTACTCCAAAAAGTGAAAATAACTACCTAGAACTTCTCAATAGTTTGTGATATAATAGGGCCAGGCTCATCCTACTCTATCAGTGATTATTTAGGATCCTTAGGAGGTTTTGTAATAATGTGGAAACCTAAAAAGATCAAAGGTGATGTTTTTTGCTTTCCAATAATTTCCTTGTTGTGAATTTCAATTTGGGGAGCTATGTGTGGCATCTTTTTAAGGTCTATGCTCCTAATACCAACTTTGGAAGAATGGGTGTGTGGGATGATATTTCCTACCCTTTTCCCCTCTAAAAAGAGGGGATGTCTAATTGACTATACTAATAGCATGTATGACCTATCATACTTTATCTGTAAGACTAACCTTTTTGATATTAAGTTTTTGAGTCATCCTTTAACTTGGTCAAACAATAGGAAAGATGACCACCTTATTCAAGTCAAGTTAGATAGGTTTCTTGTTTTTCTAGATGGGACATAGGTTTCATGCCTCTCTTAAGACACTTCCCAGAACTATCTTTGACCACAAGCCCATACTTTTGAGCTGGTTAGATAGACCTCCTTTTGGTGCCCTCCCATTTAGGTATGAAATTATGTGGGTTTCACACCTGAACTTTAAAGCTTGTATTCAGAGCTCATGGAATACCCCTATATAAGGATCAATCATGTACAAAGTCTCTAGAAATTAGAGTTAATAATAAATTGGGTGAAAGGGTGGAATAAATTTACTTTTTGACATATTTTCACCCAAAAAAAGAGATTAACTCTAAATTGGAAAATATTTACAATATGATGGCTGATAGTAATTTCTCTTATTCCCTTCATGAGGAGGAAGAAGAGTGTATAAGAATGTGGAAAGACAATATGAGGAATGAGGAGGTCTACTAGAAGAAAAGATTGAGTGTCCAATGACTTAAAGAAGGGGACATAAATTCTTCTTTCTTTCACAAATCTGCTAGCAAACATAAAAAGAGAAAGACTATAAAGAGTTTGATAGATGAATATAGTTAGGAAAATATTGATTATTTCTATATGGGAGAGATGGTCGTGCAATAATTTAAACAAATATATAGTGAAATAGGGGATTTGAGGTCTCAGGCCCTTGAAGATTATCTTCTAATTTTTCTTCCACATGCTTTGAGAGAGGAAGATAATAACCATATTTTGGCCCCCATTTTTGAATAAGTCAGGATAGTTGTCTTCTCCATGGGTTCTTACAAAGCCCTAAACCAGATGGCATTCCCCAAAATTTCTGCTAGAAAAATGGTCAGAACTCCCCTCAAGATTTGTGACAAGGGACTAACTGCCTCTTGTGGATTCTATAAGTCTAGGGTGAACCCACAATAGTGGGTTACACTTTTTTTCTTGAATGCACACTGAACTCTACATTTTGAAAAAAACTTTAAGATTCGAATGCATATTGTCGTTAAACTGTTTGAAATCAAAAGATGAAGTAAATTAGAGTGTTTTAGGATTTTCTATCTAGATTCTAAATATATTTTTTATTTTTATTTTTTAATTGATTTGAATGATTTTTTCTTTCTCTCGTGAAAATTGGTATGTTGCTAAAAATGTCATTTTCAAAGAGTTACATTGTTTTCATAGAGCATAACTTTTTTCTAAAATAGATATCAATGTGCTTCTTTCAAATTTAGTTTTGTAACATCCATACAATGGGAATGCAATTGGTTTGACTACATTATCATGATTATTGCATATTTTATTAATGTTTGAAGTTGACTAAACCATAATTTTGACATACCTTGACTACATAGCTTATAACTTGTCGTGTATTTGTCCAGTTTCATTTTTTTTTATAGAAAGAGAACTTCAATACCTTGGGCATAGATATTTTTTAGAATTTTTTTTCTCTCATTTACTATTTTTCCATAAGCATCAAACATAGAAGTAGGCATACGGTGAAATATCTTTGTTTAGTAAAACTAAAAATACAAAGTCATAATAAACTTAATATATATTAACATTATAATAATTAGAAAGATTTTTCTTAGTAGTACCTTACTACATAGATAGGTTTGTCAAATGGATTCATTTGATCTTAAAGATTTTTCTCAGTAGTACCTTACTACATAGATAGGTTTGTCAAATGGATTCATTTGATCTTCCAAAAGATAAAGACAAAGTGATTTTTTGTCAACATTTTAATAGGTATGAATGGGGAGTATAGATGTTATATCAATATTTTTTTTATCTAAGAGGATTTCAGCTAACCATTTATAATTAATTCCTTCAAATGGAACCTCTCAAGGTTTAAATCATCATATTTTATTAAAAATATGTTATTTTAGCAAAAATCAACATGTCTAAAAAAGTGTAACCCGCTATTGTGGGGTCACCCAGTTATATTTCTCTAAATCTTTATTTAGATTCTATAAGTTCACACAAAGTTTGATTTAGACCCATCCTTATTGTGTATCAAGAGTAATTTCACTACCCAGGTTGAATTTATCATTGCATATATAATACTTGTGTTGAGAAACTTCTACACTTCCTTTTGGACTAGAGGTTCTATTAGTGTATTAATTAGATGTTGTCTTTCTAAGAATGTCTTTTCATCAATTTTAATTCAATTTTCTGTATGTATACTAACGTATTGCAGGCCTTCAATTCTTCACATCTCCATACTATGACTTCTCAATAATCCTTAAGGTAATAGAGAATTTCATTCCTTTCCTGATTAGAGAAAACCTTCACAACTAAGACTTCTCTTTTATATTCTTTATTACCAAGGTTATGGATATTGTACTTGTCTCCCTTTGACTATGCACGTAGTTTTTTTCACTAATCAACTTTGTCACAATTAAACATTCTTTCAAACCATCCCTTCCAAGATAGTATTTTTATTAAGATTCATTATTGCTTCATATTACAACTTGGAATGTTCACAATCTTCATCATTGATAAATTATGCTTTGAAGATGTTATTTCTCATTATGAACTCTAAAATATATTAATCATCATAAAAAATTTAGAAATTTGTCATATTTTTTGGCACTGTAAGAGTAGAAACTAAGTCTACTAAAAAAACCTTCAATCTTGAGCCCTCCATTGGCTCGAGAAAACTAGCTGAAACTCTCAATGAAAAAAAAACATTGTTCCTTCCGTGTGGGATTGATCTAATATTAAAAGCATCAAAATCTTCAATTAGATCCCATACTCTATTCCTAAAGGCATTTAATCACTTATAATGAAAAATGTATTGATTGTGTACTTTTCTTATGGCTAGTTGAAACTCTCCTATGGACAAAAACTTCACTTTCTTCTTATGAGAGAGGAGAAACCCATGAATCAAGGCTTCATACTCAAAGCTTGTATGCAACCAAGAAATATTATCATTTGAGGATAATCAATTATAACCTTGTACCTTAGCCTTTTTTACTTTTACAACCATCAAACCTCAACCTCTACAATCCTTTGGATACATAAATATATGTGTGTGCATGTGTGTGCACATGTGTACATACATACATACATATATGTATGTATGCATATATGTATACATATATTATAATATATTATATTATACTATAATACATATATACATACATGTAATATTTAATATAAATAAAAAGAAAAAAATTACTCAAATTTATATCAAGTTGACTTCTAATAACTAGTTTAAAAGAGTGAGAGTTGCTAATTTTAAATTTTGAATCACTCTTATAAGATTTTAGATTGGACTCACACAATGAGATCAATCCAAGCTAGATATTAAAAAATATTGAGAAGAAAAACTAATATAGGACAAATTAGTAATGAGTGTTAATTAGAATAGATAACATAGGAGGCTAGACAAACAAGTAGCAACATGGCATAAACATAGACTTGCGAGACAAGTGAGTAATAAGAAAAAGACACAAATGTGCCTGGAAATTCTAAAATTCCATAAAATAATTATATATAGTAGGATTACAAAGGTTGAAAGAAATTGTGCTATTTGAAATCAATGAAAAATATGTTTGTGAACCGATCATCTAAGTATAGAGGAATTATCGATAATGGTATTAAAATAGCAATTAGAAATCTTGGCATATGAATAGGGGTAAAAATGGATTCAACTCTATTTAGATGTAAGGGGAAGGGGGAAGATATGAGATTTATCCTCAAACCCAAATTCCCAAAGAAGAGATCCAATTTGATCAACCAAGAGGTTAATACACAATCAAATCAATTTATGGAGAATATGGAAGAGAGAGAGTAAATCCAATATTTCCCTATGAATGAAATTTATGCTTGGAATATGAAATCTAACTGAAATACAAATACTAACCTCAAATTAGGGTAGATCTAGAAAATGTTAAATTTTGATGTCTGTGTGTACTTTCGGGTAATTCTAAAACTTGTTCTGGACTGGAAATGCCGAGACAGAGAAAACCTAGAAATCTTTCTCCAAGATGAGCTCAAGTCAAGTTTGACCCTCATAAAAGGTCAAATACTTCATTCTTTACTTGAAGTCCGATTCGAATTCTGTTCGCAGATCTTGGAAGTTTGCCGAAAAAGGGTATCCAAATTTGCTCTCAGATCTGAAATTTCACACCCGTACCTAGAAGAAAATGGGGTTTTTTTTTGTATGGGGGGTTTGCCTTGGTCAAATCCCAATTTAGGAATTAACCTTGAAATTGAATTGAAATATAGTGTGCATAAACAAAGTAATTGAAACAAATCACCTCGCTTATGTTGAAGTCCTTGTAGAGGATTTGAATCCTCAAATCCACAAGTAGGAATGCTTCAATGGATGTAGGATGAATGTAGGATGTCTCCAATCAATGGCATTTGATTTTCAACACCAATCTTGACTTGATCTTTACATAGGAGAGGGCTTGAATGAATGTGGAAGGATGGATCATCAAAGGGGGCTCCAAAGAGATTGAATCCTTCAATAGCTAACAATGGATCTCCTTGATGGATGGATGCTTGAACACTTGAATGCTTGAAGGCTTGCAATTTCTTGATTGAATTCACTTGCTTGCACTTGAGAGCTCACTCATGAAATTTCTTGAGATGTGATGTGAATAATGGATGTGAAAATGAGAGAGGAAGGCCTCCTTTTATAGTGAACTAGGGCACAATCCTCTAGAGGGGCCACCTTGGAGAATTAAATCCCAATTAGGTCCTAACCTTTAGAAAATATACCTAGATTAAATGAAATTAAAGGATTTACCATCCTAAAACCAAAAATGATTAACCCGGAGGTGGGAAAATAAATATCCCGAAAGTCCGAATCCTAGAAATCCAAGAATCTGGAAATTTGAATGAGGGGGGAAAAATCAAGGTTAGACCTAACCTAGTTAGGTTTGATCTCAATCTTGACCTAGTCAAGTTCAAGCTTGATCCTGACCTAGTCAAGATCGACCTTGAATTTGACCCTGGGCCCAGATTCAGTCAGAGCCAGGTCAGTAGGTCCCGAGGATGCCCAGAAACCTAGAAATGATATCAGACAGGGATAGAATGTCAGGGATAGACATAAAATCCTATGATGACTATGATGAAAGCCAGGAGGACCTATTTCTGAATCCTACCTAGAAAATAGAGCCATGGAAGAGGGAAATTAAGGAGAATCCTCAAGATCCTAACCCTAATTTCACCTAGAATGAAGAAATCAAGTGCTCGAAAGAAGTGGAAAGTGGGGAGAAAGCCAAATACATGCAAAGACCCAATCAAGGCACTTAACATGACCCCAAACCACTTACTCAGAGGGCTACATGCTCTTATCATGGAAGTGCTTCCATTTTAAGATGATACATTAAGCCCCCACTTTAGCAAGAGTATGGACTCGATGCAAACTCTTGGTAAAGGAGATCAGAATGAAAAGATAATCTTATCCTAGATCACAATAAGAGAGACATCTCTAGAGAGAGAAAGAAGGTATGATTACCTCACCCAATGAGAACTTATGTCCCATTGTGAATCACACAAGAAAATGGTACAAATGGAAAGATGGAATTGAACCGCCTAGTGAATGTGGCTACTCACTAGTCAACCCATCAAGGATTCATCCTTAGGAATATTCTATTCCATAAGAATAAAACTAAAAAAAAAAGAGATCCAATCTTAAGGACACTTCCGACCTTAAGGGATCAAAATATATGTATATTTGAAACTGGAAGGATCAAGAGATCCTAAAATATAAACCCATGCTTTAAGGATTAATTACTAATCCAAAAAGGGAAAAAGTATCTTGAAAAATATGTATGTATTGAAAAGTGCGTGTGTGCAATAGGTGAGCAGAGCGTATGCCCCCATGTTAAAGTCATTTCTAACACTTTAACAGGAGCAATGGCTTTAACAGAAACATAAACAACTCCACTGATTATGTTTCCATGTCGAGATGCCCCCAGATGAAGATAAATCAAGGGAAATATCATAGAAACATACAAAGAACACATAAGGGATCTACCTACCGTGGGGTCAGTATGATCATAAGATAATATATATATGATATTATTGCAAATGAATTGACATCATTCCCCAAAGAAAGTATAACTACAATCACAAAGGAGGAAAGATCACATAAGATATACGAAGGAGAATCTTTTTGGACCATGACATGGAGACCCAAAAGAATTAGTGCTACCATATTTCGAATCCAAGTAGATTACACAAGGAAACATTTACAAACAATAGCACAGTTACAACATAACATTGAACAACACATAGAAGAATAGAGATACATATAGAAGAATTTGAACAATAGTTTTGACTCCTTTATCACCTTGCACCAACTGAGTAACAAGGATCATATAAAAGAATCTAACAACATTTAGAAAACACATTATGGGAGAAGCACAGTACAGTAGGCAAACACACAACAAAGCTACCATGAAGGACAAGTCGATCAAGCGTGCCACCTACTTTCCCCATCTCATTGTATATCATTTAGGGAAGGTGGGTAACTCGCAAGAGGGACTATATCCAACATAGTAGGAATGATAGCCAGTTCCAAACAAGAATCCTCTTGAGAATCACTATGTTTGACACTAGGTGTAAGAGTCAATTGTGATGAAAGCATATTAGGTAAATCAATGTCAATGTCAATAGTTTCATATTCATCATTAACATCATCAGTATCATCAAGAGTATCTTCTTCATCCAAATTAATCAAAATAGGATCTAAGATACAAATAGAATAATCATAACCATGCATGTGAACATCATTATTAGTAACAATCTGTTCTACCACATTATGCCTAGGTTTATCCGTAGAAGGTAAAGATCTTTGAGTTTTAGCATGAGCATGATGCTTTTTACGATGTTCATTAGTAGATCAATTACATTTTGATTTATTTGAAATAGGTTGAGAACTAGGAGGAATAGTCATAGGGTCCTTCATAGGTTCTTTAGGAAGATCAATAGGATTATTAACCATAGGAGAAACAATCACAGGATCTTTGATAGGTTCAGTAGAAGGAACTTGATTAACCAAGCTAGAAGTCATAGTTAAAGGAGGTATTGAGGGTGTAGGTAAAAGACCATGATTAAGATCCCTAGGAGGTGAAATTAATTCAAGAATTTTATCATGTTTATAGGCGTGATATGATCGAAAAAGATTATCTGGTTGAGGAGGACATGAATTAGGTGATGAAGGCCAAAAGAAATCAAGAGCAACACAATCTCTAGGCCTCGAAGGTTGATATAGACTATGATTAATGTCTTCACTTCTTCATAATAAATGAACTTAAGACACTTATGGATAGGTGAAGCAACAACATGCATGGTGGATAACCAAGGCAAACCTAGCTTAACTTGAAATTGATCAGAAGTAGGAACAACAACAAAGGTAGTGTTCACAATTTTCCCACAAAGTTCAACTGGTAAAGTAATAGAACCAAAGGATGGATAAAGAAAACCATTGCAAGTTCAAATCCACACATCCAATGTATCATAAAAGTCACATTGTAAGCTTTACATAAAAAGATTTTCTTCAGTGATAACATTGACTAAGGATGTAGGATCAACAAGACAACCACGAGTAGGTATCTGAGAAATCCTAGCAGCAATGTAAAGGGGACCATCAGGAGCCTTAATAGTCTCAGAGTCATCAAAGGTAATCAAAATTTCTCGAGGTCTTTTATTCTTAAATTGTTGTCAAGGTTTAGGTTGAGTTTTCATTTTAGGTTTAGGTTTTGGTCAAGGTTGAGATTGAACTTGAGGTTGAATCTGAGGTTGAGGTTGAAGTTAAGGTTGAGGTGGAGATACAGATTGAACAACATGCTCCACTTGATTAAAAACATGATTGAGATCATCCATCTTTGAATCATACATAATTTCCATAGCAGATGGTTAAGCAATAGTATTAGTATCATGCGTAGGTAAAGGGTTCGTATAAATTTGAAGGTTCTGATTAGGAGGAGAGACAAATTTATTCCCACTACTATCTAGATTATCAACAGATAAAGCCTTAAAATCAATTAGATCTTGAACCTTATGTTTTAAAGAATAACATTTCTTAGTATCATGACCATTCTAACAATGATATTGACAAAAAAAATTTTGATCAAAAGATTTAGATGCAATTGTAGCAGGTAAAAGAGGTCAAATAGGAGGTAAAGTAATCATATTAGCAGCTAACAACCTATTCATAATAGCATGTAAAGATTCAGAAAGAGGAGTAAACACATGATTTAATCAAAAAGCAGTTGATGCAGAAGTGGCATTGTGAGATGCAATAACAACTTGAGCAGCAACTGCATTTGCTTGTTTGTTTATCTTGACATAGTTGTTGAATTTTTGAAACTTGTTTGGATTAGGAGCAACATCACTCTTATCAACTAGAACAGGAGCCATTGGAGTGTTGCTCTCAAATTGACTCACTTGTAATTGATAATGATGAAGCACTGCACAAATTTGTTGAAAAGAGGTAAATTCAGTAAGCAGAATCTTATCTCTAATATCCTTTTGCAAATTTGAAATAAACATACATTGAATATCAATATCAGGAACAAGATATGAAATCTGAGCATGCAAATGCTTAAATCTATCAATAAATTCAGTCAATTTTTCCTTAGCATTTTGTTTACAATGCATCAAATCAGTCAAAGACACTTATGGACCAATATTATTTTGAAATTGTTGAATAGAGGCATTAGCAAGTTGTGGAAAGGAATCAATAGAATAATGAGGCAAAGAACAATACCATTGTAAAGCTTTGTCACAGAAAGTTCTAGCAAACAGTTTGGCTAAAATCCTATGGTCATGAGCATAATCATTACAAAGGATTTGGAATGTTTTAACATGATGAACAGGATCTCCTTTTCCATTATAATTCTCAAGATGAGGCATCTCACCTTGCTAAGGAATAGGAGTATGAATGATGTCTTGGGACAAGGGACTTCCCATGTCACATGTAGGAATACTAAACTTGTTTTGAGTTAAAGAAGCAAGTTGTTGTAAGGATGACATAGTCTAAGCCAAACTAATGATTGTTGAATCATTAGAGGAAATAGGATGAGTAGCAACATTAGACACACTAGGTAAAGTGTAAGAAGCTATAGGAATAGAAGACACAACTGGAGGAACACTAGGAACTACAGTTGGAAGTGGATTGGAATAAGTAAAAGGAACATTATGATATGAAGGTTGTGATGTAGGAAGGGACATAGGAGGAACACTCATAGGAACAAAGGGAACCGTCACAGTCACCAAAGGAGGAGTATAGATAGGAATACTAGGTAGAGGATTAGAAGGAGGTTCAACACTAGTGATAGGAGGAATCAACCCTAAATCTTGAGCTTCTTGAACTAAAGTTTTAACATTTGAATGCACAAGGTGAGTAATACCATGAAAGAGGTTAACACCTTGATCACTATCATGGAGAAATTTCTTAACAGCCTCTATAGCTTGAATGGAATCTTGATTATGGTTCTGTTGAAGAAGCCAATTACCCATTTTATCAAGTTTAGTGGAAAGTTTTTGGACTTGCTCAGGAGGAACTCTTAAAGCATGATCCTCATCATGAGATGAGTGAGAAGAGTTTTGCTCCATAGTAGGATTGGAATCATGAAGAATCAAGTTATCATCTGAGATCCTAAGGAAAGGAGAGGAAGATTCAGGATCAAAGGCACCCATGAGTCTACGACTTCATCTAATTGAAATATTATAAGTAGGACTAGTGGTAGTAAAGCTCATAAACCAATGTAATGCAAATGAACTAAACTAAAGACACATAAAGCATGAATATCAAATTAGCATTCAAGATCTAACACAAAGGAAAAATATAATAGTAACAAGATAAAAGGAAAGCACAATAAGGCATGCAATTCCACAATAAGAATAGAGAGGAATCTAACATAAAAAAAGAAAGAGAGTAAGCTAGTTGGGTTCACCAAAATGAATAGGGGTAAAAATGGATTCAACTCTATTCAGATGTAAAGGGAAGGGGGAAGATATGAGATTTATCCTCAAACCCAAATTCCCAAAGAAGAGATCCAATTTGATCAACCAAGAGGTTAATACACAATCGAATCAATTTATGGAGAATATGGAAGAGAGAGAGAGAGAGTAAATCCAATATTTCCCTATGAATGAAATTTATGCTTGGAATATGAAATCTAATTGAAATACAAATACTAACCTCAAATTAGGGTAGATCTAGAAAATGTTAAATTCTGATGTCTATGTGTACTTTCAGGCAATTCTGAAACCTTTTTGCACTGGAAATGCCGAGACAGAGAAAACCCAGAAATCTTTCTCCAAGATGAGTCTAGGTTGGGTTTGATCCTCATAAAAGGTCAAATACTACATTCTTTATTTGAAGTCTGATTCGAATTCTGTTCACAGATCTTGGAAGTTTGCCAAAAAGGGTATCAAAATTCTCTCTTAGATCTGAAATTTTGCACTTGTACCTGCAAGAAAATGGGGGTTTTTGTTGTATGGGGGGTTTGCCTTGGTCAAACCCCAATTTAGGAATTAACCTTGAAATTGAATTGAAATATAGTGTGCATAAACAAAGTAATTGAAACAAATCACCTCGCTTATGTTGAAATCCTTGTAGAGGATTTGAATCCTCAAATCCACAAGTAGGAACGCTTCAATGGATGTAGGATGAATGTAGGATGTCTCCAATCAATGGCATTTGATTTTCAACACCAATCTTGACTTGATCTTTGCATAGGAGAGGGCTTGAATGAATGTGGAAGGATGGATCATCAAAGGGGGCTCCAAAGAGATTGAATCCTTCAATAGCTAACAATGGATCTCCTTGATGGATGGATGCTTGAACACTTGAATGCTTGAAGGCTTGCAATTTCTTGATTGAATTCACTTGCTTGCACTTGAGAGCTCACTCATGAAATTTCTTGAGATGTGATGTGAATAATGGATGTGAAAATGAGAGAGGAAGGCCTCCTTTTATAGTGAACTAGGGCACAATCCTCTAGAGGGGCCACCTTGGAGAATTAAATCCCAATTAGGTCCTAACCTTTAGAAAATATACCTAGATTAAATGAAATTAAAGGATTTACCATTGTGAAACCCTTAATAATTAACCTAAAGGAGGAAAATAAATATCCCAAAAGCCCGAATCCTAGAAATCCAGGATTTTGGAAATTTGAATGAGGGGGGAAAAATCAAGGTTGGACCTAACCTAGTCAGGTTCGACCTCAATCTTGACCTAGTTAGGTTTGAGCTTGATCCTGACCTAATCAGGATTAACCTCGAATTTGACCTTGGGCCCAGATTCAGTCAGAGCCAAGTTAGCAGGTCCTGGGGATGCCCAAAAACCTAGAAATGATATCAGACAGGGACAAAATGTCAGGGACAGACATAAAATCCTATGATGACTATGATGAAAGCTAGGAGGACCTATTTCTAAATCTTACCTAGAAAATAGAGCCATGGAAGAGGGAAATTAAGGAGAATCCTCAAGATCCTAACCCTAATTTCACCTAGAATGAAGAAATCAAGTGCCTAAAAGAAGTGGAAAGCGGGGAGAAAGCTAAATACATGCAAAGACCTGATCAAGGCACTTAACATGATCCCAAACCACTTAATCGAAGGGGTAAATGCTCTTATCATGGAAGTGCTTCCATTTTAGGATGATACAACATATATGTGTAAATAGGTTTTGGTTTTCATAAACTTGTAGTATTGGAAATAGGATATTGATAATATTGTGCAATTTGTATGTAAGGAAAATATTCACTTGAGGTTGCAAGGTTTGTATAAGGTACAAATATGAAAATAACCAATAAACACTATAGAATATAACATATAAGGCCCACACAAACATCTAATTATTTATTCAAGAGTAAAAGGTATGCTTAGAAATTATGAAACTTGGGTTAATGAGTTTGACTCAAAAACTACACACTTGAATAATGATTGTAATATCACAATGGTGAGGTATTACTTTGCAATGACTATAGAATATCACAACTAAATGCAAAAACTATAAATTCATAGATTTTATAATTTATTTTTTATCAAATTGAGAATTCATAAGATTGTAAATAGATGTTTGACCCTAATTAAATTTGAGATGTAAATATTAACAATGATCATTTAACATTTTGACATTGAAACAAAAAATTTAAAGTAAAACAAATTGACTCTAAGAACTATGAAAAAGGTAAATTAAAAGAATGAAGTCATAAATTTTTGCATATGGCTATGGTTTAAAACATATGGATAAAATGACACATGTCATAAAGATAAATAACTAATTGCAAGATGGAAATACTCTAAGCATTAGAATCACAATATAAAGTTAATCATATAATTGAGATTGTTAATGATAAGGCATTGAGAGAGGGGGGGGGTGAATCAGTGCAACCATAGATCTATATAAACTTTTTCTTAACTTGAAGATTATTCAACATGAAAAAGTAAATATTATATAGAAACATAACACATAAAACATCCACACAATCATCAATATAATAACACCAATCTTTTGCATGGAAACCATTGTTAGAGGGAAAAATCATGGTGGGAATTGTCACCCACTAATCTCACTAGTGTACTAAATAATATATGCCCTATCAGGAGAAATTACAACACCTTGCTAAGGGTATACTTGGTTAAGAGTATCTATATCCCAAATTGATGCAGGGGCATCCAAGCTTAAGGTAGGGGCATTCTTTGTCCTCGGTAAACTGCATGGAGTGTTTGTGTTTTGGCAGGTTTTTACTCGGTTGCAGCCTTGACCGACGGTGTCGATCATTGAAGGAGGCTCAGTCACTGAAGGAATTTGGTAGTCTCTGGTGCTCGGTGAAACTATTGCTCAATCATGCTTGCGGTGCTCAGTCGATACTAGTGCTCGGTGATGCCTAGCTTTCTTGGTGAATTTACTATCGCTTGGTAGTTCTGACTTACTGATTGGAGTTCTGTGTGATTTGTTGGGCCGACTTGATGTATTTATTGTTGGTAGCCATTGTCTTGGGCTGACATGCAGAATTAGATGTTTGTATACATTTGTAAGCCAAATTGTATGGTATTTAATTATTATTTTTAGGAGTTACGGGTTTCATCCAACCAACTTGTGGTTGATGATTAGTATTTAAGGAGGGCGTGGGTAGATGTTTAGGAACATATTTTGAGAGATCAGAACTTGGAGAACTTGGTAGATCTAGAATTCAGATGTGAAGCTAAAGTTGGCGAAGTTGCGAAAAAGTTCTTGATGTTCTTGCAGATCATATTGTAATCTGATAGTCCTTTGTAGCAGAGCTAGCGGTTTGTATACTTGGGAACAAGGAGATTACTTGGAGGCTTCCGAGCTCAAGTTTAGATCTACCTTAGGGTTTCCATTGGCTTCTGATTATCTTCATAGCTGAACTAGCTGAGATTGTATTGGATCTAGTTGTGGATCTTGCTGAATTGTTTCATTTTGTATTTGGCCCTAACCCGGAAGGCCTTATAGCCAGGCATGTTAATGCAAATTACTTGAAACATTTAAGGTTTTTCCCATTGTGTTGAGTATTCCACTGTATAATTCTTTTGGCTGCAAGGTTTGGACTATCCTTTATTAGATCCACCATCCTTGACTGCATAAGGTGGTATCAGAGAGAAGTTTGTTCATGTTGGAGTGAAAGCTTGATCTTGTTGAAGCAGAAGTTTGACCTAGCAAGGCTGATCTTGCGAAGTTGATCTTATTGGAGCAGAGATTGTGTGCAATCTAAATTGCAGATTCAAAGTACTGAACTTGTGAAATTGTGCCCTAGTTATTTACAAGATTTCAGGTTGAGATCTGACTTGTTGCAGCTTGGAAATTATCACAAGGTGGTCGGTGTAGGTTTGTTGCAGAGGTTTTCTCTTATTCTTTAAGGATGCCTCTGAGAATATTGGACCCTAGAGTTATTTCTGATCTTTGTGATACTATTGAATCCCGGATCACAGAGAAGGTGAGATCAAATTTTAGATCTGAGATGGAATTGATGAAGAATTATATGGTCACCGAGATCATGAGAACTGTTGCTGGTATACCTCAGAATGTTGGTACTGAGGATGGCTATGAAGAAGTTTTTTAAGAATTTGAAACTGCTAGATCTAGTGGTGATGACTGGAGGAACAGATGTGGTGAAGATAGAACTACTCGGTTGCCTAGACCTGCTGCTCAGTTTAGTAATTACCAAATGGAAGTTTCTACTTTCTCTGGTACTTTGAAGCCCGACAATCTAATTGATTGGATTGGTGAACTTGAAGATTTCTTTGAGCTGGAAGAAATTGAAGATACTCTTTGAGTGAGATTAGCACAGACAAAGTTGAAAGGACATGGTGCTCTTTGGTGGAAGGAACTACAAAGAGACCGAGAAGATGAAGGTGAAACAAAGATCAATCGGTGGAGATTGATGGTGACTAAGTTGAAATCTAAGTTCATACTGGCTAACTATGAGCTTGACTTGTTTAAGAAGTTGCAGAATCTAAAACAAAAGGATTTGTCTGTTGAAGATTATACTGAGGAGTTCTACAAACTTACTATTTGGTCTGGACACCGAGAGCTTGGTAAGGAAAAGGTAGCTCAGTATGTGAATGGACTGAGATTCAATATTCAAGATGAGCTTGGTATGATGAAGATTGATTCCATTGAAGATGCTTATCAGTATGCTCTGAAGGAAGAAGATAAGTTGAAGAGGAAACAACCTAGTAACTCCTGAGGGAAAGAAAAGGTTGATCACTCGGTGAAGGAGAAACCGACTGATGCAGAAAATGAACAGAAACCTGTGGAACCAAAGAAGAAGACATGTAGGGTTATCTTTAAGGGTACTTTCTATAACTGTGGAGAGGAAGGACACCATTATTTTGAATGTGCATAGAAGAAGGTTGACCGATGAACTACTGTGATGAATGAGATCATTTAGAATGAACCTGAATCAGAGAACTTGCTGCTTCGGTGAACATTGCTCGATACAAAGGATGAACCTTGTCAGAGGAGTAACTTGTTTAGGACCCGATGTAAGATTGAAGGTAAACTTTGTGATGTTATTTTCGATAGTGGTAGTATTGATAACCTTGTTGCTGAGGACTTGGTTCAGAAACTCAGTTTGAAGAGAATGAAACATCCTTGTCCTTATAGGCTTGGCTGGTTACAAGATGTTCATGCTTTGGAAGTTAGAGAACAATGCTTCATTGATGTTCAGATTGGCCAGTACAAGGATCTTGTGCTTTATGACATCATGAAGATGAATAGTTGTGATATATTGCTTGGTAGACCTTGGCAATATGATTGCAGAGATATTTATGACTGTGTAGAGAATGTGTTTATTGTTGAGAAGGATGACAAGAAGTTTTCACTGATGCCTTCGATGGATACAACACTCGGTAGGAGAAGCCTAAGTATTGGTAGCCAAGTTGAGATTGTGGATCCTAAGAAAATGAATGATCAGTATGAAGAACCTACCTATACATTGTCAAGAAAAGACTTGAAGAGACAGAGGAAATTGAAGTGGAAGACTTTGCAAGCAGAAAAGGTGGACTTGTATGTGAAGAACTAGTTTGGGATTTATGTGTTGAATCCTGAAAGATGTTCTTC
Source organism: Chamaecyparis obtusa (assembly GCA_027943335.1). NCBI lineage: Eukaryota > Viridiplantae > Streptophyta > Pinopsida > Cupressales > Cupressaceae > Chamaecyparis > Chamaecyparis obtusa. The sequence continues at coordinate 756,346 of BSBK01005195.1, read as the reverse complement.
TCACATATGAACATCTTTTGGAACCTAGGGTGTCTGATGCAGGGGCATCCAATGTTAAGGTAGGGGCATTCTTTATCCTCGGTAAACTACATGGAGTGTTTATGTTTTGGCCAATTTTTACTCGGTTGCAGCCTTGACTGACAGTCTCAGTCATTGAAGGAGGCTAGGTAACTGAAGGAATTCGGTAGTCTCTAGCACTTAGTGAAATTGTTGCTCGGTCATGCCTATGGTGATCGGTCGATATTAGTTCTCAGTGATGCCTAGCTTGCTCGGTGAATTTACTGTCACTTGGTAGTTCTGACTTACCGATTAGAGTTCTGTGTGATTTGTTGGGCCGACTTGATGTATTTATTGTTGGTAGCCATTGTCTTGGGCTGACATGTAGAATTTAATGTTTGTATACATTTGTAAACCTACTTGTATGACATTTAATTATTGTTTTTAGGAGTTAAGGGTTTCATCTAGTCGGCTTGTGGCTGATGATTAATATTTAAGGAGGGCTTGGGTAGATGTTTAGGAATAGATTTTGAGAGATCAAAACTTGGAGAACTTGGCAGATCTAGAATTCAGATGTGAAGTTGAAGTTGGTGAAGTTGTGAAAAAGTTCTTGATGTTCTTACATATCAGATTTTAATATGATAGTCCTTTGTAATAGAGCTAGGGGTTTGTATACTTGGGAACAAGGAGATTACTTGGAGGCTTGTGAGCTCAAGTTTAGATCTGCCTTAGGGTTTCCATCAGCTTCTGATTGTCTTCAGAGCTGAACTAGCTGAGATTGTATTGGATCTAGTTGTGGATCTTGCTGAATTGTTTCATTTTGTATTTAGCCCTAACTCGGAAGGCCTTATAGTCAAGCATGTTAATGAAAATTACTTGAAACATTTAAGGTTTTTCCCATTATGTTGTGTATTCCACTGTGTAATTCTTTTGGCTGCAAGGTTTGGACTATCCTTTATTGGATCCACCATCCTTGACTGCATAACAAATAAAAGCTATTACAAAGTCCTATTAGGAACTACCTGTATGCACCCTAAAATGGTCGCCTAGACTTTGGGCCCCCATTCGGCAATTTATCAAATCCCTGAATCAATATTTTAAAAAATCAGCATTTTTCAATTATATCAATTTCCTTGATCAAATCCTATTTTATCATTTTTGATTATTTTCCTTGGGCTAACCATTTTATCCTAAGTCTTTATTTATTTAAAAAGAATTTCCTCCCCTTTTATTAAATAAAAATCTCCTACTTTACCTCTTATCCTAAGTTGCACAAATAAAGCATTATTCTTATTTTATAAAAAGAAGAAAAGAACTTTTTGTCTCATATGGACACAAAAGTCAACTCTTATTTTCTCATTGGAGGATATTTGTGCACATGGATTGCTCCTCTTTCAAGCTCCACCCTTGATTAAATCTTTTGCCTCTTAATCTCCATGGTCCATTCCTTTTCAATTCCTTTAAAAGGAGAGCTCTTTTCTCATTCTAGGATCCCAACTTTTTATGCTAATCTTATGCTGCCAGATTTCTTGGAGACTTTGGAGCTTTTGGAGATCATTATTGCATTCTAGTTTCATTTCTTGCATCGTAGCTTTCATGGCATCTAGCTTAGTTTCCTTTATGCTTTAGATTAACTCACATAGCTTAATTAGCAAGGGTTTTTAATACTTTCCTTTCATAGCTTAGCTTGCATCTTCATTTTTAGCATAGCTTGCATTGCATTGCATCTTCATTGTTGATTTTTGAGGATATTGGCATTCTTTCCCTTGTCTCTTTGAATCTCCCATTGTGTGGTTTACTAGCAAAGTTGCATGCTTCAATAGCTCTACCTGAGAGCACCATCAACATCCTTGTGACTCCATGCCTAGGGAGCTCTAGGTCGCTTTCTCAAGGTTTCCCATTCATGGATTCCTTTGGAAGTAATGATTGAGAGAAGTGCACTATTTAGTGTGTATATTTTGGCACTCACTGTGGGGCAGAACATACTTGTTTTGTCCTTCATTTTCTGCATTTCTGTCATTTTTTTCTTTAATATTTGCTTGCTATTTTGTCAAAATTTGCTCTTTAGTTTTTTCTGACAAAATTATCATGCGACAATTTTCCAGTGTCGTACGATAGTTTCTTACATACTAGTATGATATTTTACCAGTTATAATATTGCACGCTTTGATAGATTATATCACACTCTTGTTCTGTTCTCTGTGACATGCAGGTATCAGGAATTATCGCTCGGAGATATATTATCGCGCCATTACAAGATGAAATATCGCACGACTATTTCTCTGACATAAATATCCCCAGGCTTGGCAGTGAGCAATTTTTGTCATTTCTTTGCAACATTTACTTGGTTTTGATTCAGATTTCTGATTTAGTGTTGTAGGACAAGGGTCTATTTGCATATTTAATTTGGTTTTTGATGTGCTAACCCTTGTAGGGCTAACAAGTGGTGTTTGTAGATGCTCCTATTGCTTGATTTTTTTCTTGAAAGAACACATGTCAAAGCTTCAAATGCACAAGGGCTACTAATGGTTTTTGTAGGGCTTCCCAAAGCATAAAAACCAATCAAGTGCTTGTTTAATTGCTTTCTTTTGAGTGCGGCATATACTAGTTGTTTCATTTCATAGGCACTTAATATCTTGTTGTAGGAATCTTTGGGTGGTAGGAGAAGTATGCTCTTCACCCTTGTGGTGAACCAGAAAATCTTGACCCATCTTTAGATTTTGAAAGCAAGAGGGTAATTGAACCTTTGCTTGGTGTGTTTGGGAGATATTTTTGAGCTAGGAGATTATGCTCCTCACCCTTGAGGTGAAACATAAATCTTGACACTCAAAGGTTGATCCACTCTTTGTTTAGCTTTTAGAATCCTTTAGCGGGCCTGCTCTTGAGCAATCAAGAGGAACGACCCAAGTGGGGACAAGATTTTTTCCAGCTATTCCAACCCACTATAAACTCAAGGCTATCAAGGACACAAAACCTTGGTAGATGTAGTACTTGTCTTCACTTGATGTGAGTACTTGTGGGATTATGACCATGAGGAAAGTGTTGAGCAAGAATGCTTAAGGTACTCTTGTGGCCGTGAGGTCTGTTACTTGCCGCAAGGTAAGGAGTCCCTTTGGAGAGCAAGAGGGGTATTATGAACAGAAGCCCTTATTAAGAACCATAGATAGAAGCCACCCTATTTTTCCGCTTAGCTTCTTGGTGAAAGGATTGATCCTAGTGGACTAACCTGGATCAGCCCAAGATTACTCAACATCTGTGTTCCTTTGGTTGTGTCATTGGCACTTCCACAACAAAGCCAATATCTATTGTGGGCAACCACTTTGTGTGAGGCAATGGAGCATCAAGTGTGGGCCAAGTTGTTAAGTATTGAGCCATTGCATTTTTAGGCTAGTAAGTGCTTGAAGTGTTCTCACTGTGATCTACCCATGTAAATGTTCTCAAATATCAAACATCACGGTAGCATTCATAGGATTTTATTGCTTTGATATCACAATTGCTTGTCTTGGCAAGGTTGCTTTTTCCCTTGTGCAAGTGTTTTATGACATGTTTGATCACCTACTGTTTGCAAACCTATCTATTTATTGCTGTCGCTATGCTTGAAATCAAAAAATCCAACCTTGAAACTAAAATTTTGAACAAACTACCCTTAAAACTGAGATTTTTAGCACTCACTGATCAAGAGTCGTACGATCCTAAAATTGTATCGCACACTGTACTGAGAATTATCATGTGATAGTTCATCACTGGAAGACTATCGCACTGCTTGCTTGGAAAGTATCGCACAGGCTGCCTGGAAACTGTCACCCTGTCTACTACAAAATATCACCTGCTCAAAAATTATTACACTGTTAGCCTGGAAACTATCACACAGAGTCTTTTTGCTACCTATCTGGTTTATGCAATTTTCAGTCTTTCCTTAGTCAACTAGATTTTAGTAGGTGACCTACTCTACTACTAGAAACTTTTTTGTACCTTGGGTTCTTGATTTTAGACCCCTTGAATTAGTTTTCTCTGATTTTACAAAGGAGTCTTGCTTGGCATCAATAAGTTAGGAATTATCCTTGTTGAAAAAGTACACCTTTAGATTCTTTGGTAACATGCTTGGAGAGTTTTAGTACTCTTTTGTCCAATTCACCTCCATCAAATTCAATTTCAATTATATATTTGGAAAATCCATCCTCCTGGTCCATATGTGTTAGGATACTCATCCTTTTAGTATACACCTCTGTGGCAGTGTTGGTTTGCACTTTTTGCAACTTTCTATCTTACCATCTCTTTTTTTTGGACAATTGAACACTTTCACTATGCTTGTTTGATATTGACATTTCATAAGGTCATCTTATCACTAAGGGTCTATTTCTTTCATGTCGGTTACAAAAAGGTACCAAGTTAGTCAAGGAAAATGACCTCAAGTTGTCTTTGAACAATTACCCTTAGTCCAAACTTGTCAAAAGAAAAAGGGCAAGAAGCCCATCTTTGATCAATCACCTAGGAGCAAGTTTGAGGCTTGGTTTAACTTGAAGAGCAACCCTAGTGAGTTGAGTACCTCTTTACCATCCTCTCAATCAAATATGGACATGAGCTACACTTTGACTAGAAAACAAAGAGAAGCAATGGATCAAACTCTTGATAACATTTTCCAAAGACATAGGGATAACATGTTGTTTGCTGATGACAACCAACCTGAATCACCCCCTATTAATTCAAGATATCTAGATGCCCATCAAAGAGCTGAAAGACATTATGGGCAAGCTCACCAAGATGAATGGTCACAACATGAAGACCAAAACAATGAATCTAGTGATGCTCATGTGAATGCCACATTCACTAATGACTTGTTCAAACACTCAAGGTCCAACTCTGCTAAAAAAAACCTCAAGATATGCTAATGAAAGGCTTAAAAGAATTGAGTGTGAAAAGAAAACCTTTTTGGATGAACAAGCTGCTAAAGAAGAAAGGTTTAGACACCTAGAGGAAGAGCAACAAGCCTTGCTAGAGTTGAGAAGGAAATCATTCCAAGAGGAACAAGATAGGCTTTTAGCCCAACAACTCAACGACCAATTTAACAAAAGAGGTACCAACAGTGGAAACAACTCTCCACCCTCTACTCCCTCAAGAACCCCAAGAAGTAGAAGGTGGTCAAGGACCCCTTCAAGATCTCCTAGTCCTAGAGGAAGGAGGATTTCACAAAATAGGAGAAGAAAACCTCCTAGGAACTCAAGACAACCCTCCCAACAAGCTCATCATGGCTCTCAACATGGAGGAAGTAGTGCAAGTTCTGATGATCAAGATTTTATGAGAATGCAACAAGAGCCACTATTCCAACAATATGTGGAGAAGTACCTTGATCAAAATAAAGATAGGTTCCTAGAGAGTTTGATTAATAAGGGTGCTAGAGTTCCTTACAACTTTGATGTGGATAGGAGGATCAAGAAGCAAGGACCCTCTCAAGAAGAGGAAATCAAGTAACTCAAACGAATGATGGAAAAGGTGTTGGAACCTAAAAGTTCCTTTTCACTTGATTCTATTTGTCCCAACCCTTTTGACAAAAGTGTGACTATGATAGATTTTCCTAGGAAAGTTGAAATTCCCCAATACGACAAGTATGATGGCAATGGTGACCCACATGATCATGTGCACCAATTTTATATCATGAGTTTTGAGTTCCACCAAGATGACTCTTACCTTATGAGATTATTTCCAAGGAGCCTCAAAGGCCAAGCCATGGAGTGGTTTACCAACATAACCCCTCCCGTCAAAACTTTGAAAGAACTTGTCCACAAATTCATTCAACATTTTACATACAACTTATCAAGATCAGTCACTATGTTGGACTTATGCAATTTGAAACAAAACCAAGGGGAATCCTTTGTTACCTTCTTGCAAAGGTGGAGACAATTGTGCTCCTACTATTCTAGGACTATTCCTGAGCATGAAAGGATTGACATCATTGTTAGTAATTTGGTGCCTAAAATGCATTACAAGGTTCAAAAAATGGTTTTTGATTCCTTTGATACTATGGTTGAGACCACATGTTGAATTGAGGATGTCTTCAAAGAACAAGGCATTTTGACCAAACATAGAAATAACAACAACGGTCAAAATCCTAACAATGCTAATAAAGACAAAGGCAAACACTCACACTGGAACAAGAATAAGCAAGTAGTCAACAACAAAGTTGTAGACTCTTCCCAACCCAAGGATCAAGGAGTCCTACATTTTTCTAGTGTAGTCCAAGCTATGAAGCTCAATGCATCCTCTAACCAACAAGAGAATAAACCTAAGTATCCAGAAAAGCCTAAGAAAAAGTTGAGACAGTTTTCTAAATTGGGTGACTCCTATGAGGATGTTTTCAAGATCCTTATTGCCAATAATCTTGCACAACCACAAGATCCAAAAAACTTCCACATACCTGATGTTAAGCCACATTGGTGGAATAAAAAAGATTTTTGCAAATACCACAATGGCATTGGACATGACATCGAACATTGCTGGAAACTTAAACACCTTATCCAAGATCTTATTGAAAGTGGAAAACTTCAGATTGATGGGTTGAATACCAATGCAGACCACAAGGCATTCAAGGAGCCTTTTCCCAAATATGAAAAGGGGGAAACCTCTAAACCCAAGAATGGCAAGGCTGAAATCAACTATACCTACATAGGTGCAAAAAATGTGGTTAATATGCTTGAGATTGTTGAAGAAAATGTCAACATGATGTGAAACAAAGATTCTTATGGTCATGATGTTGGATCTCCTCCTATATTTGATGAAGAACCCATGGTGGTGCTTAGGGGTCCTCACTCTCAAAGGTCATCCCAAGCTCTTAACGCTGTCACCAGAAGCCAAAGTCAAGGTCCTGTGGTTATTAGAGGTCCTAGTTCCAACCAGTCTAGAAAACCCAAGCAAGTGACATCCAAGAATGTCACCACCAAGTCAGCAGTCAATCCTGAAATGAGCTACAATCTTGTTGACTAGTTACAACGAACACCAGCTCAAATCTCAATTTTTGAACTCCTAGAATTGTCTTCGAGACATAAGTGTGTCCTTGAGGATGCTTTGTGTACAACCAATGTTCCTAACAACATAGATGTTGACCAATTCCAAAATATGGTTAACCACCTTGCTAGCCCTCATTACCTAACATTCTCAGAAGAAGATGACAAAGCCTTGAGCCATCCACATAATCTTGCCCTTCATATCGAAGTCATGATTCACAAGACCCATGTCAGGTGTGTGTTGATTGATGGGGGTGTTGGGCTCAATATTTGTTCCTTGAGTTTGTTGAAGATACTGGGTTACTTCGAGCAAGTTATTGATACTCATAAGAAAATCACAATTAAAGCCTATGATGAGGTAGAGAGAAGCTCCAAAGGCTTGGCCATCCTTCCTGTGAAGATTGGCCCCATTGAAAATGACATTTTGTTCCAAATTGTTGATGTTGGTCCTTTAGCCTATAATATCTTGCTTGGTAGACCATGGATCCATGACATGCAAGTAGTGTCATCCACTTACCACCAATGTGTTAAGTTCCCCTATAATGGAGTAGAAGTTTGTATACCCGGGGATAGCACATTATCTGTTAATGCAATTTCAGCAGGGACTCATGTTCTTCTCAATAGAGAAGTAGAGGATTTTGATGCCACTTTAGCACAATGCCAAAATAAGTTTAAATCCATAGACCTTGGTATGGGGGGGTATCAAATTGACTCCTTCACAAAACTGCCAGTCTCACCTAGGTCCTATGGTAAACCTTCACAAGAGATGCGTCCCTCATCTTCAGCAATGACTCTGTTTGGTACATTTGTAGAGTCCTCAGTGCCCATCCAGGATGAAAAAGAAGAGGTAGCTGTTAGAAATTGGATTTACAAGGAAGAAAAATAGAAGCATAATGAAAATTTCTCCCCATCTCCTAAAGCTTATGGGAGAGGATACACTTTGGTAAAAAATATAGACTACCTAGGCCATGTTCCTCTTAGTCATAGATTAGATGCTAAGGCTGAACCACTCAATCATGCTCTCTTTGGCTACAAATCTAAGACAATGGTTGGCCTAGGTTTTGAAAGTCAGAATAAGAAAACTACTCCTATCCTTGCTGCAATAGATAGTGATGATGAATCTAGCTACATACCCAATTTGAAAAATCAACAAGATAGGTGTGAAGATTGGGTCCCTTCCACCAATCTCCTTTGGGGAGATTTAGATGCTCCAGTTATCAATCCAACAGTTTCAGACCTAGAACAAGAACAATCCACTATTGAAGATCATGTTGAGGATCCTATTCAAGAACATCAATACACAAATGGCATTCAAGAAGGTGTTACCCTTGGTGACATCAAAGCCTCTACCTCAAGGCCTAAAAAACATGCTTGGTGTAAACATCCTAGCTAGGATTTAGATACAGACTCACATGAGTATGAGTGGGAGACTCTCTCTGATTGTTCTACAGTTGACATGGACATTGATGTTGTCCATACATATGGTTCCCAACCTAAAGTAGCTAATGAGTCTAGTGTAGGATTAGAGGATTGGAATCCATGAGTCGCTTTAGTGGATGATGCTTTTCTTGGTAGGATAAGTCATGATTTGGGTACCTTAGAGGGATACTTGATAGACCCTAACTTTGCAATCACTAGAGATGATACCATTCGCATACATAATATTGAACCAATTATTGACCTACCCCTTGCCAATCCTCACCTAATTGATTGGTCTTAGTGCTATCAAGAGCCTCAGCTCCTAACTTTCCAAAATGACTATGAGATAGCATGTTACCTAAATGCCCTTGAACCTGTAGTCTCTTCCACCAGCGAACCAACTACAAGCATGAAAGAACCAGATATCAAGTACCTTAGTCACAAAATGAAAAGAAAAGAAAAAAAGAATAAGAGTTCTGATGGTGAAAACCACTATGTGGTGGTGTTAGAACCTAAAAAAGTAAAAATAAAGGATGTATCCGAGGGTGAAAACCTCTCTGAGGAACCTAAGGATGAGGTACTTGATCATCTCCCAAGTTACTTTTAGGACAGATCTTCAGTGCTTGTTGAGCCTACATAACCAGTTAATTTGAATACACAAGAGGCTCCACAAATTGTGCATTTAGTTCAGTCTCTATCAACAGAAGAAAAAGAGGCATATACCGAGTTCCTATAGACCAAGAAGATCAATTTTTCTTGGACTTACTCAGACATGCTAGGATTGGACACTAGTGTCATTATGCATCACTTGTCCATAGCTCTAGGTATCAAACCAGTAAAACAAAAATTGAGGAAAATGCATCCTCACATAGCTCTTCTTATCAAAGTTGAATTAGAAAAACTCCTCAGTGTAGGATTTATAAGATCCATTGATTATGCCGAATGGATATCCAATATTGTACTAGTTTCAAAACATGACAAGTCCATTCGTGTCTGCACAGATTTTAGAGATCTTAATAAAGAATGCCCAAAGGATGATTTTCCACTTCCAAACATAGACATGATAGTGGACATGACCGCGAGTTATGAGATCTATTCTTTGATGGACAATTTTTTTGGGTATAATCAAATAAAAATAGCTCCTAAAGACCAGGAAAAGACTGCATTCACTTGCGCATGGGGAACCTATTGTTGGAATGTCATGCCATTCGGATTAAAAAATGGAGGAGCTACTTATCAAAGAGCTATGACTACTATCTTCCATGACATGATGCATAAGAATATGGAAGATTATGTGGATGACACCTTGGCAAAATCTAAAAAAAGGGATACACACCTAGGTGATTTGGAAGTAATTCTAGATCATATGGAATAGTTTCAATTGAGATTAAATCCTAAAAAGTGTGCATTTGGAGTCACCTCTGGAAAACTCCTAGGATTTATCATTTCAGTTAAAGGAATAGAGGTGGACCCAAAGAAAGTTCAAGCAATAATGGATATGCCACCTCCCAAAAACATCAACCAAATGAGGAGTCTTCAAGGACACCTTCAATCTATAAGGAGGTTTATTTCACAACTGGCTGATAGAGCTCAACCCTTTAACAAGACTTTACAAAAAGGGGTTAAATATATCTAGAATGAAGATTGTCAACAAAGCATGGACCAAATCAAGCAATATTTGGCTCATCCTCCAATCTTAATGCCTCCTATCCTAGGAAAGCCACTCATATTGTATGTGTCAGCAACATAATCTTCCTTGGGGGCATTATTGGCTCAGCTTGATGATACTGGAAAAGAAAAGAGCTATATATTACATCAGCCATACTCTTGTGTCATATGAGGTCAACTACACTAGTATTAAAAAATCTTGCCTAGTGGTGGTGTTTGCTTCCCAAAAGTTGCGACATTACATGCTTGCGCATCAATACACCTCATTGCAAAAATTGATCCTCTCAAATATTTGCTTGGTAAGGCTGCTCTCACAGGTAGACTTTCTAATTGGATGATGATCATATCAGAATTTGACATAGAGTATGTTGAGCATAAGGCTATAAAAGGACAAGCCATTGCAGACCAATTGGCTGACTTCCCAATTCAAGATAAAGCACCAATTCCAGTTGAATTTCTAGATGAGCACATAATGTACATGACTGCAAGAACATGGAAGATGTTCTTTGATGGCTCTTTCATACAAAATGGTTCAGGAGCAGGAGTGTTATTTATTTCTCCTCATGGGTACACAATCCCTAAGTCCTACAAACTATTGTTCCCATGCACAAATAACATTGTTGAGTATGAGGCCTTGACAAATGGACTAAAAATGGCTATAGAGTGGAGAATCATAGAGCTGCATATTTATGGGGATTCACAATTAATAGTCAACCAAATTAATGAAGAATACCAAACTAAAGATGAAAAAATGGTACCCTACAAGAAAATGGTTGATTCATTGCGATGATATTTCACCTTTTTTACATTTCAACAAATCCCTAGAGCAGAGAATAAAGTAGCTGATGCTATGTCTACATTGGCTTCACTTCTTCAGCTAGAACAACATGAGTCCAGATTCAAATTCTTGGTGGAAGAGCTACACTACCCTATCTATGACTCCCAAGAAAGCCAATTTGTTTATACCCTTATTGGCCATGAGTCATCCCACTATGGTTCCATTTACTCATACCTCCATGATGTTACTATTCCTAAAACCTTCAATCATTCTGAATGAAGAAACCTAACCCGAAATGCCTCTCACCACACCCTTATCTTTGGTGATCTGTATAGGAGGGGTTTAGGTGGGACACTTCTTAGGTGTTTAGAAAAGGATGAGTCCAACCAAGCAGTAGTTGACATTCATGAGGGAATTTGTAGAGGACATTCTAATGGTCTTGCCATGGCCTAAAGGTTGCTTAGGGTAGGGTCCTATTGGCCTACTATGCAGACATATGCAGTAGCTTTTGATAAATCCTATGAAAAGTGTTAGAAACACGGTAACCTGATACATGCTCTAGGTAGGGAGCTTATTCCTTCTATTTCTCATTGGCCATTTCAGCATTGGGCCTTTGACCTTGTTTGGTAGATTCATCCCAACTCATCCGGTGGACACAAATTCATTATCACTGCTATTGATTACTTTACCAAATGGGTAGAAGTTGTCCCACTTTTTGTTTCCTCAGGCAAGATAGTTTCTTTGTTTATTTTGAACCATATCATCTATCGGTATAGAGTGCCTACTGAAATCATCACTGACAATGGAGGTCAGTTTAAAAACAAGGACCTTAAACATCTCTACAAGAAATTCAAGATAAAATAGCAATGGTCCTCCATTTACTTCCCGCAAGGAAATAGTCAAGCAGAGGCTTTGAATAAGACCATTCTCAAAATCCTCCATAGAATAGTTCACAAGAATGGTAGAGATTGGCATCTACAAATAAATCCAGCCTTGTGGGCCTATAGAACGAGTATTCGTACTCCAATAGGGGCTAATCCTTTTTCCCTCACTTATGGTGCTGAAGCAGTGTTACCTTTAGAGGTGGAGATTCCTTCTCTTAGAGTTTCCCTTAAAGGTTTAGTGACAGATGAAGACTACCATGCCATGAGGCTACAAGAACTAGAACTTCTAGATGAAAAGCGTAAAACATCTTTTGATCACATGAGAGTTTACCAAAAGTGTATGTCCAAAGCATTCAACAAGAAGGTTTGCCCTAGATAATTTCAAGTGGGGGATCTTTTCCTACGAGAAAACCCTAAGAATCAACAACATAGAGAGCAAAAGGGAAAGTTTGAACCTAATTGGCTTGGACCATACATCATTACTGCTACTTTTGGTATAGGTGCTTATTTACTATCTGATCCAGAGGGAGAGCAGCTCCCTGATCCTATCAATGTTTTGCACCTCAAGAAGTTCTATCCATGATGCCTATTCTATCTGGGGGCATCCTTTGTACATACTTATTGATCCTGAAAAAATTCCAAAAAAATTCATATATGATGTTGAAAAAATCCTAAAAAGCATATAAAGTCTTGAAAAAATACAAAAAAATTAAAAAATTAAAAAAATTAAAAAATAATAAGAAAAGTGCCTTGGTGAAAACCTGGAAATAGGCGCCTTGGTAGCAAAAAATACAATAAAATTGAAAAAATAAAAAAATCTCCAAGTGGTGAAAACCTGGAAATAGGCGCTACTTGAGGCCTTTGCACCTTTGTCTTTTAGCATGCATCCTCGACACTTAGCCTTTCTCCATCATGCCTTGACCTTGTTGCCTCAGTTTGGAATTGGTCTTTGTCTTTGACTAGGGGGCACAACTGTGTTAGCTTTGGTCTCTAGGATGCGTTAGTCTTTAGGACATCTTGCAAAATGGTGTTTTTCAACACCATCCCCCAAACTGTGTTTTTCAACACTACCCTAGCATCAAGTGTTTCTCAACACTTATCAGATATCTTACCCACAGTCTCGTATGATATGGTATTTCTCATTCACAGATGTGATACTCAAAGTTTGACTCTATGACCTACACACACACACTTAAACACTCGACTCATTGAGACTTGTTGGACTTTATTTCTTTGTGTGTTGTCTATGATGATTTCTTTGATGAGTGTTCTCTCCCTAATAGTTTTCAATGATGCTGAGCTAGAAGACTAGGGGCATGAGGACATGTTTTATTGCTTTTTCTGCTTGTGGGTATATTTTTTTGGTCCTAACTATCATTAGCATTTATGCTTGTTCCACTTGACATTGGGGTCTACAAGGTATTATCCTTGACTATTTTTTGCAAGTGCATGCTTATAGTCATCTTGACTTTCTTGTGTCTCGATGCGAGCATAATCCTGCCATATTAAACTTAGGAAATCTCACTGCACTAGTCATCTTGACTTATATGTCTTTGATGCCTAGGTGGGATTCCCACATATCTATCTGATATAGATCATATTCAGATTCACATAGTCATACTAGTGTGCATTGTATGATCTTGCGACGCTACCAATAATGCTCAATGATGAATATTAGAGTCTAAAAGCTTTGTGACCTTGCAAGAAAACCACTTTTTCATAGTAGCTTGCATTATTAAAGTCATGTTAGTTTAGTTTTTTGCATCTTGCATATGGAGAGAGCTCTCCTTTCATCTTTTGTGGACCTATCGGTCAACTGCCCTCACCTTCCCTTTTCTCGATCATGTCTTTCGCTCCTTGTCTTTCACATCACGTCCTTTTTTATGTCATCAAAAGCGGTTAATCTTATCATCATATCTATATCCCAAAGAAATCATTTTCAAAAACATGAGTCTATATCATAAACATGAGAACTAAACATACATCTATGAGAGAGATTATACATGAGCATATATATCATACATTTTGGGAAAAATGACAAGACAATATAAAAATTGAAACATCCATCACAAGTGGGACAAGTACTTAAGATATATTGCCAATCTAGTAATCTCATATATATATATAAATGTCATGATACAATGTGGGATACAAAAATCTGGATAAAGTCCTAGGATATGTCTCTATACATCTATCCTAAACCTAAACCTAGAACTCGCTAGCACCATCATGTGGAATTGGTGGTGGAGGAGGTGGTGCTGCCACTATGTCTGGTACCATATCAAATCTCCCAGCTATCATAGAGTAGGGTGATGCTCTATGACCCTCTGGTACAGCTTGTATATAGAGACCATGATAATATGCAGCTTGTGCTACCTCTCTCTGGGTCTCTACAGTGGCAACCTATATGGCTCTCTCTTGCTGCTCGATCTCAGCTCTCAGATCAGTCACCTGCTAGTCTCTGATGGATATGGTGATCCATAGCTACTACATCTCCATCTCTAGGACCTAGATCCTCTCCTCCTGCAGGCTGCTCTTGCCTAGCATCCACCCAGTGGTGAGCTGGCCTTGCCCTGTCATCACCCTCATTAGTAGAACCCTATCCCCGTGGCCATTTCCAGCCACCTGATTGAGAGCTCTATCTAGTCTCCCTAGCTCTCCCTCTCCCTGCTCCATTCCCTTCATCTTTGTCATCTTCATTGTCCCCATGTGCTACTAGCTATGCATCAGGTATAGTAAACCTAGGGAATGGATGGCTCCACCACTTTGCCCTGTAAGCCGCATCAACACCTGCATCTACCATGTCTGGGTGGTAGTCCCATGGCTCCTGACATATCACGATTGTATCTTGTACTACCTGCTAGTAATCTAGCATTAGTAGCCAACCCTGGCCCTTCTCATCCCTAACCCCAGCATAGGTGGTGGTCTCGATGGGTACTCTTTGTTGGCACCCGAACTGTCTCCAGACATGGGTGATCATAAATCTCTCAACAATGTCTGAGTGCTGACCTACTAGTGACCAGTTGCATAACATGTAACCAAGCTCCTCCTCTCGATCACCCCACTACTCAACAAACCTGTATGGTCTCCACTGAAATGAGGTGAGCTCATCCAGTACCCTCTTGTAATAAGTCACATCCCTGCTGTGAGGCTGAGATATGAACCCTATGTACCTGTAGATGTAGGGGTGTCTCGATTCCCTCAGCTACACACATGGATGCACAATGATGATGTGCTCCCATGCCCAAACCTTTGCTAGGATAGCACCGCATGCCCAAGTCCTGCTCTCCCAGTAGACAATCTCATGGAGCTCATGGTACATATCTACCAGGATGGCTAGCCCCCATGCCATCCACCGTGGGTGTGCAATCAAGTCCCCCACTAACTGACCCCAGCCTAACGGGAAACCCTTCTGACTCCTGTCAATAATAAGGGCTTGTGCTACAATAGAACAAATGATGCATGACACCGGAAAGTCCCTACCAAACTCCTCCATCAGCCGATCCCAGCTGAGGTGTCTATCTACAAAAGTGACATCCTGAAACATGTCCTGCATAATCTGCCTCCCCTCTGTCAGATCTTGATCATAGTACACCTATGCCAACAAATAATCATGTCAGTTTCTATCATATGGAAACTTTACATCTATGACTATCTATAAACATGATTATACTTACAGGATCTCCGTGGCTCAGAACTCATAGGATCCGATAGACATCCTCTAGGCTAATAGTAGCCTCTCTAGTGGGCAAGTGGAAGGTGTTATGCTCACTGTGCCACCTCTCAGCCAAAGCTGTAAGCAATCCATGATCAGCCTGAATATGGGGCATTTGCAGCAAATGGCCAATCCCATCTCCCTCAGGTCTGCTCACCCTGGATCATCGAGATCCCAAACACATTGTAGTCCAGTCACTCAAGGTGCTCTAATGAGTAGTGCAAGAAAGTTCTCCTGCAAGGCATTTTAACCCAAACTAGATGTCAGAACATATCATGATGGATGTATAAAATTAGTATAAAACATCTTAAAAGAAAACATTGTTAGGACCCATGTCATTTTGCTCAAAAACACTAAAACATGTCATTTTTCTATACTATGCGATACTATTTTTTGACTAAGTATCATGCGATACTTTCCTCAATAGCAATGCGATGGTATCTTTTCCTGTGATACTTTGCATAGCATAGCATGATATTTCATCCAATATCATGTGATACTGGATTCAATATCGGTGCGATACTATTTTTCCCCATGAAGTATCGCACGATAGATATCCTCAAAGGGTACGATACTTAGAAAGTATCGTATGACTTTTCGTATGAAGAAAATTTGAAAAAGTTTAAAAACTTTTAAAACATGTTTTAAATTAACATTAATGCTCATAAATGACCTACAAAGTGAGTTTTTCTGAAAACATGCCGGGGCACCATAGTGCAGAGGCCGGTTGTGCAATTGGGCATGCTCAAATCGATGCCTGTGGACCAGGATCATTGCTTGCTAGGCCATTTTCTCTCTCTAAGCTCTTGAGATTCTCAAATCACTAAAAGACAAATGATTTTGAAAATGACCTTTTTACCCCGTTTTATAGCATTTTGACTTTTTGTTCTTATTTTCAAAACACCTTGAAATTGCACGAAAATTGCACCCCTAGCTAATTTCAACGTCTTGGATCCATTTTCAAGATCAAAATAGAAATCTGAGTTCATCTTCATAGTCAAAATCACATTTCAAACTTTAACCCTCTTCTACATAGTTGGCTAACCATTTGAGGCCTGATCCTTCGATCTTTGTTGGGGCATCTTCATTTCTTCATCCCCATCTCTTCCAAACTCCTAGTCTTTCATTCATCTTCATTCGATCCATCTCTCTGAGGTTTGACTTCATTTTTATCCTATATCTTTCTCAGTCAAACCTAGTCAAACTAGGGCATATCTTCACTACTTGATGGTTATCCTATCATTCTTCACCTTCGATTATGATTTCTAGTGATTTGATCAAATCTATCAATTTATTGTTTCTCCTCTACCTTATTTCGATTTCAATACCGAGGGGGCAATACCTATCAAACTTCAATCTTTGATTCAACTTTATCAATCAGCTTTGCTTGAGATTCTTATCTCTTATTTGAGACTTGACAATTTCCTATTCACAGGTGTTGGTCTTGTCTTTCAGCTTATCTTTATCAGCTTATCTTTGTCCTGATGTGTTCCCATCCGTCAAACACACATCTGGGTTGTTTTGTGATCCCAAATTGATCTCACATTTCAATTCCATTCTTTGACTGCATGTGATCCCAAATCAATTTCCCATTAGTCAAAGAGAGGCAAATGTATGCACCCTAAAATGGTCACCTAGACTTTGGGCCCCCATTCGGCAATTTATCAAATCCCTGAATCAATATTTTCAAAAATTGACATTTTTCAATTATATCAATTTCCTTGATCAAATCCTATTTTATCATTTTTTATTATTTTCCTTGGGCTAACCATTTTATCCTAAGTCTTTATTTATTTAAAAGAAATTTCCTCCCCTTTTATTAAATAAAAAGCCCCCACTTTACCTCTTATCCTAAGTTGCACAAATAAAGTATTATTCTTATTTTATAAAAAGAAGAAAAGTACTTTTTGTCTCATATGGACACAAAAGTCAACTCTTATTTTCTCATTAGAGGATATTTGTGCACATGGATTGCTCCTCTTTCAAGCTCCACCCTTGATTAAATCTTTTGCCTCTTAATCTCCATGGTCCATTCCTTTTCAATTCCTTTAAAAAGAGAGCTCTTTTCTCATTCTAGGATCCCAACTTTTTATGCTAATCTTATGCTGCATGATTTCTTGGAGACTTTGGAGCTTTTGGAGATCATTCTTGCATTCTAGTTTCATTTCTTGCATCATAGCTTTCATGGCATCTAGCTTAGTTTCCTTTATGCTTTAGATTAACTCACATAGCTTAATTAGCAAGGGTTTGTAATACTTTGCTTTCATAGCTTAGCTTGCATCTTCATTTTTAGCATAGCTTGCATTGCATTGCATCTTCATTGTTGATTCTTGAGGATATTGGCATTCTTGCCCTTATCTCTTTGAATCTCCCATTGTGTAGTTTACTAGCAAGGTTGCATGCTTCAATAGCTCTAGCTGAGAGCACCATCAAAATCCTTGTGACTCCATGCCTAGGGAGCTCTAGGTCGCTTTCTCAAGGTTTCCCATTCATGGATTCCCTTGGAAGTACTAACTTAGAGAAGTGCACTATTTAGTGTGTACATACCCTATTAGGGGATTTATAACTCCTTTTAAGAGTTACCTAGTTAGAGGAATTAGACTACAGACCTGTTCAAATATTTCATACCCTGTTAAGAGTAACATGGTTAAAGTATTTTAACTACAAACTTGTTAGAACTTTCCTTGAGAATGAACTCAATAAACTAATCTGATTGTAGCACTCTCTACTTGAAAGATCCACTTCACCTATTCTCAAATTGCTTCTTTGATCATACACACTTCTCCTTCAGTGATCATAGCCATCAAAATATCTAACCATCATCTAATACCTTCAATTTCATCTCCTATATATAATTTTAGGTTGGTGGAATAACCCTAAAATGTGTTAGTAATGTCAGCCTCCAAAATCCATACAAATTAATAAGTGATCACACAAACATAGGAAAGTGTGATCCACAATGTCAAATATCAATAATACAATTCAAAAACAAAACAAATATAAATGTTAATTCAACCGTCACCTTGATTTCATCACCTTGACAAACTAGTTGATTGGTCTAGCCGATATCACTAGTGTTTCCTCTAAATCTTCAATTGTACTTTGAATCAGCTTACACAATCATAAAAATAGGCTACTATGACTCTGTAGATTCTACCTTTCCAATCACACCACCATATTGGTGTATCTCTATTTGAACATTAGATGTTGTCATTAGTATCAAATTAGATCTATCAGTTATCTAAGCTGATCAGTTAGTAAAGGATGGAATAAGAAGCTATAGTATGCTAGTCAGTTGAATAAACAAAGGCTTCATACCAGACAAGCACAAGGAAGAACCAAGAGCTAAAAGGAAATAGGTTTAACCGAGCATCAAAGCATGTTTACCAAGCATTAGAGTATGTTGAGCACTGAGTCAGTAAACACCGAGTAGTCTACACACTGAGCACCAGTGTATTCACTAAACAAAGAACATTGTGTTTACCAAGTTATTCAAGAAACATCATAGTAATCAGTAATGGCACATTTATCTATGAAAATGGTTTACACGGATCCATAAAACATTTTACCAAGATTGAGGATTATTTATTATGGATGTAATCATTAAATATTGTGATGATTCCTATGTAATAGTTAGATCTAGGTTAATTTTGTACACAATAGATCTTAGGTTTTCTAAGATGTTGTAAACCTAATTAGGTCATAGAAATTCTCTATATAATTGTAATTGATGTCATTTTGACATAAGCAAGAAGGAAGGATAAAATACATATGAGAAGGAGATCATGAAGCAGTAGCCGCCTTCAAGACATCATAATTCAGACAAGGTTTACATGACAGAGTAGTTATCAGGAACATAGTATAGTTTATTCAGAAACATTCAAGGCTACTGAGCATAACAAATAGCAGTTTACTACACATCAAGGTGATATTTATTCAGTATATCATAGATCTGATTCAGACAAGTTATAGTTGTCATTTAAAGATATTTTATTTTATCTTCTAATCATTATAGTAGAGTTATAAATCTCCTAACAGAGTAGACTTAACAGTCTAATTGTAAATTTCTTAACCGAGTGCACACTTAATTGGTGTTGCTAAAATCCTTTCACAAGGTAGATCTAATCGATTTGAAGTTACTCCTAATAGGGTAAGATCACCATAAGTGATCACACTTGTAGCCTTAACTGACATACTTTATTTACTACAGTAGTGAAGAATTTGTAGGTGTCATCCCCACCGCAGTTTTTACCTTCTTACAAGGGTTTATGTGTAACCAAAATACTTGTGTCAAGTGTTACATTTCATGAATTTTTTATTGTTTGTTTTCATGCACTTTACATTTGCAAAGTTATTTGAATGTATGTTGCAAACAATGAATTTAGTTGGATAGTTAGACAGTACTGTTGCAGTTTAGTAATTCAATTAAAAGTTTTTGAGGGTACTGATTCACCCCTCCCCTCTCAGTACTTTATATTTCCTATCCCAACAATTGGTATTAGAGTTAGATCTCTTATTTGGAAGTTTAACCACTGAAGAGGAAAGATGGAAAGATGGAAAGATACAAGTTGGACAAGACAATTGAGAATCAAAAGATTTAGATGCAAATCTTCATTGAGCAATACAAGAAAGAAAAGGATGCATTGAAGAAGTTATTGGTTCAGAGAAAAGATATGGCTATTCGACAATGTGAGGCTAGTTATCATGAAGAATACAGTGATGATATATTTGAGAATATTGGATCATGTTCAGGTAGTATATCTAACATATCTGAAGGTGCAATTTCTGATTTATTTGAGAAAAATCTTCATTTGACTAAACAAGTTAAAACCCTACAAATTGGTCAAGAAGCACAAATGGTAAGAATGATTGATGTGATGAATAATGCTAGACAGGCTGAACAAGTGAGAAATTTGGTTGTTGAAGACAGAAGACAAATGACTGAGAAACTACAAGAGAAGGAATCTGAGATACTGAGACTTACTGAGCATCACTTTGAGATATCTAATTAGATGGTTTTTGTTAATCAGGAGATCAACTGAGTGAATAGTGAGCTAACAAGGAAACTTTAAGACATTGGTGAACTCAGAGAAGAGAATGAAAGATTGAAATGTGAAGTGAAAATGCAGTAATAACATAATGAGATGATGAAAAAGGCTGAAGATAGTTCCAATAAAATTAATGATTTTCTGATCAGTCAAAGAGGACTTGGAAGCATTACTAGATTAGGCTATACCGAGCAAGGAGAATCATCTAAGAAAGCTGAATAGATGAACACCTACAAGAGTCAAAGACCTAAGAAGCCAACATGCTATCACTATGGTAAATCGGGCCACACATCAAATGTTTGCAGGATTAAAGAAAAAGGTAATCCTAAAACCACTCCTAAGTTCAATGGTCATTGTTATAGTTGTAACAAGTAGAGCACATGAATGTAGATCTAAGTTGAATAGGAATCCTAAAAAACCCTACATGGAGAAACACTATCATACTTGCAACATGCATGGACATACTTTACAAGAATGCATAAGAAAGATGAAGCAAGTCTGGACACTGAAAGAACAGAACAAGACCTATCATCCGAGAAGACAAGGTAATGCTTATACTTGGGATTATAACATATGGGTTAACTGCATAGCGTGTGGAAGATATGGATATATTGCAGCTAACTACATGAGAAAGAATTGGAGAGGCAAATCTCATAGCTGGACAACTACCGGTATGGCATGTTTACATTGTCACAAAGCCCATCACCTAAGTAAAGATTGTAGAGACCGAGCACCAGAAAAACAAATATTTGAAAATGGAAAGACAATTGAATATACAATGAGGATAAGAAACACTATGTAGAGAAAAGCATCAGGTGACAATGCTGAGTCAAGCAACGTAGTCGATGAAACCTCATCCATTGGATTGGGTGACATCGCCACCTCCACCTAAGCTGAAAAGGTATGTATGGAATTGATAATCCTAATTGATCATATTTATCATGTAGTTCCTTATACTAAGTGATCTCATACCAAATTTACATGAATCAAGATGCCCTATGGTTTTACAATTTTTGAGCTTTAAATGTTTATAGTTGGTATATGCTAGACCAAGTGGAAAGTCACTAGTCGGTGATTATTAGCAAGGTTAACCGAGCATCAGTATTAATCGAGTGAAAATTTAATGTGTTAACTGAGCTTATGTTATTTTGTGGCATACACCAAGTTTGACAATTATCGTCGAGTTGTGTTGGGTCGAGCATTTATTGCAAAAAGTTTTGAGTAGGAATTTGAAAATGCTATAAATAAATGGTGGACTTAGCTTATTTTTCACACTCAGATCATGAAGAGCTAAGATTCTATAGAGTGATTTTGAGAAAAAAAAATTTAGATTATTTGAGCAAAGAATTAAAGGACTCTGAGAAATTTCATCAGCATTAAGAGTAAGTACTATCATTGTTGAGCTATCTATTTGTTATTTACCAAAACCCTAAATGAGAAACAATGGCGTCCACATCAAAAGTGAGTAGATCCAAGTATACAGAGGAGAAGGAAGTGAACTTAATTGTTTTTGCTACTTGTGATGATCATAAATACAAACTTCATCTTGAAGTGGCGTCACAGGTTGACAAAATGGGAGCTTTTCTGAGCATACCACCTAGGGTTTTGCTAGTTGAAGATGTTCATTCATACATTCACTACAAAATAGGACAAATTGGAGATTTTGAGTTGATTGCTACATATCAGAAGTTGTGTGGTGTTGATGGAAAATTGAAAAATGACCACGAGCATTTAGAAGTCAGAGGTTTGACAAATGCCCTACATTTTCTAAAGCTTTTCTAAAATGAATGGATTAGAATCATTCTAAGTCAATATCATGATGGGAAAATATGGTTGGATGAGCCCATAAAGATCAGAAAGAATACCATACATGCAGTAACCGGATACCCGACCACTGATAAAGTCAAGGCACTAAAGAGTGCACCCCAAACTGAGATATAGAAAATTACTGGAGAAGAATGGGACAATAGAGCATTCAAAGTAAGCACAATCATAGATCTCAAGATAAGATTTGGAGCATATGTCATAGGGTACAAGATATTTCAATCAATCAAACCAAACAGTGTACCATGTGGTGCAGTTGATATTGCATATAAGATAGTGAAAAAGGGATTCCAGTTGGATCTTGCCAAGTTGCTACTGAACAAGTAGAGGAGAACATGAAGACTATTCGGTTGGCTAATTCCAACACTTGAATTTTTTATCTTTACTACTTTTCTAATTCTTTTATGTGCAAAATTTTTTCCCTTTGATTGGTAATGTAGATTGGTCAACTGACAAGCCAGTCACACTTCAAATCACTAATTTGATTAATAGTTTGGGAGAAAATTTTGTTAGTATGGTAGACAATTATTTGAACAATTTAAGGAGAGAATCAACTCAAGAAGCAGGATATCGAGACAACTAGTAGAAGAATATGAACATGATATTTTCTTTCTAGTTGATACAGATTGCACTTTGATAAAGGTAGTGGAACCAAGGACAAAATGGCTAGCCCCTATGGATTATGAATTAGATATTGATCATGCATCTAGATCAATCAAGGCTTTATTGGTTAAGCCTAAGGTTACAAAAGCTGCTAGGTTTGGCACATATGAAAAAGCCAAAACAAGGATAAAGACAGACCTAGTCATTGAAAAATAACAAAGAAATCAATAAAAATGATGAATAATTTGGTAAAGAAATTTGGAGATGATGCTGAAGCATTCGAGAGCATAGCAGTTGAGGTAGCAACTGAAGGTCAGTTACTTCTTTCTAACAAACCACATGATGATGAGGAAACCGAGTCTAATAAAGATGTAGATTCTACACCAGTTTTGCCCACTCGTACTCCAAAGAAGAAGCAGTCTAAAGTGCAAACTAGGGCACACACAAGGTAAACAATTGTAGCTTCACCTCCACTGAAGAAAGGAGTTGTGAAAATATCTAGGCCAACTGCAGCAACACCGACAAAGACTTATAAGAAGAGAGGTACAAAAGCCACTACCGAAGCCCCTAAGAAAAGAAGAAAGTTAATTAGAGGCAAGGATGATATTGATGATGATGAAGATGATACTAAGAAATCCAAGGTTGTTGTAA
The DNA here is from genome assembly GCA_027943335.1 of Chamaecyparis obtusa. NCBI lineage: Eukaryota > Viridiplantae > Streptophyta > Pinopsida > Cupressales > Cupressaceae > Chamaecyparis > Chamaecyparis obtusa. The sequence goes on along the minus strand of BSBK01005195.1, from coordinate 732,761 downwards.
ATAAGAACCGTTCAATTGACGAAGTTGCTAAAGATATAATAGACAATGGAGGTCTAAGTGATCCTAAAATCAGCCGGTTTGAACACCTGTCAATCAAGGATCAGAATAAAATTGAGAAGTTGTAATTCAAATGATGATTAAGTTCAAGAAGGTACCCATTGAATTTTCTAAATATGTACCTAAGGCATTATATGATAGGATTTTAGCAAGATGGACCTATGCATTAAGTACATAAAAGACAATGAGGGAAAATTCCCTAGTATCGGCGATGCCAACATTAACACGCCCCGAGATTGATGAGTTGATGAAGAAATATTATAAAATATTTCTAGTGAAGCGTCAAGTTCTACAGATACTTGATGAAAATATGGAAGAAGTTGATGAGAATAGCCATTTTCTATGGACTACTATTATCCAAGCACAAGCTGAAGCAGATAAGTTGGCTCTGGCCATTATACCCAAGAAGAAATTTCTAAGAGAAAGGAAAGGAATCCATTCTAATGATGCTAATTTGGAAAAGGAACCCATTGAGCTATTCGATACTGAGGCACCTGATACTACTACTGATGCCACTGATTATCAAGATTTAATCTAGGATGCACCTGAGTAGGTAACAATACAAGGAATCACTAGTGATTCAAATGATGTACTCATTGAGGACATCACAAATGGTGATCCTGACGACATCAAGGATGATGAGGATGTTACAATTGTTGGAGCTCAACAAGAACATAAAGCCTCCACTGAGTCAGTAGTAAGTATGATACCAGGTGATCTTCCTATTTTGGTGCAGGTAGTTGAGATAATTACACAAGAGGAACCCAAAGGCTCAATCCCCAAGAAATCAAAAGATACAATAGGGGAACAAGGTACAAGTACTAAAAATATGACAATGATAGATACACCTAAAGAAAAAGACGTAGATACATAGGCACAAGATGACCCCAAGCCTACTGAGACTACACTAACTAACACTACATTAGAGGCTCCATCTTAATCAACTGAGACACAAGTCACCAAGGAGTAGAAGAAGGATGAAACAGTGATACTGAGCTAGACAAGCCAAGTGTTGGGGTAAAAGATATAGTTCCATTTATAAAATCATCCCCTCAAGAGTCCAAGAAGAAAAATAAGAAACATGGAAAAGGGCCAGTCACTCTTGATGAAGTCATAGAAATTCATGACTTTGACCCGAGGACTTTGGACCCCGAGGAATTGAGGAAGTATGGGGAATTATGCACAAGAAAAGCAGCACAAGAGAAGCTGAGAAAAGAAAGAAAGAGCAAGAAAACTCTAGAGGATGTGAGAGACATCTTGCAACAAGTTGTACCAAATGTCCAAATCAATGAGGAAACACCCATTTTGGACCAACTTGCAACTCTCGTCAATCAGATAAATGCCCTAGACATAGATGCTCAAAAGAGGATTAAAGAAAGGGAAGAAGCCAAAATATAGAACAAATTAGTAGAGAAAAATAGCCAAGAAGTGGCAATTAACAAAGTCAAGCTTTCTGAGGTAATCATCGAGTTACAATCTATTACTTAGAAAATAATTCAAATTTTGTTTTTATTATGCACTGTGGAGACTTTCACTACTGAGGTCAATGAGAAGATAATGAAGATGGATGAAGCCATCCTAGCTAGTGCTAATATGTCTCTAATTGAACCAAATGATTTTCATAAGCATATTCTCAAAGTACAAGAATTAAGTTGGTTGACAGCAGATTTGAGGAAGCAGGAAGACAACATAAGTGACCAAGTCATTGAGCTACAAGCCGAGATGCTTCCACACCTCAAGATAATGGAAAGACACATTGTGAAGGCACAAGCCTTAGCTGTTACACCGGAGATATCTGCATTGGAGAAAATATTTGACATGCATGCACAAGTCGGTCTTGAGCACATTTCTCTTACCAACTTGAAAGAGGAATGGGAAAACCTCTTGGATTCATTGAAGCAAACCCGTAAGCACATTTTTTATAAGCTGTAAGTACAATTTTTGTTTTTGGCATTAATCTCAAAAAGGGAGAAATATAATGTATATGCCAAATGTACTTCTCTATGAAAAATATACTACACACATACTGAGAGCATGCACCGAGGGGGAGTATTGTAGAAGAATAAGTTTTGTATATGTATATATGGAGTTAAATTTTTTTTTGAGAAATATCATCTTTTATACATTATAGTTTTGATACTAATGCCAAAGGGAGAAATTGCTATCTCTACTTGAGCATTAAATGTTGTCATTAGTTTCAAATTAGATCCATTGGTTATCTAAGCTGATCAATCGGTAAAGGATGGAATAAGAAGCTATAGTATGCTAGTCAGTTGAACAAACAAAGCCTTCATACCAGACAATCAAAAGGAAGAATCAAGAGATAAAAGGAAACATTTTTAACCGAGCATGTTTACCGAGCATCAGAGTATACCGAGCACCAAGTCAGTAAACACTGAGCAGTATACTCACTTGAGCACCAGTGTATTCACCAAACAAAGAAGGTTGTGTTTACCGAGTTATTTAGGAAATGACATAGTAATCAATAATGACACATTTATCTATGCAAACAGTTTACACGAATCCATAAAATGTTTTACCAAGATCGAGGATTATTTATTATGGATGTAATCATTAAATGGTGTGATGATTCCTATGTAATACTTAGATCTAGGTTAATTTTTGTACACCATAGATCTTAGGTTTTATAAGATGTTGTAAACCTAATTAGGTCGTAGAAATTCACTATATAATTGTAATTGATGCCATTTTGACATAAGCATGAGGGAAGGATTGAATACATATGAGAATGAGATCATGAAGTAGTAGCAGCCTTCAATACATCATCATTTAGACAAGGTTTACATGAGATAGTAGTTATCAGGAACAAAGTATAGTTTATTCAGAAACATTCAAGGCTACCGAGAAGAATAGAGAGCAATTTACTACACATAAAGGTGATATTTATTTAGTATATCATAGATCTGATTCAAAAAAGTTATAGTTGTCATTTACAAATATTTTCAATTATCTTCTAATCATTATAGAAGAGTTATAAATCTCCTAATAGAGTAAACTTAACAGTCTGATTGTAAATATCTTAATTGAGTGCACACTTAATTGGTGTTGCTAAAATCCTTTCACAAGGTAGATCTAATTGATCTGAAGTTACTCCTAATAGGGTAAGATCACCAGAAGTGATCACACTTGTAGCCTTAACCGGCATACTTTATTTACTGCAGTAGTGAAGAATGTGTGGGTGTCATCCCCACTGTAGCTTTTACCTTCTTACAAGGGTTTCTGCGTAACCAAAATACTTGTGTCAAGTGTTACATTTCATGAATGTTTTATTGTTTGTTTTCATGCACTTTACATTTGCAAAGTTATTTGAATGTATGTTGTAAACAATGAATTCAGTTGGATAGTTAGAAACTACTGTTGTAGTTTAGTAATTCAATTAAAAGTTTTTGAGGGTACTGATTCACCCCTCCCCTCTCAGTACTTTATCTTTCCTATCCCAACAATTGGTTCATATCATCACCGCACACTGTATTCACCATGACTGACTATGTTATCAACAAACACTTAAGAGGTATACTTAGATAAATCCTTGTGCAATCATCTTCACCACCTGTATTGTAGATTCATTCATCCTAAAACAATTTGTTTCTAACAATGACAACACTCCAACATGTATCCCACGAAAACAATCTCTCCAACACCTTCATCAAATGCCAACAAAAATAACATCATAGTAATGGAGGATAATTATTAAAATGATATTATGTAAATCATGTGTCATTGTAAAATAAGTAGCATTGGAATTAATAAGGAACATGTGAAAATCCAAGGTGCTAAATATAGAACAAAATAGGGCATAGAAGTCAAACAATATATTCAAGAAAACCTTGAAAGAAAATATAGGTGTAATATAAGAAACATGTCCAAAATAGAGATAAAAGGCATAGCCATACTATATAAAGTTAAATGAGAATAGAAGGTGCAACATAAAATGAATAATCAAAGAGGCTAAGGTGTAAGGAAACATAAGGTAATGGATGAATAAGAAAGTAGGATCACAACACAATATGACATAAGTAGACGGACCAAGTAGAACTTCTACAAAATACAAGGAAGAGGTAAGTTGAACATCAGGAATTCCATTCATCTATGTTAGCATGCACTACTAATGATTTTTTTTGTCATCTACATGCTAGCTATGAACATTAATACATAAAGCTAAAAGGAAGCAAAAGAACAAAATGTGACAAGAAGTAAGATGCATAAATGATGATATATCATTTTCTTGATGGCCATCATTTGATTTTGCATGGTTCACCTTATCAAGTGAAAGAGTAGTTGTCTTATGGGTATGTTCAATGTTTCTTTTCCATTTGCTTGTAAATTCTTTAACTTTCTAGTTGAGTAAATTTCATATATCCCTAGAGTATCCATGTGTATTAATACAAGTATAAAAATATTTATCCTTGGGTGGTTGAACAATAGGTAAGGTGATGAAGTATCAATATGAGCTACATGAGAGGAAATGAACTATCATCAATCTGATGTAATGTATAATTATATAGTGCATATTTGTGTGAAAGATTATCATTTAAATACCCATCTAGGTTAAACATATGATGTAGAAAAATGGTCATTGTTATACTATCATCATGTTTAAAGGAAGGTAGTCCATTCTAAGCACACAGAATTCATGGATATCTGGCTAATATAGAAAGAGATGTACACCAAAAGGTATAATAATATCATTCACAAGTAAAGAGAGTAGAAGATTATTAATAACCATCATAATAGATGCATCACTAACAAATAAAAAATCCTTAGTGGGTTTATAATCATTAATATCGCAAGCCATAAGTATGATCAATATGAAAAATATGGATAAGTGAAGTAATTATTTCTAAAATAGAAAGGATGAGCATTAACCAACTCGATAAAGGAACAATAGTTAATACATGGTTAATACAAGGAAAAACAATACCTAGATATTGAATATACATTCCCATCCATAGCATAATAGCATAGATATTATATTGTTTATTTTTGGATTCGATTGTGTATTTTTTTTTTAGCATCAACGTTTTAGATCACACTATGGGATCCATCATTAGGATGTTGGAGAGCAAAAGGATGTTGAAGAGAAACAAGATTTTCTCACTTCCTTTCACTCTCCAACATCCTAATGATGGATCATGGAGTGTGATATGAAATGGTGATGCTCAAAAAATCTTACACAATCAAACCCAAAAACAAACAACATAATGTCATGAGAATATCAAAGATGAAAGAATGATGTGTTGCAGAAGATAGATACATGTCAAACTAAGAAACTTATGTACATATATCAACAAAACAAAGTTAACCCCCAAAAAATGTCATAATGACAAATTATCTAAAGATATACTAGAAACTAGATATCATTATGAATATCTAGATCTAGCAAAATATGATAAGCACATGCAAATCTAAGCAAATCTAATTCTCAAACAATAAAAAATTAATAATAATATATCATATGGAAACCCCAGATGTAAAAGTATACTCTTAAAGACCAACCCTAAAAATATCAAAGATGAAAGAATAATATGTTACAGAAGATAAATACATGTCAAAATAAGAAACTTACGTACATATATCAACAAAACAAAGTTAACCCCAAAAAATGTCATAATGACAAATTATCTAAAGATATACTAGAAACTAGATATCATTATGAATATCTAGATTTGGTCAAAATATGAATCTAGTCAAAATATGATAGGCACATGCAATATTAAACAAATCTAATTCTCAAACACTAAAATAATAATAATAATATATCATATCGAAACCGAGATATAAAAGTATATTCTCAAAGACCAACCCTAAAAATATGCAAATGAAGTTCATTAGAAACAATAAATAAATGAATGATGGCCTTTTCCATAAATCCAACCCAACTAAATATTATAATGTAAAGGGAGTACAATTTTGACCATTCCCATTCCCATTCCCATTGGCAATATTCAAGTCGTGTGCATTATTTGTAAATAAATATTATTCCCATTTCCACCACGAAATTAAAATATTTTAAAAGGATTGGATTCTTCCCTATTTTATTTTGAATAGAATGAGTGGACAAATAAAGAATAAATAAAATAAAACATATCAGAGAACATAAATAATAGTTGACAGTCTAGTTGGTTGTCAAATTTATTTGGCCGTTCATTGTGTTTAAGAGGCATATCTCACCAATGAGATCATTATGCTTGATCCATTCAAGATTCTAAATGCTTGAAACAAACAAATAATAAAAATAAAAATAAAATGACACCCATACAAGAATATAATAATCAGCAACGTGTGTGGATAAAAATAGAAGTGTTATCCATTCCAACAACTATACATGCTTGACCCACTAAGCAATATGCTACAATGTTCCCTTCTTATTTTTCAAATAGGGTTGATTGAAGTGATGCTTTGGATTTTACTCAACATCCATTGTTTATCCAAATAGTAATGTAAATGAGAGAGATTTAGATTTGTATATTTTAATCAAGGAAAGTGTAAAATTTTCTTATGTGGAGAATTATGTTTGTATGAGATGTCTTTAAGTATATAATATTATGTAAACATGTTCATATGTATATATTTATATTATATATTTTATAGATATAATATTGAGTGTGAAGAAGAAAGGTTTTTCCTAATTCAAACATGTCTCGCCCAATTTAGACCTTTGTTCAATGTAACTTTTACTTTATCAAAAAAGTTTAAAGAAAATGAAAGATATTTAAATTAAATAATAATAAATCGAGTATAATGTATATTAATAAATGAGAGATACTTAAATTTGAGTAATGAATCAAGAAAAGAGTAAAATTTTATCATGTGGAGAATTTTGTCTAAATGAGATATTTTAAGTTAGGTTTGTAAATAATCTATCAACTTGTTCTTATATATATATATATATATATATATATATATATATATATATATATATATATATATATATATATATATATATATATATATATATTTTATGATATCATTTTTAGATATTATATTAATTGTTCAAAAACTTCTTAAGAAAATGAAAAGATCTTTTTGGTTCAAATATGTCTCACCTAATGAAGCCTTTGGTTTTTATTTGACGAGTGTTTTACTTATCAAATAGCTTAAAGAAAATGAAGGATACTTAAATCAAATAATAATAAATCAAGTTCAATTTGCTTTTGTACATAAAGGCTTATGCATTTATGAGATGTTATGATTTAGATTTGTAAACCAATCAATAACACACCCTCTTCTATATTTTGTAAAGGAAAATAAACTTTCTTTAACCTTAATCTAGGCCAATTTGATAACATGTAAACACATAAGCATGATGAACCTATCATATTAATGACTCGTTATAGATTAAGGTAACTCTGAGTTAATTATTTTTCCAAGAAAATGTATTTAAAGTTAGATAATGATATTTCGCTCTACGATTGGAGATATATGAATTTGATATATATTATGGAATACAAATTGTTTCTAAATTCAAAATGGTGCTTCTCTGTTTGTATAGTTATTTAATCCCATGAGAGATTTATGCTCTATCTTGAGTTGAGTATGTGATTCTAGGACTTTTCCATATCTATGAGGATGCATCGTTTATCATGCGAGAGTTACCCTAGTTAATGTGTACTTCTACTCTCTAGATCACTTTGTTCATCTCTATTTTCTCTACCTTTTACTCTGAATAAGTTTGCAGAATTTAAAAATATATTTGTAGGTTTGCTAATATGTCATAATTCACCTAGGCCAGCCATTATAAAAACTAGCTAAATGATTCAAGAAAATAAATTCTAGCCATGGAAATTCTCTAGAATGGATGTGTAAATTAAGAATTATTTTAGTACAGTGAGGAAAGTATCTCTATCATGTTCCATTAATGCAAATTAACCTAAAGATATGAGATGATTGTGTTTATTAATACTATTAAATGTCTTTAAATATAAGGTAACAAAATAAATTACGTATAACATGTTAATTTAACCCTTAGTGGTAAAGGAATAGGTGAGTCATCCAAAATTTGATTTTCATTTTGAAATATTGGGGGTCAACTCTATGGCCACCTAATTGGTTTGCTTGCCCCACTTTTTTTTTAAACTTTAAGGAGTAGTGGTTTTTAAATATAATTTTGGATGGTTATTGATATGTTACAAGGAAAAATGTTCTCATTCTCAACCCTAAGAAATTAGGTGAATAATCAAAGACAACATATCTCAACTATGTAAATTCTCTCAAATGATTTAGTTTAATGCACGAATGGAAGTGTTGCTTTCATTTTCCTTCAATGTGAAATGTTTAGACATGAAAGAATGATAATTGAATGACATTAAATGTAAGGAAATAACAATAAATTACACAAAACATGTGATTGGTCTTCCCTTGGTGTGAAAGGAATGAGTCCTAAACTTCCTCAAAAATTAAACTTGATTTTTGAAAATTTAGGGGTCAAGTTCATAAGTATATGGTTGACTACATTTGTAGAAATGATAAAAGAAACAAATGTTGTCATATTGAAATGGAGAATATATTTATGGGGATATGCATATGAATGTATATAATTAATGTGTATCTTAATTATATACATCAAAAAGTGCATGTTGACCAAAAAATGGGATGCAAACATTGATCTAGAGAAATAATGATGTAATCCAAAAATGATGTTCTGGAATAGATAAGTTAGGGAGTAGATTGGGAGCTATATAGATATCATCCAAGGCATGCACCCCTGATAGTAGATATAAGTATAGATGGGAAATCTAGCCACTAAGTGACAGAAGATAATGAGATAATCAAGAATATTAAGACATAAAACAAGGAGGCATAAGGGATACCCTTTACATATTGAGATAGTAATATAAAGAGATCTAGCTATTTTCCTAATACTATGTTGAATGTTTCTTTTTATTAAGAAACAAGACTAGATCCATATTTTATCTATTTTCTTCCTCAATAGGACTTAGTCCAAGGTAATAGACTACAATAAACAGAAATCCTTTGGGAACATATTTTTCACCTATCTACTTTAGATATCTTACTTTAGATATCTTGCTATTGTTATGTTAAATGGATGAAGTGTAGCTAGGTAGGTAAGTAATGATATAAGAAAATTAATCTTTCATATAAGATTGTGTCATTTTTCATTGTGTGAATATATAAAGAAATCCTCTCAACTTCTGTGTAAAACTAAATGAGAAATTGTATGGAAATTTCACTACTACAAGAACATATTATTTTTAATTTATTGTGTTATTTAGTTTTAGCAAGATTATTGATTTTGTGTATATGATTTTTAAAATTCATTTAATTGTCTATATTCAACACAGAATATATCACCATAAATAGCTAAAGATTTGCAATGATAAAAAAGTATATACCAACATCCCCTTTTCCCTTATGATCATTGACATCTACCACAACATATTTCCATGGCCAAAATTTGAACTTAAAGCACAAATTTAGTTTATTTTATTTTTTAAGTTTAATTTCAAAAATTAGTTTTTCCTCTTCCAATTCATACATTTAGTTTTTGTTCAATTTATTTGATTAACATAGATATTTTATGTAAGCAACATTTCCCCATATTCTTGGCAAACCCAATTTTCTTACAACCCTAAGTTTTACCTTAAGGTTTGTTCTGTATTCAGTTAGGGTTCATATAATTTTTTTTTATCACATATAAAATAATATATAATTAAGTTTTATAGGCTATTTCTTTAAGTGTATTATTTTTCATACATTTATTTATTTTTGTTCTTTGTAAGGTATAACCGTACTTTCACATAATTTACAATATTTTTACTTATAAGATTTATTTGTTAAGTTATCATTTAGATCTAAGTGAATGTTGATTTGTCTAATTTTATAGTAAACTTTACACACTTTTTAAATTATTTTCATTCAAGGGTTTTGCTAGTTCAAATCTCTCATCTTCATACATGCATCCTATTAATGAAAAGTTATTTCTTAAATATCTAAATCACTCGTCTAGGTATATTTTTTTCATGAAGTTCCTAGGATGAAACACAATTATGTTACCATTGTAGAGATAATGTGTAACATAAGTTATGCCTATTAACTTGAAACATCTAAATTTGATATATACATTTCAAATTTTGAAATGATCCACAAACTAATAAAATGTATATATTCTAGCATAGTTTATGATTATACTTTGTATACAATATGATTTACATATATATATACCTAATTTAATTATATAATTAGTTCATTTATTTCTTTATTCACTTAAGCTAAACTTAGCTTCTTTTTATCTTTTATTAGACTAAGATTTATTCAGTACATATTGTCTCATTAATATTATGTAGACACTTGTCAATGTCTCTTTTAATCTTCCACTAAGGTTTGCATCTAGGATTTTATATTTATGCTTTAGAGAAATTCATTGTATTCATTATAATCTATACAATTCATTTGCAAGTTAATCTCAATATCAAATTCTTCTTTAGATCAATTCTCTCTCAAGGTTGCATAACATTAATCACAAATCATTAATCATTACCAATATGTGGCCATAACTTTTTTCTGTAATTTTTTAGGAAAATATTTCTTGGTTTTGTTCTTTGGGTCAAAAAATCATCCGAATACTAATTAGACTTTTCATGCAATGAGTAAAGTTTTAAAAAAATCGATAAAAAGGACCATGTTTGTTGGTTGTCAATTGGCTAAATTTAGCCTATTTTTATTTTTTCCATAACTTTTCCATACAATGCCAAAATTAGGAAAGTGAGACATAGTTAGAAAGGTAATTCTTAGATATTTTAATGGTGATGGTATCATCTTCAAATTTAGCTCCATTTTTTTATATAATTAGTCAATGTTAGATCTTTACTTTCATCTTTTGAGATCATATCTTTTCACTAATATCTATAGTTTTTTTAATTCTTTTAGTATTGGAAATATTATTCAAAGCTCTTTACATCTATTTACACACTATTTCCATACTTTAACTTAGTAACATTTTATTCAAATTTATGTGTTTTCACTAGCTAATTAATTACTTAGACATTTTGGCACCTAGAAAGGATTTTTTTACATGGGATGATTTAATTATATCTTCTTAACACGCATTCAAGTTTTTTAGGGTTTGATTATCTCATTTGAGAAGGTGTCATGGGTTTTTTGTTCATCCTGTTGTTATCGTCTCAACAAAGACCAATTATGAGTCTGAGAAAAAGGGACATCTTTGCACATCTTAGGTGGCTTGATTTTTTCCTTATCTATATGGATGCATCCTTGAACCAGCTAGGATGAAGGGTAGGATTTCTTGGAGGATCATTAGTAGCCACATTGCAAGAGTTATTTCATCTAGTGTTGATCCTAATACCATGTGTGCTTTGAATTAGGCATAAATTCTCTCCACATACTTTAGAATCACCTTTGGGAGATCTATGGAGATCCTCATATATCTCCATTTCTAGATGATCTTGTAGCATATTGTGTCTTTCCTCTTGCACATGCAGATTGTATACCCTATAATCATGATATTCTTCAAATGCTTAAGTTGATTGCAAGTCTCACATACTTCGATGGATCAAATACTTGTCTCTCAATTCTCACTCTTCACGTTGAGATACCATGTCAACCTTCATCTTCTATTTTTCTTGATAACCTTGATATTAACACATGCATGACCCTCATTGATTTAGTGTAGCCATACATTATTTTTAAAGATATAACTATTTGGGATTAAGATCTTACGAGCATAACATCCTTTCTTGGGGAGTGTCATATTGAAGATCCAGTGCATTATTTTGAGGACATTCATCTCCTCTTTTCTAATAGCCACATTAGTTTTATTAGCTTATTTTCATCCCCCATGGAGATTGTTCTACATTAGTTTTCATAGGGTCTTGGATTATCACTTTCTACATTGATTGGACATGTACCTAATTAGTTTGTGGTATCATCATCCTTCATGGAAATAGTGATGCTTGAGTAGTTTTTAGAGGTATGCACAATTTAGATTTGGATTCGTACTTCTAAAATATGGGAATGTCTTCTCATATAAAAAATGGATTTATTTCTTCCTAATGGGAGAAATGTTATTTGTAGGTGGTGGATCATGTTCAATCTTCATGCTTTCATCATTGGCACAAGAGTTGTTCCTTTATTTGGGGGATTCTTGTCATCATTTTCTTTCTCCTATGGAGGGTTATGCATTGTACTATCTTGATAGCAGTAGTTCTTGGTGGGTCACATTGAGTCCTCCTTTCCTTCTTTCACTAGTGCATTTATTTCATTTATCTCTTTTGGGGAGTTTTTCCCATTGTGGCTCTCTCCTTTTAACTAGTTGTGAGGGATTACATTGGTTTGTACATTGGTACCTGATCAATCATTTTTGTTGGGATTCATCCATTTATGCATCCATCCTTATCTCTTTGGGGTACTACATCATCATTAGCTTCAGCTTATACCCAAATTAGTCTTTAGGGTGTGGGAATGGAGTAGTTAGCACATTATCCAATTAACTATATAATTAGGCCCTTTATTACTTTATTCACGCTAAACTTATGTTCTTTTTTAATCTTGTATTAGATTGAGTTTTATTTAGCACATGTTGTCTCACTAATATGATGTGGACAATTGTCAAGTTCTCTTTTAATATTTCTCTAGGGTTCACATCTAAGGTTTTATCTTTATGTTTTTATAAGTATTTATTGTAATTTATATCCACTTCATTTATAATTTAATGTCAATATTAGTTTCCTCTTTGGATCAATTCTCTCTCAAGGATACATAATATAAATCTTGGCATTTTCTCTTAAGATGTGATAGGTGTCTTACTTATAGGTGATTGATTCATAATTTTGTGAGGTTGAACAAATAATCTCAATAATATGTAAAATATTTTTAGATATCAATATAATGGATATGTGCATGTTATTTACAACTACAAATATTAAAAATTATTTTTTTATTTATTTTAATACTTATTCATTCTACTCATCTTTTAATATATTTTAGAACTTTAAATAAAAAGATATTAAATTTTAAAATCCAAAGTAATATAAAACTTTAAAACTACTATGTTAATTAAAATGAAATATATTTATAATAAAATTATATTTATTTTAAAATTAAAAAATATATGACAATATATATAATAATTAATATTTAGACATTAAATTCTGAAAATATATATAGTAATATAAAATATAAAATACATGATTTATAGTTAAATTTAAATGAAATACTACAAGTTTAAGTTTAATTTTTAATATATTGCAATTATTTGATTTTTATTATATGTATAGTTTGTATGATTTATATAATTAAATAAGTTAAATTCAAATTTTATTATTGTAAACAATAATTGAAAGGTAATGATAAGTGGAAAGTATTTATAGTAATGAGTAAGTTATGATGTTTTGTTAAGATTTTTCTTGTTGAATTGTATATCATAATTTAGTGATGAAAATTTATATCTATATTTATAGGATTTTTATTGTGAACATACAAATAAAGTATGATCAACATTTAAAAAATTAAAATTAATACATTAAAAATATCAACATAATAATATAGAAATAACATATATGCATATAAAATCTAAATTATTTTGTCAACTAATTAATTTTTATAGTTTAAAAGTTGTTATTACATGAGATGTGTAAAGGGTTGATTGTAATGGTGTGAGTGTTTTAATAAAAAATGGTAAGTAAGCTAATTGTATAGCCAAAAAGTAAATGGTACTAATAATTAACAGATGTGTAACATGGTAAAAAAACTATAATCTAATAATATTTTAATCCCTCCAAGATAATACTTTTTCAATTATTTTTAAGGTTATAAAGTAAACTAACTTATAAATAAAATTGTACATAATGATTTGTAGTTTTGATATTGCTGTGAGGTTCACACATAGTCCAATTGCAAATGGGGACCTCATTTTTTTCTCTTAATGGCTTGGTTTTAGCTTAGTTGTCATAGGTGTTTATTATCTTTGGTTTAGCTTGGCAATAATTTGAGTCCCTTGGTCTCCTAGGCCATTGAGAAATATTGTCAAGTTTGGGTAGAGTTTTGATCATTTTATGAATGAAGCATGAAGTCAAAGTGTTAAGAATGTGAAAGTTGGAAATTAAGGGTGAATTTGTGAAAATTTCAAAAGGATGTCAAAATGGTGTCATGATCAGGAAGTTGAATAATGAAATTTTGTTTCAAGAAAATAGTAGAATTCCATTGTCCACTATGAATCTCCACCCTTCATAAAATGGAATCTTCATGGTCATGGTTGATTTTCCACCCTTTAACAAATGATAAATAAAAAAATTCATGTTACCTTCAAATTTCCTCTCTTGGAGATTAAATGATGGTGAAAGATGAAAGGATAATGACAACTTCATGTTTAGGTTCATTTTCCCACCCTATGAAGTAGAGAGAAAATCAAGCGAAAATTATAAAAGATGAAGAGAAACCAAAACTTCATGGTCTTGGTTGATTTTCCACTCTCAAGGAAAATTTGCAAGTGAAAATAAAAGGTAGAGTCAAAATTCACGACAAACCACAAACCCTCACCCTACAAAACGATGAAGGTTCATCGTCATGGTCAAATTTCCATCTTTCTCCAGATCAAGACTTTCTTGGTGTGGGTTGTGTTGGAAAAAAGGTGTGTGTACATATTGCATAATAATGTTTATTATTGTAATATTTTATTTTATTATGTAAATGTTGCACCTAGGACCACCTAGATGGGTGTGCATCATGTAGAGATTCCCATAGAATATTTTTGGGACAACTTGATGAGTTGTATTGTAACATTGTAATATTATTTGATGTAAATATTTACTATTGGGGAAATAAATTATATAAAGTGCTCAATATTGAATGTGGGTCAATTGGGTTAGGTAGCACATGGTTTATGTAATACCATTTAGTGGTTTTATGGGAGCTTATTTCTATAAAAGAAACCATAAGGGTATTTGTTGAGGTTAGCTAGGTTAGCATTTGTGGAGGTTGGATGCATGACATGGGATGTGTGGATTCATTCTTGTTCACATAGAGTGCTTGTTTATGGCTGGGGCTTTAAAGGCTTTCATGGTTGTATTGCAATGTTGATTTTCTAAATAATACATGGATGATGGATACTTTTGGAGGCTGGATATTTTCCCTCATTAGTGTTTTCCCACAATATATATTGTGTCCCATTTTTTATGGGTATGTTGTCTATTCTCATGTTTATGGATTGTAAGTGTTTATTTACATAAGATCTATTATGGGTTATCTAGAAATTTTCATACGGTTGGCTACAAGTTTCCTTACAGGTTTATTTTCCACCCTTTAGAAATTTTAAATCTTAAATGGCCTTCTTGGTAAGGTTCAATTTTCCACTCCAAGGAAAAAATTTCAAGGTAAAATGAAAATGTAGAGTGGAAATTCATGGTGAACCATGAACCTCCACCTTACTCAATATCAAGCCTTCATGGTAGGGGTCAATCTTCCATTCTAAGTAAAAATCTATAAAATAAAATGAGAATCAAGAGTAGAAATTCATAATCCATTACAGACCCTCATCATTCATGAAATCAAGCCTTCATGGTCACCTTTGAATTTCTACTCAATAGTGGAACAAAAATACATTCAATTAAAAATCATGAAGAGTGATGGAATTTAACAATTATCAAGGTTGGTTCACGAAAAATCTTAAAAGTCTCAATAACATTTAAAATCATGAAGATCAATTCAATTTATAAATCATGAAGCTCAATCCACCTAAAAAATCATGTAGATCAAAATAAATAAAGGAAAAACATGAAAAAAATGATGCAAAGATCATGAAGTCAATCCAATTAAGGTAGGAATCTGAATTGAATTGGAGGTCAACCGGCTTGGAGAATGAAGAATAAGGAAAATTTGAGAATTAGGAAAAAAATAGAAATTAAGGGAGTAATTTGAGGATAGGTACTAGGGAATGTCAAACATTATCAAGAGGAGTGAAAAAATCCATTCCATATTGAAGAAAACTTGGGGACAAAATTAGAGGCAAAAGACATAAAGTTTCCTTGGAGGATGTATGGAAGTGGTAGATCTATGCAAATTTTTAGAAAATCAGAAGGATCTTGATGCATACAAAAAAGAATTACAATTACAAGAATTTTAACATAAAATTATGTTACAAGGTTGAAATTAGAGCCCAAGAGGGAAAATAAAAACTTGGTACTTAAAATTCAAGATACACTTAAGTCTGTAAGTGTGTAAAATGAGAAATAAAAGTTATAAACTTCTTAAGTCTGATTTTTGCAAATGCACCTGGTGAGGGGTGAAGATGTGAATAAGTTTGGGTTCTTGAATTTTATAGATTGTTTATTCTAATATTCTTCCTTTCAAATACATGTTTGTTGATAACTTAACAAAAACATTTTCTATTGTTTTGCAAGGATCATTACATGGAGATGATCATAGAAGGTGATGTTCAAGTGAATGCATCAAGGAAGGAGAGTTTGAAGGTCAATCTTGAAGGATGAAATATTACGTAATGCCCTACCAGGGAACCGATGAGAAATTAACCTAAAACATGTTACTAAGTTTACATAATAATTTTTTTCTTAAGATTTTACAAACAATAATGAATAAAAAAGTGAAAGTAATATAACATAAGCCATACATACTCAAAAATGTAACTCATTTATAGATTAAAAATCCCAAGGATTCCATGACGTAGGATCACGTAAGCTAATTAATCTACTAAATATAATAAATAATATACAATCTCCATATAATTTAAATGAATAATAAGTACATCATCTAATAAATGAAAACATAGATACAACTAATACCACAAGGTAAACATAATAACCAACATCTATTGCACAAGTCACAGGGTATGTAATAATAAACCAAGATACAAAGAAAAAGTATAATATATGAAAGATAAGAGAAAGTCTCCAACAAGAATAAGAAGAAGGTAACAAATAAAAGGATCATCCAACACTATCATGAACGTCAGAATCTCAATGGTAATAGAATCACTACCACCTGACCATGTGGATCCAAAAATTCCACTCTCACCATGTTGAGGAGATAAAAATAGATCCCACTCGGATAAAAAAACACCAAAATAAAATCAAAATACAACACCTAAGAAAAGGATTTTGAAGGCTCTCTATCTCAAGAGGTACAACTCAAAATGCAAAGTTAAATATACTAATCCCAAAGGCAACAAACACATGTAGGAAACCTAAGATGCATAAAGGGAAGTGGCATCACATGAGTCAACTCTAGAGTTACCCTGATAGTCTCCTTGGACCTCTCCCCCCAAGTGACTCTATGTGGTATCAATAGCCTCTCATACAAATAAGGTTACCGACTATGCCTCATCCAATCCAAACAGGTGGCCAACATCTTCTCACAAACCATCTTAGCCTGTACTAGCACTCAAGAAATGGGTGAGAAACACATACATCTTATTAATTCATTTTAACACTCTCAATGTATTTAAGTTATCATTTTATTAAGTAACTTGAAAAGGATACCCAGACAACCACTTCTAGGCTTCGATGTCTCCAAAGCAAGCTACTTTCCCTCTAACACCTAGACAACCTACCCTAAGCTCATAAGTCTCGAAAAAATCTCATAAATCTCATAGAAGTACAAAGATCAAATATCAATTCCATAGATGTCAATAGGAACACACACTGGTCCTCAAACCAAATATCACAAAATCCATACTGGTCCTCAAACCATAACATCATAAAAACATACTCTCTCAAAGAGTTCACAAACTAATAAGATTAAAATAAACAAAGGTTAGGTAAAAAGGTCAAAACCATTATCACATTACAAACATTGTAAATACCTATGCCATAGTAAAAAGGTAAAACCCCAAGGCTCTGGTAAAAATTCTGAAAAGCCAACTTAATGTTACCCATACCGACAATCAAACACAAGAATGAAAAACTCCAATAATAAACACATCAACATTTAAATTCTCATCAAATAAGATTTAATTATATATCATTATTATTTATTTTTATTTTTTCTATATGGAAATTTTTTAATTAATAAATTAATTTATTTTTTAATATTTGTATTTTTATTAATTTATTTAATTTCTAAATATAGAATATCGCTACATGCAAATTCCAAAAAAAAGAATTTTAATTAATAGTTTTTTATTTTAAAAAAAATAGAATATCTAAAAATAGAATACCATTGCATGCAAATAAATATATATTTCTTAAATAACACACAATTGAATATATCTTTCCTAAATAACATACAACTGAATGTATCTTCCTTAAATAACATGCAAGTGAATATACCTTCGATAAATAACATGTAATTGAATATATCTTCCTTAAATAACATGCAACTGAATATATCTTTCTTAAGTAATTTATGCAACTGAATATATCTATCTATCACACATGCAAATCTATATTATTTACATGCACATAGCTATATTTCTATTTCAAAAGCATGCATTTTCTCAAAAAATAAACTCTTTCAAAAACCCTCAAAACCATGGAAGGTCATAATTGAAAACCAATCACAGAAAAACTTTTAAAAAAAACCACAATCAAAATTTCCATTTAATATATTCCCTAACATTCCTGATTATAAAAAAAAAACATCTTTTTAACAAACACTCATCCTTTATGCACAAGATCTAATCAAACAGGAAGAAGACAATCATTCAATGGACAACTTTTAAAGATTTTAAAACCTACCTTAATACAGAGAGTTGAATAGAAAATCATATACAAATCTTTAAAAACCAAAGATTTCAAAAAATACCAAAACTTTAATCCTTCAAAAGTTTTCCAAGAGATAATTCTTCAAAACCTAATTGAATAATTCTCAAATGGCCTCCAAGATCTCTAATATAGAAATTCAGAACCTCGAGTTGAAAGAATGCAACTCCAAAATAATAAATTAAAACTCAATTGTTAAAAACAATAAAGTTGTTAGCTACAAATTATAGAAATAAGAACTCAACTACAACCTCATTTTTATCAACTTTAATTTATTAAAATTATTATTTATTTAATTTCCTCAAGTTTAAGTCACTTTAACTCAACTTGGTTTTAAAAGGTTGAATTCTACTTTTATAATAAATTGCTTTTTAAGTTGCATTATTTAATTTTAAATAATTAAACTATACAACTCAACTAATAACCACTTAACTCAAATTGCACATTTAAATTTAATAATTATTAAATTTCTTAATTAATTAATTTTGACTTTACAATTAAATTATGTATTAAACATAGGAAATTAATTAATTCTCATTAATTAATTAACATGATGAGACTACCATGCTACCCATTTACCCATTGATTTCAATGAAATTTATGTTGAGAGTTTACTTTCTTGAAATAAAATAATATCAACTTGCAAAGAATCAAGACGTTGCTTGATTCTATTTCTTTTGTTAGAGGCATTAATGCCTCTGACATTCCATGAAAGAATCTTCAGTATGGACAAGAAGAACACTTTGGTCTCCTTGTCGATCATTTAATGGAAGGGAAATTTACATCCAAGGTGGATTGAATTCTAGCATGAATCTCTTCTCTAGCTTTAGTAGCTTTGGACTTCCCGCCTTTAGGATTTGGTGTTTTCTTCTTAGATTTTGGAGACAGGGGGTTTGTACAATAGATAGCTTCTATGAGTAATATAAACCAGACTTATTATTTCTTGGCTCATCCAACTGAGAGTCATTATGAGGATATTTTATGTCAAGAATAGGAGCACGCTAAGCACAATAGAGTTCTGCAACATTAGTATCATGAGATGCCTGAATAGGGTCATCCTTCGGGAAAGCAAGACATGAGGAATAAGACAAATTTGTAGGAACAAAACCTTGCAAATTCACCGCATTTACATCTCCCATAATCTCATCCTGAGAAATTCCCTCAAACAGAAGAAATGGTATTAGTTCCATACCCTCCTTTGTCATAATTTGAGCCTGTTTTGGGGGTATAGGCTTAGAGTTTGGATTTGAAGGCACACCCGAATTAAGCATGAAGGATAGAGGTTGATAAGAGAACATCAATTCATGCACAAAACTATCAAATTTGGAAGGATGAGTAAAGTTATCCTCATCAAAATCTACACATTTCATTTTCAATTGAGGTTGCGAAGCATCAATTATTAACAAAGGTATAGAAATCCTGGCAACAAACCTCAACTACATACTCATCCAAAAGAAAATAAATGGCTTGAAATATCTCAAATAGACCATAAAATTTTCCACTTGACCTTGAGAGACGCATCCAAATCCAAGAATATCATAAGATGTAGCATTAGCAGGCACATTTTGTTGTAGTTGAGGAGAAGTATGCACATACGAGAAGAAGTTATGTTTAAAATTATTTCTTAGAGGTGGATTTTGTGGTTTAAACACACATTTTTAAGGATGTGAAGTATGATCTAAACACACAATTGGACGAGAATAATTAGGATCCTTACACTGATTTGTAAAGTGACCTAAAGAGTCTGTATGTTTTAGCACTTTATCCAGGTTTTGAATAATTACTTCCTGAATCCAAGATCCCCATCTAGACACTAGAGATATTGTTGAAGGAAAAGGTTTAAGAAGACTAAGAAAAAAAGCCTTATAGATAATTGAGCTTCCTCAAAAGGAAACAGATCATGGTGAAGAAAAATCCCTAACTTGTTAGCCATTAATTTCACAATTTCCAAAGCATGATATTGCAAAGGCAAGATGGGAGTTCAATCCAAAATGACATAAAAGCATAGGCATGGGGTTTTGGCTTAAAATTAGGCATCCATTTGGAGGTATATATACTAGACCCATTACAAAACCAATTTTTAACTCTATGCATAGTCCCTTGCATTTTTAGAAGTAAAAATAGAAATAGAAAATAATGACTCATGATCCAAGTAAAAGATATCATTGATTCCTTGCCACTCATGTTTAGCACAAAGAGATAGATCAAAGATTAGAATAGAGGTCCAGATCTTATTGATGATTGCAACCTCCAACATATGCAATACTTGTGGTGCAAGAAGGTCATCTGACACATGCAAAAAATATATTGATTTTGAGGCATTAGCGTGATGAGAAGACTGGAGATTAGGAACAATCTCGAAAACCCTATGAAAAAGCATCATCAATGGAAACACTAGATGGAGAGTGGCTAGTGAAAACCCCTTGGTCTAGACATTCCAGGGAGGACATATGAGTAATCGATTTGTCATTTTTCTTCCTCCAAACCCTCAGATGTGGAACTCTATGATGGCATTTATCACCAACCTCAATTCTATCTGGGAAGGATAGAAAAGAAGGATAAGTAATGAGGATCATGTATTCAACCATGAGATATATGAAGGAAGCAGAGAATCACAATGACTATTATTTTCCCCAATCGAAGACCAAATCAGCATTGGATGAAGAGGTCCATGAAAAATATAAAAAAATGGTTGGATTTGAGATCATTGCTATCAAAACCCTTGATTGACTGGATGCATATGTGATTTTTTTTGACAAAACCTCCAATTACTATGGACAAAATAATTTCCCTTCGACTGAAAAAAAAACTTGATTAGGAAGTGAATGAGACCAACTGTTATCAAAACCACGATTCTAAAATTGCTTCTTATTCTGGTGTCTATGACAACTTGCATTGAACTACCAAAAACCATCCATGTGTCACCCACCATGTTGCATACCCTGCATGTGATGCCCAACTAGCCTTTTTCACTCACCTTTGGAATTCATTTTGCGTCCTTGTTCCATTCCTTGTCTAACCCTCAACTAGAATTATCCATATATTTAATATTTTAATGTATCATAAGGTGTAATTATTTAATCTCATTTACTTAATCTTAATTAATTCTTCAATCCATTTTAACACACAAAACATATCAAACCACATAACATGGAACCATAAAGCAAAACCGACTAAACCAAAATGCAACAATCAAGCCTAAAAGAAGGGCTCACAAATTTATGTCACCTTGACAAATTTGGATGGATAGAAAATCTGATACTTGTCTACTATTTTAGGAAAATTAATGGCTTAGGTTGGGATTGAACCTGTATGTTATCTCCCCTTTCTTACCATTGAGATATTGTGATAGGGCACGCTCATCTTGACAATTAAGGGAATTCAATGCCTGATACCTAAAATATAGTATAAAAGATGAGCACATACATACATTTATACATATATAATAGATAATAATGGGGATTGAC
The DNA here is from genome assembly GCA_027943335.1 of Chamaecyparis obtusa. Classification (NCBI taxonomy): domain Eukaryota; kingdom Viridiplantae; phylum Streptophyta; class Pinopsida; order Cupressales; family Cupressaceae; genus Chamaecyparis; species Chamaecyparis obtusa. Next base: position 710,527 of record BSBK01005195.1, on the reverse strand, counting down.
CGATCATGTGGATCTCGCAAGCAACTATGACTTCATCCATCATCCATATCAGGCACATCAAACAATAATATAAAACATACATGCCAACCATAGAAAAGCAAGGATGGGGTTAGTAAAACCATGAACATAAATAACATCAAATCTATCTGAGGATCTAATACAAACATGAAGAATATCCTAAAAGAGTTTGGTCAATTAAATTGAAAAGAAAGCTATGGGAGGGGTATTACATCCACCTCCCCTAGAATTAGGCTTACTCCTAGAAGCCTACAAAAAAGTAAGGATCTACATCCCTCAATCACAAAGCGTCCTAATAAGGCAAAAGAAAAAACAATATCTAAAATAAGATAGAAAATAAGGACATGATATATAGTCATCAAGAGCAATATAATTCGGGTTTAAGCATAAACCAAAAATTACATTGATCAATCATTCATTATTTAATAATTTAAATAGATCTAGATCTATATTCATTCATCATTATATAAAATATTTAGTAATCAATCGTATAAAGCACACATTCATATCTACATCAAATAATCAATTGAGAAGTTCATGAAAACCTAGTTAATGTAACACCCATATAAAATCTAATTTGAACATACAAGTATAATACCATACCTCTAGGCTCATAAATAATAGTCTGAAATACAAGAGAGTTATATATCTAAGTTTTCAATGACTAGACATCTAATGTGCATAAAAATTCCCAAAGTTCCAAGTGTAGAAACTTGGGCTCTGATACCAAGTGTAATGCCCCATTGGGGAACCTAGGATAAATTAACCTAAAACATATTACTAAGTTTATAGAATAATTTTTTTAAAAAAACTTTACAAACAATAATGAATAACAAAGTGGAAGAATGGAGAAAGATGGGCACAAGAAGGATAAGGCCAACTTGGAGAAGGAGAATGTGGAGTGTCCTAAGGATAACATGGAGGAAGGGAACAAGGGTTTTGAGAAAATGGAGGGAAGGAATATGGATTTTGAGAATCTGGGGTGCTTGGCCTTCTTGTCTACCCTTAGCATAATGAAAAATGATATTACTATGATGAAGACCCACATTCACCAGCTGCAAAAAGAGATGGGGGTTCTTAAGAGGATGAACCTGGGGGAGAAAACTATAGGCCAGAAAATTGATGAGCTCATTGACACTGTTGCCAGAGCTGAGGGTATTGCTATCTTCAATGAAAAAATTACTGCCATGGAGGAGAAAATTGAAAGCAATAATGTTATTACCAGGAAAGTTGACACTATGGAAAAGAGTTGACAAGCTAGAGAAGACCATGGGGAATATTGTAGAACAGAGCTATGCTATCCTTAAGGCTTCAAATGAGCATGTGAAGATCTTGGTGGACAAGCTCAACAATGGGAAAGGGAACCAAGAGATCATAGAGACTAAAGAGGATCAGGGACCTAGCAGGTGTACAAGATCCAAGTTCAAGAAGATGGAGGATGGCAACAAGAATGACATGGAAGATCTAAAGTTGTCTGCTGTAAACATGCAGATTCTTGCTGATCAGGCTGCAGAACTGATGAAATGTGTTTAGACAGCAACTTGCTGTCTTGCTTTCCTTTTTTGTTGTCCTTTGTCTTTTGGTTGTTCTTTTTTGTTGTCCTATTTTTACGTAATCAAAACAAAGTGGAAGGATAATAACATAATCCATAGATACTCATAAATGTAACTCATTTACAGATTACAAATCCCAATTGTTCTGTGATATAAAATTATGTAAGTTAATTAATCTACTAAATACAACAAACAATTTACAATCTCCATATAATGAAAAAGAATAACAAGTACATTATCTCATAAATGAAAACATAGATACAAATGATACCACAAGGTAAACATAATAACCAACATCCACTGCACAAGTCATAGGGTATGTAATAATAAACTAATATAAAAAGTACAAGTACAATATATGAAAGATAAGAGAAAGTCTCCAAAAAGAATAAAAAGAAGATACAAACAACAATGATCATCCAACACCATCATGAACATTGGAATCTCAATGGTAATAGAATCACTACCACCTGACTACGTAGATCCAAAAATTCCACTCCCATCGTGCTAAGGAGATAAAAATAGATCCCACTTGGATAACAAACACCAAAATCCAATCACAATACAACACCTAAGAAAAGGATTCTAAAGGCTCTCTATCTCAAGAAGTACAACTCAAAATGAAAAGGTAAACATATTGTATATGAAGAAAAGTAATTTGTGTGGAACAAGCATCAACATTCAAATGTTAGTTGTACATGTTTATATTCAAATCTTAAACTAACAATAAAATCATGTTTATTCTCATTTCTACACTACTTTCCACATAACCTTGGATGAAGCAAGTGCATCCAAGACTTGTTTAATTTAATCTCTTAGAGAGTATGTGGGTGTTCTCTCCCAACACAAGTATTGATCCCACTAATGAATGGAACTAGATTGAAATACTCAAGGAGGAGGAGATATGGAACCAACCCTCAAGCATTCAATGCAAGAAACCAAAGAGACTCAAGGAGGAGTTATGGAAGCAACCCTCAAGAACTTATGGCATGAATCTATGATTAACAATCAATGGAAACTAGCTAAGATTCAAAATCTAAATCTACCATGAACGTAAACAACTACCAAAGAGTTAGTAATAAAAACTATAATGAATGCACTAACAATATCTCTAGAATGCAAGAATGAATACAAAACAAAAAGTATTCATTTTCTAGACACAATGGTTTTATTTATAGCATTTTGGAGGGCTAGCGTGAGGTGGCATCTATGTGGCATCCACATAGGTGCCACCAAGGAGACACATAAGCCATGCAAAGCCCAAGGCTTTCTCACACATGTGTGAGCAACTTGGGATGTGAAGGGTCAATGTGTACTCCAAGTACACATGTGTAAGTTACACATGTGTAAGTGTGTGTTGGAAATGTGTAAGAGAAAGTCAATTTTCACACTTTTAGAAAGTGTAAGAGGTGTCATCAAAAAATGTAAGAAGCCTTGTTTAGGCCTTTTTTAACAATTTTTGAAAAGGTGTATTTTAAATTATTTGCTCACACGTGTGAATAAATAATTAGGACTAATTTTTGTAGGAAGATGAAAATTAACTTAATTAACCTTAGTTAATTAGTAAATAGGCTTATTAGATAGAAAGTGATGTGTGTAAAGTGGTATCTAGGTTAGGTTTAAGATTAAATTAAATAAATTTTAACTTACTCATGGTTTAGTAGAAATAAAGCACGTGGAGGAATAAATAAATAAATAAATAATTTAAAAGGAGAACATGGAGAAACATGTAATAAATTAAATTTAATACATTAGGGGGTAGTATTTAAATTTAATTTAAATACTATAAGAAATGAATCTATTCAATTAAATAGATAGATGAATATAACAAGTATAATTAATTAAAATTAACTATAATGTTATCACGATCATTAATTAAATTAAATTTAATTAATGTTAAGTGTTAGAATGGACAAATTTAGGTGTTTACATTTTGTCCCTCTTTGATGCGATGTCGAAAATGACATCATGTTAAAGAAAAGAAAACATAGATGCCTTAGAGGAAAAATGGACCTAAGGAGTGTGAGAGGAAAAATAAGTAGGAGGATGTGCCTCCTCAAGAAAATAGGGAAAAATAAAAAATTTGTCCAATTTTCATGAAAAGAAGAAAAAAAGAGGGAAAAAGAAAGACTTTGCATGACTTAAAAAAGAAAGGTAAAAAAAAGCAAAAAAGAAACCCCACTAAAAATCCTCTTATAAAAGGGAAAAAGAGGGGTCATAAAGCTCATTTTTTACCACAAGTAAGAAGAGGATAAGAGAAGAGAGATGGCATCACAGAGAGATAGGCAACAATTGTGGGATCGATTATGGATCTATTTGCGGGCAACAGATAGGGGTGATCTAGTAAGTGCAAAAAACTCACCTTTATGTTGTGCTCTAATTTTTTAAGTTTTTAAATATTTTATGGTTAATAGAATGTGTTATTTTTTTGTGTGATGGGGGGTTAGATGTTAGAGGGAGGGGATGTAGAAGAAATGCATGTAGGTGATTGCCAAAGGGTGGCACAGTTCATCCAAGGGCGGCACAAAGCCATTGGTGGATAGCCCACCCACCTAAGGGTGGCTTCGCCCATCCAAGGGAAAGGGAGGTTGTCGGTGGCCTTCTTGCCTATGGGCATCTCTACCCACCCAAGGGTGGAACGGAGCCCCCTGTCGGTAGATGTGCAGAATGGAACTGCCTATTGGTGGACAGGTGGCTTCGCCCGTCTGAGGGTAGGGGAGACAACTGATGAACTACCATCCCAAGGGAGAAATGGAGATGCCCATCCAAGGTCGGCATGGAGTCATCCATCTTCTAGTGGGAAACTTTGCCCACCCATGGGAGGAGAATAGCCACCTATTTAGAGACAGGCGGCTTTGCCTTCCTTAGAATGTGCCCAAAGATGACGGAGTCACCTGTCCAAAAAGGAGCATCTTCATCCATCCAAGGGAAGAGCCTAGGGGTGGACCAGAAGGACAATGGAAAGGAGGAGTTTCCTAGGGACAGGGCATTGGAGAAGAAATCCAAGATAGGGATGAGGGTTTGTGTTGACTAGGGAAAAAACTTGGGCTAGGGAAAAATCTGACGAGTTGATTGGGTGTAGGAGCCAGACTATTGGATTAGATCAAAATGGAAGGGTTGAATATGATGGCGCTATGAGAAAAGTTGACTTACTTGGAGTGGGGGAATGTGACACTTTGTGGGTTGCATCATATGTATGATTGGTAGCATCTGAGAGTGCATAATGCACTCATGATAGCTTTGATCTAGAGGTGGAACTTAGACACATCGAGCTTCCACCTACCTAGAAGAGATGCCATAATGATGTTATTGGATGTATGGAGGATTTTACAAGTACTGATTAGGGGAAAGATGCCTGAGTATTGGCTAGAGAGAGAGAAGGAGTTCTCAAAGGAGAGCTTCAAGCAGTGGGTAGACTAGCTTCCCATTGATCGAAAGTGGATGTCATGGTGACATGGGATGGAGGCAAGACTGCTCTGACTAGAACTATACTTTATTGATTAATTGGAGGGACGATGATGCTTGACCATTCAGGGCATGGATTTCCTATTGGATGGGAGAGGGTACTGAGTTGGATGTTGGAGGAGGAGAGGATAAAGTACTATTGGGGATATACAATATTGGCATAAATGTACTATGATCTTCATATGTGTGCATACCTCACCCAATGTACGATGGTACTTGGAGTGACACTTCTACTTGTTTGGGCCTGGGATCACATCGCAGTGGTGCAACCATTGTGAGGAGAGATGATATGATAATGATATGAGCCATTCACATGTTGGTATAGACATCCAATATCATATGGGGATGTGATATTAGTGTTACAATTAGTGGTTATCATTGCACCAAAAGATCAATGTGTTAATGCTTGATACAACCACTAGACTTATAGAAGACACAGGAGGTGGTTAAGCCATGTCACAAATCCCAAGGGGAGCACTGACCATTTTTCTAATAATCTCCCACTCAACATTACCCAAGGAGATTCAAACCTGTGACCAAGCTCTGATACCACTTGTTACAAGTAGTAGTTGTTGTTGCACCAAAAGATCAACCTATTAATGCCCAATACAACCACTAGACTTATAGAAGACACAGGGGGTGGTTAATCCATGTCATGAATCCCAAGGGGAGTGCTGACCATTTTTCCAACAATTAGTAGAGACTTGGTGAAGGATTCTAGATGAGTTAGTAGGATTTGAGTGGATGTCATATGGAGATTATGAGGTGTGAGGTTACTAAGATGATAGCCTAGATGTAGAGAATCTTGGATATGTGCAAAAAAACTATTGGCTGATTAGGAGGACAATGTTCTAGATATATAGGTACACGTCGTTATGGGTGTCCAGATAGTTTGGTAGGATACAAGAGCATATTCCAAACAACTATCCACATCCCATCATCTCCAGAGAGATTGGGTTAGTATGGGGGATTAGAGTGGATCTCTATAATGTGAGGAGAATTTGGAGAGGGATACAGTTTATGCCATGGATAGTAGTATAGGAACAAATAGCAGATGCAGGAGTGATAGTCAAGTATACAACCTAGTGGTATAGGCACAAATTGGTGAGGCTGATAGATCTAGGAGGGGTAGAGGAAGATTCAAAGGAGGATGAGGAGGATGGTGAGAAGGGAGATGATGAGGATGATGGGAAGGATAGAATAGTAGTAGTTCTAGTTTTAGGTGGAGGTTATAGAGATGGGCTATAGAGCATAGGAGAGGGATAATTTAGAGACCATTTGTAGGTGGCCCTTATCATGTCCCAAGAGAAACATAGATGGAGAGAGATGTGGCAACCTAGGGTCCACTATCAGAGGATGAAGATATGGGACTAGGAGGACCAAGAGGGGATGAGAGATAGGGGGATCATGAGAAGACATCCATCCTTCATGTTGAGGTGACATGATTAGAGGTAGTAGTGGAAGTAGAGAGGGATAGAGTAGACAGGGTTGAGGAGTAGGCATAGAGTATGCAATGAGACCTATCCATACTATAGGGATGAGTGTACTTAGGAGAATTCATCAAGACAGAGACTTGTATAGGTATAGAGGAGGTACAGGGGGAGATAGTTCAATTATAGGGATAGATAGTAGAGATGCATAGACAAATAAAATAGCTTACCCAATAGCTGACAGTTGACATGGATAATTGGTAGAGACAAGAAGAGACATAATGAGGGGAGTGGGAGATAGCGAGATAGGAAGTGACCTTATTAGGGGTGGGGCAGTTATTGACAACCAACATAGATGCACAAAGAGAGTTAACAAGGAAATAGAGAGATATGACCTATTAAATGAAGCTCTATCATTAGATGGTACCTCTAGAGAAGAGACAACCACCTTACATAGAGTGGGGGATATCAGAGAGGATCTAGGGTAGATCATCATTGTCAGTAGCCATGAGGCCACTGAGAGACATGAATGCATGAGGTGACAGTGCTAGAGGAGAAGGGGGGCTTGCTACATGGGACTCATCGGGGGAGGTCAGAACAATAGGGACATCTTCCCAGAGGCCACTTGATCTATTTGATTATATAGGATTCAAATTCATTTCAATTTTTGGATGAGATGCATATGTGTAGCAACACTTTTGTGCATGATGTATCATTTATTGATGTACTATGATGACATTATATGATATTTTTATTGAGACATTTTATGGACTTATTTGATAGATTATGATGGACTGTTATGATGTATGGCAATTATGAGACTTTATGATGTGTTATGTGTGCATAGGACTAGATTATGTTACTGACATGTGTGATTATGTAAAATTTATACTACATGATGTTCTAATATATTGATGATGTGGGTCTTACATGGAGTATGTGTAGGTAAAGTATTAATTTTGTATAGAAATGATGTATATGATGCAATGAATTTATAGATTATTATGCATATATAATGTTTATAGATGGGTATATGGATATGTTTGACATGAAAAATATGAGTTAATGATTAATGATGGATAATTAGAAATTGACAATAGATGTGAAAGGAACAATAGCTTATAGATTCTCATTTGATGTTGATTTTGATAAGTGTGTGCTAAAATGTTGTCACACTTCTATGAGTCATTAAATCCAAGATTGCTCAAGAATGAGGTCTCAAATGGTGACTCATAGCTCTCTATTGATGGAGTGCAAGGGTTTGTAATGGAGGCCCTCATATTGACCTAGTTTGTGCCCATGCAAGTACAACCATAAAATGAGAGATTCAAAGATGCATGCAAATGAAAATGGAAGCTAATCTATATGAAAATAAACTAATCTATGAAAGGAAATGCTTATCTAACATGCAAGTGCAAAATTAATCTAAATGGATTGCCATGGAGGCATGAGAGAAGAAGACAAGAAGAGAGAAGTTGCAATATCCAAGCTCAAGTGCTCAAATTCTCCTCCAAAATCGCTCTCCAAACCTGCATAACAATAACAATCTCTATATGCTTCTTATAAAAAATGAGGAGAGGATTCCTTATATATGATTTAGAAATAAATGGATGGTCAAGATTAAGAGGCAAAAAAAAATGAGCAATGGTGGAGATTAAATCTTGGTTGATCCATGTGCTCACTTTTTCAAAAGGCAAAATCAAAGGTAATTATTAAGAGGAAAAAGGCCCACTACTTAGGAAAGTGTGGAAGAAAAAGGAATCTTTATTTATTTTTATTTAATTTATTTCCATTTTCATCATAAAAAGAGCTTTAAGTGGGGGTTTTATTTATTTAAAAAAGGAATTTTCTTTTAATTAAATAAGATAAGGTTATTTAATTAAAAGGGGAATATTAATTAAATAAGATAAAATCATTTGATTAAAAGAGATATTTTAATTAAATAAGATTATTTCATTTAAGATATTTTCTTTTAATTAAATAAGCTTATTTTATTTATTTAAAAGGGAATGCTTCTTTTAATTAAATAAAATTATTGATGAAATGATCAAACCTTAGGAAATATTGAAATAATTGAATTAATTACAATTTGATTAAGGAAATTGATAAATTAGAAATATTGCAAGGCATTGATTCAAGAAATTGATAAATTAGTTCCATCATTTGATAAATTGAAGAATGGGGCCCAAAGTCTAGGCGACCATTTTAGGGTGCATACATTTGCCCCTCTTTGGGTAATGTGTGATCTTCATGGGAACACATGTAGTCAAAGAATGAAGTTGAAATGTAAGATCGATTTGGGATCACAAAACAACCTAGATGTGTGTTCGACGGATGGGAACACATCAGGACAAAGATAAGCCGATTAAAAAAGACAAGGCCAACACCCTTGTAAATAGGTAATTGTCAAGTCTCAGATAAGGTTTCCCTAAGTGAAACAATTGATAGGATTGATAAAGCTGAATCAAGGATTGAAGTTTGATAGGTACTGCCCCCTCATGATCAAAGTCAAAATGAGATAGAGGAGAAATAGTAAATTGATAAATTTGATCAAATCGAACTAAAAAGAAGGTTCTTGATGTAAGATGAATGATATAAAGATCACATAACCAAGGTAGATCAAGCAAGAAAGATTATGCCCCAAGGTTGAATCAGAAGAAAAGAAGTGGGGTGAAAGCGGATGGAAGATTGAAGTTTGGAAGAGGTGGAAAGAAATGGAGAGAAGAAAGAGGATTTGCCTCAAAAATCAATCAACTGTTTAAGATAGAAATTTTTGATTGAGATCATGAAAGAAGTTAAGGAAATGAAAATTAGAACGTGACCATAGTTGATTAAAAGTCCAAAAGAAAGATGAAGGAAAACCCTCTCAAACTCATAATGCAACCTAAAAATGCAAATTAACATGAAGTCTAACAATGCAAGCTACATGAAAATGCAAAGGTGTACTTGCAATAGAGCAACTCTAACATAGGAGTTTCTGTTCATCATTCATTAGAGAATGTTAAGGAACTTATTTTCATCATTGGGCCATTATTAAAGGACATCGAAAAATCACACAATCATCACTAGTCACAAGCGCAACTATGAAGATATGAATGTGATTTTTATCAGATTGGAATGTGGAAAGATTCTAACATAAGCATCAAAGACATAAAGGTCAAGATGACTTCGATGTTATCTTACCCAATTTAATGTAGCAAAACCACACTCACATTAAGGCATAAATGCTAGGATGACCATAAGAATAGTTGTGCAAAAATAGTCAAGGATGATGCCTCAAATCTCCTAAGTGTTTCAAGGGAACAACAAGAGACACTCAAGAGCTTCAAGACCACACCCACAAGAAGAAAGAAAATAAAAACATGTCCCATTCCCCAAGTCCTCTAGCTATGCATCCCGGAGAGACTTATTAGACAAGGACACTCAATGAAAATCAATAACAGTCAGCACACAAAAAAAATATCATGACATAGCTCAAGCATTAAGTGTTGCATTTAAAAATTTAAGTGTGTTCACTGATACCGAGTTCTGAGGATAAGGATTGAATGCTTGCAAGTAGGTAAGATCACATGACAAAATTGGGTAAGACCAAACCGAGAAGTGTTGAGAAACACTCAATGCCAGGGGTTGTGTTGAAAAACACAGTTTGGGGTGGTGTTGAAAAACACTATTTGCGAGGTGTCCTAAAGACTAACGCATCTAAGAGACCAAAGCCAACATAGTTATGCCCCCTAGACAAAGACAAAGACCAATTCCAAACCAAGGCAACAAGGACAAGGCATGATGGAGAAAGGCTAAGTGTTGAGGACGCGTGCTAAGAAACAAGGGTGCAAAGGCCTCAAGTAGCACCTGTTTCCAGGTTTTCACCACTTGGATTTTATTGCAATTTTTTCCCTCTTTTTTTTTTAGGACTTTTTATAATTTTTTTATATTTTTGCTACCAAGGCGCCTGTTTCCAGGTTTTCACCAAGGCACTTTTTCTATTTTGTTTTGAATTTTTGAATTTTTTTGTATTTTTGGAATATATAATTTTTTTTTAGATACGTCAAAGTGCCTATTGCTAAGTTTTCACTAAGATGATCATTTTTTCAGGATATTTTCCAATTTTTAAAATTTTTGACAATATATCATTTTTTTTTGGATTTTTTCAAGATCAATAAGTATGTACAAAGGATGCCCCTAGATAGAATGGGCATCAAACTCCCAAGAAAGATCACATCGTGTAGTCCCAGTGTCTAGCAAGGTGGAGAACAAGAGGGATTAGCAAGCTGATGGAAGAGATGGAAGATAAGAGAATGAAGGAGAATGAAGGAGAAATCCTCAAGGGAAAACTCCTCAAGAATACCCAAGCTAGGAAAAAATTGTCATGTAAAGCACATATGGACAAGCAATGAAAGGCCAACATAGGATAAGTCATAAAAGTGTAATGCAAAAGAAGGAAAGAATGCAGTCTAAAGGAGTAGACATGTCAAGAGGCTTCATAGCATCGTCTTTTACTCTTTTTTATTAGATCAAGACCAAAGGGGAAAAGGATAGCGAAAGGCTAGAATGAATGGAGGAAAATAAATATGAAGGCTAAACATGAATGGAATGAAAGCAAGATCATCGTAAGATAGCTCACAAGATAGCCAAATGTTCATGTATAGGTCAACATTGTCAAGATCAAAGAGAAAAGATGGAATGGATGAAATATGTAGAAGAACTATGATTGATGCCTAATTGCCAGGTTTTCATCATAGTACTTATCTAAGGTGCCACAATGAAGTGGTTTTCACCATAGGATGAATTTATTTCTCTTTACTTTTTCTACCAAGGCACTTGTTTCCAAGTTTCCACCAAGGCACATTTTCAATTTTTTTCATTTTTTTTTATTTTTAAATTTTTAAATTTTTCTATTTTTTGCGTTTTTATTTTTTTTGGAAGAAGGAAATCTTTTTAGATAATGCTCCTTGAAAGGATAAACCATGATATCTCAAGGATTCAGAATGATATGCTCAAAGATGTTGATAGGGAAATGAAGATGGAAGAGAAAAATGAAGGATAAAGTTTTATGTAAAGTGAGTGAGGTTGGAAGATAGGAGAAATAAGCCAATGAGAAAAAAGGATAGAAGGTAGAAGGATAATAAATGGAAGGATTGTGAAAGGGTGGATGGAAAGGAAGGAAAGATCAACATCAACACACACCTTGAATTGTAGTGAGAGGATGGAGGAAATGTGAATGAAGGAATATGTGAAGGAATATGGTGAATGGATAGCAGAGGTTGTGGTTTAGGTGCATGGAATGGAAGAATGTTTTTGGAAGAAGATGAAGTGGAAGCCTTTGGAAGCTTGAATGTCAACTTCACTTTTTGCTCAACATTAGACTCTTTCAAGAGAGACTTTGGAATCCATATAGTCATAGGCTTTTCATTTCTTTTTGATGATTTAGAGAGAATATCTTCAATGATGGATTTTGGAACCCATACTTGTCTTGTAGTTTTCTTCTTAGATATCTCTTTTGACTTTATGCCTCCATGTGGATTAGAGGAGACATGGTGATCTTATTTTTTTTATGGATTCTTGTATTGCTTTTTTTTCTTGTATTGAACATTCAAGTTACTTCCAAAAGACTTGGGACTTGTGGAAGAAGAAGGAGGATATGACTAGTTTAGATGGGTGGGTGGATGAAAAGGATTCAAGGGTATGCATGTATGTTGATCTTGAGGAAAGATATGAGATGGAGGGACGTAAGGACCCAAGATGGATGATGAATTAGGAGAGTTAGGAGGGGAAAGTGAAGGGACATAAGGGCCCAAGATGGAAGGAAGATGTGAAGCCCATAGTATTGGTGGAGGAGGTCCAAGGATGGATGTGGAAGATACAAAAGGATAATCAATAAGTTCATCAACATCTATATGACAACCAAAGACATCAGCATCTTTAGAGTGAGCATTAGGATTTGTAATAGGATCATGAACATCTTGAATAGGAGAAACTTCTTTGATAGGATTATTTGGAGCTTGAAAAGACTTAGGAAGAGTAGAAAGTGGAAGTGAACATGGAGTGGTAGAATAAGAAGATGGAAGACTTTGATCTTGACAAGGAGATTTGGATAGCATAAGCATATAATTTTTCTCTTGATTTTCAATAGGCTTAACATTGGAAGTATTAACACTATTTTTAATACCCTTAATGGAAGTATCATCTTTGGAAAGCACAAGTGGAGTAAGGTTATTTTGATTGTCAATAAGCTCAATGGTGTAAGTAGTAGCTTGATCTTGCTTAGGAGAAGACTTAAGACACAGTGGAATGAATGAGAAAGGGCATGCAGGATCAAAAGAACCATGAAATAGATAAGATACATCATGAAAAGGATTGGATGACATGGAGAGTTCTTGATCTTGATCTTTCTTTATGTTCTTTTCTTTATCATTTTTAGAGTCCTCTTGACATGGAACCACTTCTAAGGACAAGGAAGCATGTTGGAATTGTATGGAAGACTTTGGAAGAGATGGTGAAGGACTAGCTAAAGTAGGCATTATAGTGTATAAAGGCTTAGGCTCTTTACGTTTAGCATTATTGAAATTATTTGCAACCAAGTGAAGGTTAGCTTGAGTTTCTTTAAGAGGTATCCCTTGAGGATAACTATAGGGAACCACATGAAAAGTATTAGGATATTTGTTGGATGAAGGATTTGTGACATATTTGGAAGACTTAGAAGTTTTAGAAAATGTATGGGTATTGGAGGAAGTAGGGGATGGAAGGGAACCAGCACAAGACAAAGGTCCATCATTAACATAATCTTTCTTGAGAGTGTAATCTTTATTTTCAGCATGAGAGTTCTTAGAGGAAGGATTCTTATCATATTTAAGTTTCAAATCAGTGCGGTACATTTTGTATTCTTCAATAGAAGTAGATGTATCATCTAGGTATTGTTCACAAAAATCATCAAAGTCTCTTTCAAAATCAGAATCATATGGATCACCATCACGATCTATCCAATGTGACGACCCATTTATAGTAAGCACAAGCACATGACTAGGAGGACTCTTAGGAATAGAGGTTTCATAGGTATCACTACATTGTCCATCATCATAGTCATCAAAGATGGGTATGTCACTCTTCGTAGAAGAGGTATCACAAGGACTATCATATTGCTCATCATGGTATGTCTTGAGATGAGGAGTAAGATTCTTGGGAAAAGTAGAAGAGGAATGAGATCGTGAAGAAGAGGAAAGTGAAGACCTAGTGGAGGAAGAAGACTTGGATAATGAAGAATGCGAATAATGTCTAGAAGAGTCAAGATGAGACTTGGAAGATGAGGAAGGCGAGTAATTTTTAGAAGAGTCATGATGAGACTTAGAAGATGAAGAAGGTGAATAATGTTTAGAAGGTTCATGATAAGACTTGGAAGATGAGGAAGAATAAGAAGACTTAGATGATAAAGAATGTTTGGAAGAAGGAGGTCATGACAGGATCATGTGGATGATTCTAGCTAAGGTGTGTGACTTGCTTTCTTTTCCATTTTTTTTTATAAATTCATCACTGAGAGTTTTGGAGGAATAATATTCTTCAAATTGTGCAATGAGTTCAAGATCATCTATTGTTAAGAGAGGTTCCATAACAAGATAGTTGAAATTCATGGTTTTGGAAGAAGAGGAATCAAGCATGGAAGTGACAAGATAGCAAATCAGGAAAGCTATAAAAAGTTGGTGTTTCAACTCAGGAACTCAGTTTTTGCTCATTTTAAAAGATCAAGTAAACACATCAACAGATTTTTATCATTGATCAAACACGTAAGACAACAATCAAGGAGTTCAAGCAAACAAATGTCTTCAAACAATGAGCAAGGGACAAAGCAACCTTGCACATAAACAAGAATAGTGACTTAGTACGCTACTCCTTAAAGATTCTACTTGTGTATGTTCTCAAAATATTTTTCCAATCATGCACATAGTCCTAGAAAGAGAAATTTTGGATGCACTATGGTTCTTAGTAATGGTTTGACTCTGCAACTTTTTCAATTTCAAGAGGGTGAACTCCAATCCAGGTGCACCGGGGTTTTGACATATTTCAAGAATTTAATCAATCAGAGATGCTGAGGAGATCTGACAGCCCAACAAGAAACTACATCTGTAGAGATTTCTTCCATAAAGAAATTTATATAGCGGTTGTCACTACCATGATGAAAATGGCTATTACTGCTTGAGGTTCCATCCACGTGGTTGACCTAATAAAAGGAATGCCCACTACAGTTAACCCTCTCTAACAAGGTGACTCACAAAAAGGACCACATGGGGACTTGGTTTAGATTCAAGGATCTGAGTTTCTGGTACTACCCAAAAAGGGAGTAGAGCATAATCCTCTAGCCTCTTCACTTCACACAAACATATAAAATAGATTCATTGACATGCAAAGATTGAAACCACCTCACCAAGGTTTATGATGTCAACAACAATGTCTACCGAGCTCTCTAAGTGGGTCCAAGAGAGAACGTACCGATCAATGTTGAGGACTAAACCAAGTAAGACCATGAGATAGTAACAATATCCTCCCTACCTACAAGGGGTTCTATCATCAAGAAGAGCTTCGCAAGAAACCCACTCTCTCAAGAATGCCACAAATAGTGTTCATAGGGCCTATTTACTATGTGAAACATATATGCAAGAAAGTGAATCTATGTTCTTTTTAGAGCCCAAAATTGAAGTGTGATCTATGAAAGAAATAAACACTCAAGCTAGGCACATGAGAGATTTATTTTAATTTCCAAAATTCAAATGTTGTAGAGATTCAACAAAATACCTCAAGTCTAATGCAATGCGCTTAGTAGATTTTTGTTGAGCTTTTTTTTTTTTGCAAGCAAGCCACAAACTCTCCAACAAGAAAATAAGATATGCAATGTATATCCAACTTATACAAACCCTAGGGTTAATCTAAAAATCAATTGTTATGAGAAATAATAGTCAGAAAATAATCCAAATGACAACTCATATCATGCATTGAACAATAAAAAATAAGTGCATATTCATCACAAAATTTTATTTTTTTGCATTTGACCTAGTCAACAAGATTTAATTTTTTTTATATAATTTCAGCCACAAAAATAGAAATGAAAAATAGAGACCCCTACTACAAAATAGAGAGCTTTCCAAAAATGTAAAAATTTTAGAAAAATCTCTTCATTTGTGCCCTAGAGACCCATTTTACCAAAATAGACTAGTTTTTGTAAATCAATTATTTGAGCTATGATATTGCATCCAAATTCAAAACACAAATAATGGACCCCATGTAGAATTTAAATAGTTTTTTAAAAATGTAATTTTTTTTAAAAAAATGCTAATTTGCATTGAAAATTATTTTTTTTATGAAAAATCAAGAAACAATTATAAAAAATTGAAAATACCTCAAAAAATTCTAAATTTTTTATTAGAGCTTCTCTGATATGTCACCAACCTGTAAAAAATATTTCAGACCAAAACACCATGTCGTTTGGGAGATATGATCAAATCTTTGAAAATCTAGGGTTTTAATCTCTAAGTAAATCTGCACAAGGGGGTTAGCTCCAAAAATAACCAAAAAAAGCATGTAAAAGTGGGTTGCCCCATGGTGGGCACCAAAAATGTGTGCTAAAATGTTGTCACACTACTATGAGTCATTAAATCCAAGATTGCTCAAGAATAAGGTCTCAAATGGTGACTATAGCTCTCTATTGATGGAGTGCAACGGTTTGTAATAGAGGCCGTCAGATTGACCTAGTTTGTGCCCATGCAAGTACACCATAAAATGAGAGATTCAAAGATGCATGCAAATGAAAATGGAAGCTAATCTATATGAAATCAAACTAATCTATGAAAGGAAATGCTTATCTAACATGCAAGTGCAAAATTAATCTAAATGGATTGCCATGGAGGCATGAGAGAAGAAGACAAGAAGAGAGAAGTTGCAATATCCAAGCTCAAGTGCTCAAATTCTCCTCTAAAATCGCTCTCCAAAACTGCATAACAATAACAATCTATATATGCTTCTTATAAAAAATGAGAAGGAGAGGATTCCTTATAAATGATCTAGAAATAAATGGACGGTCAAGATTAAGAGGCAAAAAGAAATGAGCAATGGTGGAGATTAAATCTTGGTCGATCCATGTGCTCACTTTTTCAAAAGGCAAAATCAAAAGTAATGATTAAGAGGAAAAGGGCCCACCACTTAGGAAAGTGTGGAAGAAAAATGAATCTTTATTTATTATTTATTTATTTTTATTTAATTCATTTCCATTTTCATCATAAAGAGGGCTTTAAGTGGGGGTTTTATTTATTTAAAAGAGAAATTTTATTTTAATTAAATAAGATAAGATTATTTAATTAAAAGAGGAATATTAATTAAATAAGATAAAATCATTCAATTAAAAGAGATATTTTAATTAAATAAGATTATTTCATTTAAGATATTTTTTTTAATTAAATAAGCTTATTTTATTTATTTAAAAGGGAATGCTTCTTTTAATTAAATAAAATTATTGATGAAATGATCAAACCTTAGGAAATATTGAAATAATTCAATTAATTACAATTTGATCAAGGAAATTGATAAATTTGAAATATTGCAAGGCATTAATTCAGGAAATTGATAAATTGGTTCCATCATCTGATAAATTGAAGAATGGGGCCCAAAGTCTAGGTGACCATTTTAGGGTGCATACAATAAGCACTTTTGAGGTCACTGTGTCTTGAAAAAGCTCAATGTGATGGGGTTAAGTGTAGTTTGCTGGGATTTGTCTTGGATCTTTATTGTGACATTCAAAACATGGACTTTGAATTGGATTAGGACTAGGATGAGGACGTGCTGCATGGATACAAAAAAAAGGACATGGATATGTATACTGGGCGGGAGAAGGCAATAGATCCAAATCTGCTACCATAGTGCCTGAAACGGGTTTTCATCATGGTACTTTCCCAAAGTGCTTGTTTGCCAAGTTTTCACTACTGGACGAATTATTATTATTATTATTATTTTGTCAAGGTGCTTGTTTACCAAGTTTTCACCAAGACAATGATGTTTTCAAAAAAAATTTCTATTGTTTAGGATTTTGATGTTTTTCTAATCTTTAGGATTTTTCTGATTTTCTGATTTTTTTATTTTAGGATTTTCTTCAGGATTTTTTCTAATTTTTTCTAATTTTTTCAAGATCATATGTATTTATTTTTTGGAATTATCTAACTTTCTAATTTTTTTAAATTTTTGTTTTGGATTTTGTGAACTTTTTCTAATTCTTAGATTTTTTTTAAAAAAAATACTACACGGGAATTGAATGCTGGCCTACGCATAAAAGCACTTTAAATGCAAAATATTTATAGGATCAAGGAGTGGATCTCCCTCAGGTGTTTCTATCTGATATGCCCTAGAATTAAACTTGGCAGTAACAACAAATGGACCCAACCAATTGGGCTCAAACTTTCCTTTCTTTTCTCACCTTTGCAAGTTTTTCGTGTTGTGTTGTCAGACCAAATCACCAACCTCAAACTCACAAGGTTTGATCTTCTTGTTAAGTTTTAAGAGAAAGTAATTTGATACACACAAATATGATTAAGGGCATTGAGGCATCTCTCATTGAGGAGCTGCAACTCTTGCAAATGGGAAACTCAATATTCTTCTTCAAACATCAAGTTCTTGAGAGAAATATTGAGGGGAGGGAGCTAAATTTTGATGGGAAGGAAAATCTTAGAACCATAAACAAGGGAGAATGGAGTGGCACTAGTGGGAGTATGGATTGAGGTACAGTAGGCCTAGAGGGAAGGATTGAGTTGTAGGTGTCAATCATGACTAGCATCATCAACGATTTTGTTGAAAATTTTGAATATGGTTTTATTTGTAGCCCCACCTTGACTGTTACCTTGTAGGAAGTATTTGAATGAGCAATGCTGGGTAGTACTAAATTTATTACAAAATTTTGTGATATCTTTATTCTTGAAGGGTGATCCATTATCATTATGGAGGTCTTTTGGGTTGCCATAATGATAAACGATATAGTTTACTATGAATTTGGATATCTATTTTCCAGTAGTGTCGGTGAGGGGAATTGATTTGACCCATTTGGTAAAATACTCTTTGGTAGCTAGAATGTACTTGTGGCCATTGGTAGAGTTGGGGAATATCTATCCCAAAAGGTCAAAACTCTAATGGGAGAAAGGCCAAGGTCTAATGGTGGGTTGGAGGGGTTGAGTGGGTTTGTGTATCAAATTGCCATGATACTAGCAAGGAACATATTTATTTACGTAGTGATAAACATCCTTCTCTATTATCAGGTAGTAGTATCTAGTGCGTAGAAACTTATTTTCTAAGGTGAGGTCACTGGGATGAGCTCCATAGATTCCTTCATGTACCTCTTCCAAGGTTGTGGGTGCTTCCTTCAAATTCAAACATCGAAGAAGAGTTACATAAAAGTGTTTCCAGAATAAGGTTTCTCTAAGGATTGTGTAGTGGGATGTATGTCGGATGAAGGTTTTCTATTGGTTAGGTGTAAGGGGGATGGGAACGGTCTTATCATGAATGTAGGAAAATATTTCTTGGTACCATGGTGATTTGGGACCAACAATTTCACACACCATCTTAGAATCTGGTTGGTCATAGGTAGGGACCCTGTGATTCTCAATAAGCAATTTGCATTGTGTACTTGTCTCTGGCATGGATATCAAAGAACCAATAGTAGCCATGGAATATGTTGCTTTATTGTTTTCTCTAGGGATGTACTAGAAAATGATATTTGTAAAATGTTACTTAATATCTTTGACCATGAGATGATAAGAAAGAAACTTATCATCCTTTGTGTGATACGCATCAGTTACTTGTTTGATAACCAATTGGGAGTCACCAAAAATAAGCAAACTTGTGATATTCCATCTAGCATCTTGGTGAAGCTTTGTCACCAAAGCATCATATTCTGCTATGTTATTGGTAAATATAAATGTCAATTTGTATGATTTAGGGATTAGGTCTCCTTATGGTGTAACAAACATAATACCTACCCCCGATCCTTTCTAAGTGAAAGATCCATCAAAGTAGAGCCTCCACTGAATGATAGGGTAATAGTCATGATGGTTTCATTTGGAAAATATGTGAAAATAGGATGATCTCCTAGAATGGGAGCTTCTACAAGTTGATCTATGATTTCTTTCCCTATGATTACCTTGAAATATGTGTAGACAATACCAAACTCACTGAGTATCATGACCCATTTTACAATGTGACCTATCAAAGCATCTTTACATAAAAAATACTTGAGTGGGTTAATATTTTCTATCAGTTATACCTTATGATTAAGCATGTAATGATGTAGCTTCTGCATACAAAAGACTACAACTAGGAAAGCTCTCTCAATAGGTGTATATTTGAGCTCATAACCCACAAAAGATCTACTAAAGTAGTAGATGAAACACTCCTTTCCATTGTCGTCTAGTTGTGCTAGGAGATAACCAAGTGCTATTGTAGTTGATGAGATGTATAGGATTAAAGGTCAACCTAGAATAGGAGGGACCAACACTGGTGGATTAGCTAGATATTCCTTGAGTTGTTCAAAGGCCTTTTGACACAAGCAAGCCCAAATAAATTTGGTATCATTTCTTAGCAGGTGAGCGAAAGGGTGCACTTTTTCTGCCAATTGTGACACAAATCTTCCAATGGATTGAAGTCTACCTTGCAAGTTGCGCAAGTTTTTTAGAGTCTTAGGAGGTGGCATCTCCAAGATGTCTTTCACCTTCTTAGGATCTACTTCTATTCCTCTATGAGAGATAATGTAGCCTAAATTTTTTCCTGATTGTACACCAAAGACACATTTCTTGGGATTCAAGAGAACCCTATACTTCTCCAATCTATCAAAGATTGTGGTAAGGATAGAAATATTTGATTCATGTGTCTTGGATTTTCCTAAAATATCATCCACATAGTTTTCCATAATTACATGATTGAGATCATGGAAGATATTTTTCATGGATCTTCGATATGTGGCACTTGAATTTTTGAGACTGAAGGACATGACCTAGTAACAGAACGTACTCTAGGGTGTGGTGAATACAGTTTTGTGTTGGTCTTTTTTTGCTATACAAATCTGATTATATCTAGAAAAGACATCTGCGAGGGACATAACCTCATGCTGAGTAGTCAAATCCACTATGATGTCAATATTGGGAAGTGAAAAATCATCCTTAGGACAAGTGAGATTGAGATCTCTAAAATTAGTATAGATTTGGATGCCCCCAATAGGTTTACCCACTAGTACAATGTTGGAGAGCCACTCAGGATAATCTATAGGTCTAATGAATTCTTCTTCAAGCATATTTTTCAGTTCATCTTTTACTAAGAGTGCCATTTGTGGATGCATCTTGCATAACTTTTTCTTTAGAGGTTTAATTTTTAGATCCACAACAAGATGATGTACAACTAGATTAGTATTTAGCCTAGACATATCTTTGTAAATACATGCAAAGTTTATTTGTGCTTTCTTAAAAAATTTAGTCATGGCTTCTTTTCCTTCTTCATTGAGGGAAGCTACAATGCATGTAATCTTTTAATCCTCTTGTTAGGAATGGGAACACTGAGAGGGGGGGTGAATCAGTGTTCACTGTATTTTATCTTTTCTCTTAATCTTTAAACTGAACTTAAATGCTTAAGTACTGAAATGAACATCCACATAAACATGAAACATGAAATCAACACATAACACCAATATGGTTACGGGGAAACCCAAATAGGTAAAAACCCCAGTGGGAATTGACACCCACTAATATTTTGCACTAGTGTATTATGATCCTTGTTAGAAGATCCTTAACCCTGTTAGGAGTTGCTTTACAATATGTTTAGTACAATAGACCTGGTCAAGGGTCGGACCCTGTTAGGAGTCTTTTACAATAAACCCTATTAGGGGTGTGGACACACTATCCTAGAGCTCACTGCTCAAGTGGTGAAGGCTACAACCTTATGATCTTAGATACACACTATATCTACAGGATGAACTGCCAGTATGACACTACTTGTTAGACCAGTTCCTTTGATGTGTTGATGCTTTGACCTCTTGCAAAGCTCTAATACATCTTATAGTCTCTTCACACATGTCTGCTCTACTTATCATGACTCTGTATCAACTTCCATACTAATTACAATGGGTGCATCTCATATTTATATGTGCATACAAAACAAACAACTAGGTCGACCCTTAAACCTATTACATATAATGCTTCCAATTGAATTGGATCAAGCGTGTTTAAAAACAAACATATATACATGTAGGAAACATAATTACAATAGTTTCATAGCCTTTACATCATTATAATATAACCACAACTCAAAATGCTAAAAGTCGGCTGCTTACTCTATTCTTCTCTGGCATACACTGGCTGTGCAACTTCAACTATCTGTATCTTTCTCAAAATTGCATATCTGATCATGTTCTCATAAACTAAGCATGAATATAGTATAACAAACTTATCTTCTAGGGAACATACCATAAATTGGTCATACGCACGTGTGCTGATGCTCTAAGCTTCAGGAACTCTATACACTATCCAGTCTTCAACACTTAGTTGATTTCTGATCTTCCCATCAAGTGCGCTGACTCCAAACTACTATATGACTTTGTTGCCATAATGAAAACACTATACCAAGTCATAAACACTAGTATAGACAACTTTCCAACAATCTCCCCCTTTGTCATTGATGGAAACAAAGGAATATGGCCAAGTTGCTAACTATTCCTTAATACAAAAAACTTTTGTCTTATATCTCCCTTATACATAACTTTCTATCTTATATCTCCTTATAAATATCTATGCCATATTCTATACATACTCCCCCTTTGAAATAAATGACAAAGATGATTCAAAACTATATATACAACTACTTACTATGATAAAATATCCAGCTATGCTATCTGCAGGTTTTGGATCTCCTTCTTCCAAAATGTGATCAGTGAATTCACAATCTGGAGATGGGTGCATAATGCATACTGTATCTTCTCCAAATCTATGCTAGTACCTTGATCATATGTCACCATGGTGGCATCAATCTCCTTGATATTCTGATTAAGTATGTCTAATGAGGGTGCAAGAGCATTCCTTAGCTGAGTCTGCCTAGCCCTTATCTTGTTCATCTCTTTTTCTGCCTTTTCAATCTTCTCTATCTGTCCTTGGTAAACATTATTACACATGTTTACATCAACAGATGGATCTTTCACTAATTTCCTTATGCTATCTATCATGGCTTCTATGTCTTGAATCTTCTTGTATAGATCACCAGTCAACTTGTCCTGGTTCATACAGTCAACAGTGACCTTTCTGCCCTTTGCTACATACTCCTTCAAGGATGCTTGACCAGCCTTTAGTGAGCTCAGCTCAAGTGTATAATTTCTAACCAATTCACTCAATCTCTTCTTCAAGTACTTCTCCTCTACAACTAAGGATGCAGATTCTTCTAGGCTAGAGAAACTATTCTTGAACTATGATATCATTGAGCTGACATCATCAACAGAGTGTACCTTGGACACTTTCTTGTCTACTAGTAATAAGTTGTTCAGAATGTTTAATGATTCTACAAGGAGGGGATTCCTCATCACCTATTTCTCCTTGGCTTTCTCCATAGCTAAGATGCTAAACTTAATCAGGTCTTCTTCTCCCCATGAGTCCAAACTGGTTGTGTCAGGTGTCAAACTTGACAACAATGTTACTAAGGGAAGTGGAGTGATAGGATTACTATCCATAACTTCCTCTTTTACCTTGATCACTTCAGTTGATGGTTCATTTCTCTCTACTTTTCCTTTTTCTTTTTCTTTCTTTTCTTCTTCTTTTTCTATTTTTTCTTTTTCTTCTTCCACATTTGTCATATCTTCAATCATTACTTCTTGTGGATTGGGAGAATTGTTACCACATAAAATTTTAGCTTCTTGTGTACTCACAAAAGATTCTTCAAACTTGTCCAATTTAGTGTCACTGGCCGCCATGGCTATCTCTACATTATCAATGATAATGGTGCTATCCTTTAGTGACTCTGTCATGGGTGTAGACTTATCTGCCTTTGTTTGTGTTTCAACTGCAGGCACTGAGTCTTGAGGACTTGTCATTGATGCATTAGTATGCTCTGCCACCTTAACTTCCTTTGAGGGTACATGTGTTGTAGGCACAGTAGCTGGATACATGTGTCTATTCATAAAGACCTTCTCAAAGGCTTTCTCTATTTCTTTTGCAACTAATTCATAGTTCTTGTCCATAATGTACAAAGTCCTTGACTTGGTTCTGAGGTGTGGTTTTACCAGATCTAACAATAGAGATTTCTCTTCTAAGGAACATATTGGAAGGGTATCATCTAGAATCTTTTCCCTTATCCTTAAATCCTCTTCAATGGCTTGTCTCTTTTAGAATTCTAAGATATTCCATACATTATCAAGAATCATGGTCTTTAGTTCCAAGATTGTCTTCTTGAACTTCAACATGTGTTTGAATATCATTCCATGTATCTCTAATTTGTCTATCTCACTATATTTTTCATAAAAATTTTCTACTTGATCAATTCTTCCCTCATTAATTATTCTTGCACTTAACACACTGAGACTAGGTTTGAAACTTACTTCAGGAGGTTCTTGTGAGTTCTTTCTATTCCTTGTTACTCTTGAGGATGGATGACCAATGTTGATCTCTTTCTTCCTCTTCGGCATTTCCTTATACTCAGGAGGAGCAATAAGGTCAATGGTTTCTTTGGGTGCAAAAGGAGTAACATCAGTTTTACCCTTCTGTTCATCATATTTTTCTATCTTCACCTTCTTCAACTTAGGATCATCTGATTCATAGAACTCATATGTCATAGCATACTCCACTGTAGGGTGATTATTCCACCGCACATACTCAACCATGAAGGTTTTGTCTAGTTTTAGCATAGTTTCCATGTGCACCCTTAATCTGTCCAATCCTACTGGTTCTTTCTTACAGTAGATGTATGCCCTAATGTCCTTGACATGCATAATGCCCATAGGCATGCGAGAGAATGCCCCTTCTAGGTCATCTAGTGTAGATTTAAATGGATGCCTCTTAAACACATATCTTTTATTCTCTGCAACATCAAATATTATAGGAGTAGCCATCACTTACTTGTATAATGCTTCTTCAAAGGTTTCCAAGAGATTTTGAATCAGCGTGATGAACTAGGGTTTCCACAACCGATCAATTGCACATCAAGTCACTTGATGAATAACACTACAATGATTATTAATCAACTGCTAAGGCTCTTCTACTCTCGAAGAACTCTCAATATGAATGCAATGAGAGACCTTCTATCTTCTATGTACTTTAAAGTAGAAATTCTGCCATTAATGCTTGTCATGTAAACCAGGTTGTCACTAGGAAATTACTAACTTTCATTCTGCTAAGAATCAGCCGGTCCGCTCTTGCACGAAGGTTCCTCTTGTCTCCAAAAGCTTAAGTCCAAGGTGCATACTCTAAGAATGAGTATACCAGCCATGTAGGGGTCTAGAGCTCAATTAGCTCCCCCTATGACCCTGAGGGCCATTCATCCAGATGTAGAGGGTGTGTCCATAGTGGATGCATCGAATACATACTCATCAACCTTGTCCTTCTTTTCTTCTGACCAAATCAAGCTCACATCCTCTGAAGCTTTCACAAAATTAACTTCTCCTTTGGGATCCAAAACTAGTTCTTCAAGATTTTTAGGGCTTTCTTGACCTTGCATCCTTGATCTGCAAAACTTTGAGATGTGTCCAGCCTTGTTACAAGAGTGACAAATGACCGGAGGCCTTATATTCCTCGACACATTGACATGAGTCACCATTTTACATTGTCTAGTTGAGTGACCATTATAGTTACATATCTAACATGTAACATTCTGAGAACTTCTTTCATTTGACCAATTTTGATTGCTTTGATTATACCAAGTCCTGTTCTTGTGACTTGTCTTGCAATTCATAGCTCTATGACCAAATTTATTGATGAGTAAGAATAACCATTGAAAGGTCTTACCTCTGTACAGTTCCTTGCTACGTGTCCATGCTTGTTACATGCATAACAAGTGTAGTCTACTAGTTTTCTCTCATTCTTAGGTGGTTCAATATGATCCTTAGTCTAACTTCTAGTCTCCTTAGCATCAGAGGTGCCTTCTGGTGCTTTCATTCTTTCTCGCATGTTGTCAATCTGATTTTGTGCTTCATTGTACCTAATGCAGCTAGTATCTCCTTTAGCTCTTCTTGCATATAACTGAGATTCTATCAAATCAAAACTTGTGTGTAATTTATTAATGTGATTCTTAGTAGCTTTTAATTCAGTTTCCAAGCTTTCTTTGTTGTTCCTTAGCTCCAAGATTTCCATGTTTTGTTGCCTCAATTCTTCATTCAGTTGAAGGTTCTATTTGATCTGTTCATCATAGACTTCCTGATTGTTATTCAAATTATCATCAAATTATTCAAGTTGTTCTTTTAAGGATGTATTTTCTTCATTCAGCTTCTTGACCATTGTCCCTAGATCACTGGTAGAGAATTATTTCAAATCTTTTCTTAGCCTTTTGATGACTAATTGAGCATCATTGAGTTTTTCTTTTAGTTCTTAAATTTCTCTTTTAGATTTGTCTAGGTCTTCAAGAGTAGCTTCAAGATTTATTTTTAGATGTTTTATTTCTACTTTGTCCATGATCTCCTCAAGTGGTTAAAATTTTTTTCTGAGGACCAGAGCTCTGATACCAATTATTAGGAATGGGAACACTGAGAGGGGGGGGGGGTGAATCAGTGTTCACTATATTTTATCTTTTCTCTTAATCTTTAAACTAAACTTAAATGCTTAAGTACTGAAATGAACATCCACATAAACATGAAAAATGAAATCAACACATAACACCAATATGGTCATGGGGAAACCCAATTAGGTACAAACCCTGGTTGGAATTGACACCCACTAATAGTCTGCACTAGTGTATTATGATCCTTGTTAGAAGATCCTTAACCCTGTTACGAGTTGCTTTACAATATGTTTAGTACAATAGACTTGGTCAAGGTTTAGACCCTATTAGGGGTGTGGAAACACTATCCTAGAGTTTAATACTCAAGTGGTGAAGGCTACAACCTTCTAATCTCATATACACACTATATCTGCAGGATGAACTGTCACTGTGACACTACTTGTCAAACCAATTCCTTTAATGCGCTGATGCTTTGACCTCTTGCAAAGCTCTAATACATCTTATAGTCTCTTCGTACACTTATGCTTTGGTTATCATGACTCTGTATCAACTTCCATACTAATTACAATGGGTGCATCTCATATTTATATGCGCATACAAAACAAATAACTAGGTTGGCCCTTAAACCTATTACATACAATGCTTCCAATTGAATTGGCTCAAGCGTGTTTACAAAAAAATATATATACATGTCAAAAACCTAATTACAATAGGCACATGGCCTTTACATCATTAGAATATAACCGCAACTCAAAATGTTAACAGTCGGCTGCTTACTCTGTTCTTCTCTGGCACACATTGGCTGTGCAACTTCAACTGTCTATATCTTTCTCATACTTGCATATATGATCATGTGCTCATAGACTAAGCATGAATATAGTCTAACCAAATTATCTTCTAGGGTGCATACCATAACTTGGTCATACACATGTCCATTGATGCTTTGAGCTTCAGCAACTTTGTACACTGTCCAGTCTTCAACACTTAGTTGATTTATGATCTTCCCATCAAGTGCGTTGACTCCAAACTACTATATGACTTTGTTTCCATAGTGACAACACTATACCAAGTCATATACACTAGTATAGCCAACTTGCCAACACCTCTTTTGTACCAAGATTAACTGCTATAGTATCTTCTATGAGAATAGAATATTTTTATGGCGGTAATGACATAAAAGGAAAGTCAACTTCCCCTTCCTCTAGTACCTCAGAAAGGTTTTCACTAGAGGACACATCCTTTATTTTATCTTTTTCTTATTCCAAGGGTGACTCAAAAAGGTTTTCACCCAAGGATGTTTTATCATTTTGGATTTTTAACTTCTTCTTCACTTTTGCGACTAAGGGAGTTGAATTGGCTACCAAAGTAAGCTTTCTCAATGTAATAGATATGATGCTCATTGTATTAGAGATTTCCTAGTCCAAAAAGTGCAAGAACCACCTCATCCAAATCACATATATCTAAGGCACGTGGTGAACCTTGTTGGTCCCAATCAACTAACTCAGGATTGGTAAGGGGAAGATCGGGTGATGAAAGGCCTAATTTGGTGATATGAAGGACACAAGTATCAAGATCATATTCAATATATTAGAAAGGGACTTCAAAGAACTCTCCCTTGGTGTCTGGATCAAATTCATTCACACACTAGTTCTCAACAAAAGTTATCTTAGTCTCTATGGAACTCAATCCCTTTCTGTGGGGATACCCAATTGCTTTGATGAGAGTTTTCCTTCCAATTTATTTTTCTCAAGGCCAGTACCATGATATCCCATTCTTTCGACAATAGGAGTGGCATTAATATACTTCCCCTTAGGGATGTCCATATGTTTATCTTCTTCATCATAAAATACCTAGGATATGACATTATGTTCCATGTTTTCATCTAAAAGGGATCCCCATTGTTTAAATGTGGTCTTCTTGCATTTCATAGTTTCCTTATCTCCCATAGGGAAGAGTTGTGAAGGTTTACCATAAGACTTGGAAGAGAGAGGCATATGACCAATACACATTGGCATTTTCAAATTTATACTCCCCTATACCTTAATCTTTGAATTTTACCTTCTTTCCAAACTTAGTGTTCTTTTCTTGAATAAGTTTTTCCTTTCCTTTGGTATGGTTAGATGTGATTTCCTTATCTTCAAAAGAAGTGAAAGTTTATTGTTTATTAGGATGGACATACTCATTTAGTGAACAATAGTTAGATCACTTACCTTCTAGTCTCTTGCAATGCTGGAAGGGTTCATGATCTCTAGGGATTGTTATTTCGAACCCATGGTGTAGGAAATTTAAACATTGATGAAACATGGATGGGACACTTGAGATAATGTGTATCCACGTTCTACCCAAAAGAATGTTATAGGGTAGATCTAGGTCTAGCACTTGATATGCTATTTTAATGAGGGTTGGGCCCACTTGTAAGGGGAGTGCAATGAGACCTTTACTGACCCTTTCTCTATCATCATATTCTTTTATTGTGATTCTATTGTTCACATCAATAAGGTCCTTAGAAAGATCAATTTTGTAGATCATGCTTAAAGTGCACAAATTCAAGTTGGATCTATTGTCTATGAGAACTCTTTTGATTCAGGTGTTATGGATTGTGACTTGGATATGTAGGGGTTTATTGTGGTGAGGATCAGGACCTTGGAAATCTTTGTCAGTAAATACCAGGTGTTGTTGGGTAGCTAAATTTTTTATCATTGCTTGGAATTGGACACATTGATATTTAATGGGACACAAGACTTTGTCAAGGCATTCTCAAGGACTTATTTGTAGATAGGGGATGTATGAAGAAGCTCTAAGATGGATATTTGTGTAGGAGTATTCTTCAACTAGGAAATAAAGTCATAACACAATGCATGTCGTGTAGATGTTGATGGTGTAGCATGTAGATCTACAATAGGTGGATTTGTTGTGGCTTGTACAGTGAGTCGAGGATGACGGGTGGTGACATTGCAATCAACACTCTTTAGAGTTAGTGTGTTTACATGGGTTTTAGATTGTTTGATGTGCCCACAGAGTGATTCAAAGCCAAATGCATCATTTTCCTCTCAGCTACCTCAAGTGCATTCATCTCCTGAGATCTTGTTTGTGGTATAATCACAAGGAAATCCTTTGGATGACAAGGCATTATTTTGATTGTGTTCTGGAACATTTTTATAATACATTTTCAATTTGGCATTGTAGGAAGAAGCATCTTGACCTTCTACCTTGATTTTTCCATCGTCGATCAAATCTTGGACAAAATTAAAAAATTCATGCATTTCTTGATTTCATGTCCTTTTATGTGATGATAACTGCATTATTCATTATCTTTGTACCAATTTGGTTTTGGTTAGTTGTCATCATAAGGCCTTATGTTAGGATAGACCATCATTCCCTGACCAAATAAACATCAAAAGATGACATCAAGGGAGTCTGGTAGCTATGTGAATTATCATCGTTGTAGTGGTTGACTATTGTTGTTGTTATTTCCATTGTAACGTGAGAATAGGAAAACATGATAACCAAATCCTTGATTATGATTTTGATTATTTTGATTGGTCTGATTACCTTGATTTCTTTGGTTATTATTCAAATTACAAATTTTTTAATTATTACTATTTTGATTGCCTTGGTTGTTATTGTTGGATGCTTGAACATTTTGGACATTCTTAGCATTTGTCACTCCATCATTAACAACACCTTTGTTCTTGGACTGGAACTTGGGTTTATCATTGGTGATGTTAGATTAATTAGAGGAATAATTTTTAAATGTCCCTTTCATCAAAGTCCATCTTTGATAGAGTTTCTCTTCTTAATGAGTGTCTCAAATGAGTTTGGGGCAGCCATTTAAATTTGGAATGACATTTTTTTAACTGGATTCTTAGTGAAGATATCGACGAGATGTGAATATGGAATTTTTCAAGGCACACAATTTGCAAGGTGTTGCTACCTTTGAAGAAAGCTAGAAAAGGGAAGAAAGCTAGAAAAAGTTTCCCCGTCTCTTTTCTTTGTGTTGCATAAGTCACTAAGTGATGCTTGATGTTCAATGTTGTAAGAGTAATAGGGAAAAAACTTCTCAGCGAGATCAAGGAATGTTGATATGAAGCTAAGAACAAGGTTCATTAGCCACTCGGGGGAAGGGCTGCCAAGACTCCTAGTAAAGAGTCTTTTAAGGAAATTATCATTGTGGGTGAATTCTTGAGTTAATACATAGAATTCTTTTAGATGTTGTACAATGCATGATTCTCCCTTGTATTTATCAAATTTAGGGATCTCAAAATTGGTGGGGAATAGTTTTATACTGATTGATTTATCAAATGGATAAGGACATAATTCTTCGAAAGAGAATTCCTTGTTCCTACCTTTTTGCATAGTTATCACTATTCTCTTAAGCTCATTGATCTGTTGCATCCACTCAGGAGGATTGTTTAAGGTGATTGTATGGCTTTAATTTTTTCCTCCTCCAAGTGATGTATTATGTCCTACTGGAGGTGGATGATTCATATTATGTCCACCAGGAGGAAGGTTGGTTTTGTTTGTATGTGAAGAATTTTGATTCTTCAAGACTCCACTAGGCTTTGAGAAAATTGAAAAAGAATGTCTCCCTGATAACCCTAGTGGATGTTCAGGTATGTGACCCATGTTTGAGTCATTATTGTTCACTCCATTATTTGTGTTATCATTTGAGTTGGGCATGTTTAGGAGCTGTCATATTTTTTCAAGAATATTATTGGGAGGTTGATTCATGTTATCAGATGTTGAAGACATAGCAGGAATAGCCTTGCCTTTGCTGGTTTGAATTAGATTGTTCTCAAGCAAGGTCTTATCAAAATTGTTAGGGAGTGTGACACCCCTTTGAATAAGATTTGAGAAGATATTAGAACTATTTTCTTGGATTAAATCTTCTACTAAGATCATGTTGTTAGGATCTTCGAATAACTCTCTGGCTTATGGATTTGCATTGACACTTTTTGGTATGACTATGTCAGATTCCATGCGTGGTTCATCATCTTCATTAAAGTATCCTTGATAGATAGTTTCTTGATCATTATCCACGGTGATAGATTCTTGTCTTATCTTAGCTTGAGATTGGGTAAGTACCATGCAAGGGTGACCTTAAAATGATTATATTGAAGACTGTTGAAAGATTGATGGAATATGATGAGAGGAACAAAGGAATTAATGAACTAGGAGCAGGTTGGACTAGGATTTAGATTGGATTAAGAGAAGCAAACCTCAAGGATTGATTGGATTTGATTTGAGAGGAACTAAGCCTCAATGATTGATTTGATTTGATTGATTGGATTAAAGAGGAACCTCAATGATTGATTTTATTTAGAGGTTTGGAATAAAACCTAAGTGAAACAAGACCTTGTGGTTGTGCAAACAAAGGATTAGATTTTATTTGAACTCTTCTCTTATTTGGGTGATGGACTAATGAACCCCAAACAAAAGAGGATTTGATTAAAACTACTAGATAAAGACTCGGTTCTCAAAGTAGCAAGGGATTAACATTTTCTTTGATTAAAGGCCTATGTGATGCTATTGGATTGATTCTTTCTTGACCTATTTCTTGATTGAGGTGTGAAAGATGGATTGATTTGATTTTGATTTGAAGTCCAAGGTTCTAATTAATGCTCCTAATGTTTTGAAATATGAGTGAAGAAAGATTTGATTCAAGATGAGGGAATGATGAGTGATTGAAGAATGATGAAGGTCAAAGGTACTTAATCATAGGATTCCCAAGTGACAAAGTCCATGTTCACTTTGTGATTGGCAACAAAATTAGAAACCCAATTCCTATAGATGATTTTATCAAAATTTTCATTGGCTTCTAGAGTCTTTTAGATAGATTTAGAATATGATTTTTTGACTCTATCCTTTTTATCATCAATCTCTTTTCTTTATAGACTTGGGAAACTGGAGGTTTTATCTTCTTATATTTCACACTATCAGTCATGTCTTAAAGAGAAGAAATAATGATGTAGGTTTCATAATGTGATGACAAAATTAGGAAGGAAATATCTTGAAAGATCTAATTATTTGTTCCAAAAAATGTTCTTGGCAAGAATTGATTTCATGCATACATCAAATGTTTGGATTACAAGCACATTTGTCAAAAATAGTTCTACAAGGGACAAAGAAACCTTGTGGGATTCAAGTGTATGGGTTTTTTCTACAATGAAAAGTAGCAATCACACCTTTTATCCCTAGAAGGAGATTGGTTGAGACTGGAAATATTTTCTCACTAACTTGGGAACACACCCAACAACACCTCAAAATAAGGTCATCACCAAGCACACAATGTCTCTAGTCATGATGTCTTATTATCAAAGTGTTAATTTTGATGGGGGATCAATATGGTGAGTGTCTTGGGGAGATTACTATTATCCTTGCATGCAGATTATCAAACTTTCAAAAGTGAACTAGGTGACCACTACTCTATAGTTTTTATTCAAGGCATCTGTTCAAGATCATCCCCTGTAGTCTCATCTTGTGAGATTGAAGCCTATATCCCTACAAGAACTTCAACCAGCATAGTCTCATAAAAAGGATTGAGGTTGCTCAACCCTATGCGTGATGAAGCATATGTGAACATAGAAGTGTAAACATAGAACTAACCATGTCTTCTGAGACTTTAATCTCAAGGAAGCATATATTTATAGTGGGTGGAAGAGTTTCCATATGCTTGTCCCCACTTTGAGTCATTCTCAAGAGATTTTTTCCTTAATCGAAAGGCTCTCTAAAGGTTTAATGAAATAGCGTGTGGATTGGCCATGAAAGGAGTTTGAATTTCTATTTTTCCCTCAAGGGGAAAATAGCACACTCTCCTATCCAATGAGATTTTCTCCCAAACACACCAAACAAGTTATCAACTCCAAGTTTCTTTAAGATAACAATTCAAAAGGTTATAGGTTTCTATTTTTTCCACAAGGAGAAAATAACATACTCCCCTAGCTAATGAATCATCACCAAAAATCAACTTCCTACTTAATGCTATGTGCCTAAGAAATCATTAAGAAAACACAACGTTTAGTTGGATCTCCTTAGCAACCTACAAAATAAACTTAGTCAGTAGTTCAATGTGTTTGATCTTCTAACAACGTCCTATAAAAAAATAAGTTAGTAGTCTCAAAATACTCAAGTCTTGGTCAATCGTTCTACAAAATCACTGTTAGAAGGTAGAAAATGTCAAAAACCTTCAAAAAACCCAGATCAACAACTTAAAAAATGTAAGATATAATGGAAAAAGATGAAAATAAATAGAGACACATGTCTATTAGAGATGTCTATGTATAAGAAAAGGCACCTATACAGAGATGTTTGTGTAGAAACAGAGACGCCTATGTATAGGTAGATACACATGTTTGTACAATAAGGAAATATCAACTACAAATTTTTCAAGATTTAATATTCACATTAACTTAAAAATGTATAAAAAAGGTTTTAATGATGGAATACATTAATTTTTAACCTTAGTATGCCTAAAAAATTACTTTAACAACCAAAAAAGACTAATGTGAAAGAGAAACTCTCTTTCTAGCAGAGACACTTGTGTATAGGTAGAGATGCCTATCTACACAACAAGGAAATGGAAACAATGATTTTTTTAGGATTGTGCACCTCTCTTAACTTGAAAATAGAATAAAAGGATTTTAATGATGATATGCTACAAGTATTATCCTTAATATGATTGAAAATGCAAGTTTATTGATCAAAACAAACTAAAGGGAAAGAGAAACTCCCTTTCTAGCAAAGTTGTCAATGTAGCGGAGATGCCTATCTATGGGCAGAGATGCCTCTGTAAATGTGGAGACGTCTGTCTACAAGTTTCAAATAAAACCTTCATAGAATCAAGAAATAATGTTAGAGGATCAGAACATGGGTCCCATCAGGCATGCCAAAATGTATACGAGGAAAAGCAATCTATGTGGAACAAGCATAAACATTCTAACATTAGTTGTACATGTTCATATTCAAATCTTAAACTAATAAGAAAATCATATGTATTCTCATTTCTACACTAAATTCCACATAACCTCGGATGAGCATGAAGCAAGTGCACTCAAGACTTGCTTGATTTAAGCTCTTAGAGAGGATGTGGGTGTGCTCTCCCAACACAAGTATTGATCCCACTAATGAATGCAACTAGATTGTAATGAAAAATTGAAATACTCGAGGAGGAGCTATGGAAGCAACCCTCAAGAATTCAATACAAGAAACCAAAGAGACTCAAGGAGGAGCTATGGAAGAAACCTTCAAGCTCTTATGTCATGAAGCTATGATTAGAAATCAATGGAAATTAGCAAAGATTTAAACTCTAAATATGCCATGAATGCAAACAAATACCAAAGAGTTAGTAATAAAAACTACAATGAATGCACTAACAATATATTTAGAATGCAAGAATGAATGCAAAACAAAAAGTGTTCATTTTCTTGAGAGAAGGGTCTTATTTATAGCATTTTGGAGGGCTAGGGTGAGGTGGCATCTATGTGGTATCCACATAGGTGTCACCAAGGAGACACATAAGACATGCAAAGCCCAAGGTTTTCTCACACATGTGTGAGAAACTTGGGATGTGAAGGGGTCAATGTATACTCCAAGCACACATGTGTAAGTGTGTGTAAGAAATGTGTAAGAGAAAGTCAATTTTCACAATTTTGGAAAGTGTAAGAGGTATCATCGAAAAATGTAAGAAACCTTATTTTCTCACACATGTGCAAGCAAATAATTCAGACTAATTTTGTAGGAAGATGAAAATTAACTTAATTGACCTTAGTTAATTAGTAAATAGGCTTATTAGATAGAAAGTGATGTGTGTAGAATAGCATGTAGGTTAGGTTTAAGATTAAATTAAATAAATTTTAACTTAGTCACGGTTTAGTAGAAATAAAGCATGTGGAGGAATAAATAAATAAATAAATTATTTAAAAGGGGAACATGAAGAAACATGTAATAAATTAAATTTAATACATTAGGGGATAGTATTTAAATTTAATTTAAATACTATAGGCAATGAATCTATTTAATTAAATAGATAAATAAATATAATTAATTAAAATTAACTATAATGTTATCATGGTCATTAATTAAATTAAATTTAATTAATGTTAAGTGTTAGAATGGACAAATTTAGGTGTCTACACATACTAATCCCAGAGGCAACCAACACATGTAGTAAACCTAAGATTTATAAAGGGAAGTGTCAACACATGAGCCAACTCTAGAGTTACCTTGACAGTCTCTCTAGACTCCTGACCCCCTAGTGACTCTATGTGTTATCAATAACCTCTCATACAAATAGGATACCAACTATGCCACATCCAATCCATCCAAGCATCTAACATCTTCTCACAAACCATCCTAGCCTATACTAGCACTCAAGGCATGGATGAGGAATACAAACATCTTAAATTAATTCATTTTAGCACTCTCAATGTATTTAATTTATCACTTTATTAAGTAACTTGCAAAGGATACCCATGCAGCCACTTTTGGGCTCCAACGCCTCCAAAGCAAGCCACTTCCCCTCTAACACCTAGACAACCTACCCTAAGCTCATTAGTCTCAAATAAATCTCATATATCTCATAGAAGTACAATGATCAAATATCAGTTCCATAGATGCCAATAGGAACACACACTAGTCCTCAAACCAAACATTACAAAATCCA
This sequence comes from Chamaecyparis obtusa, assembly GCA_027943335.1. NCBI lineage: Eukaryota > Viridiplantae > Streptophyta > Pinopsida > Cupressales > Cupressaceae > Chamaecyparis > Chamaecyparis obtusa. The sequence continues at coordinate 674,705 of BSBK01005195.1, read as the reverse complement.
TACTGGTCCTCAAACCATAACATAAAAAAAACATACTCTCTCAAAGAGTTCACAAACTAATGAGATTAAAATGAATAAAGATTGGGTAAAAAGATTGAAACCATTATCACATTACAAATATTGTAAATACCTACGCCACAGTAAAAAGGTAAAACCCCAAGTCTTTGGCAATAATTCCTAAAATCCAGCTTAATGTTACCCATACCGACAATCAAACACAAGAACAGAAAACTCCAATAATAAACACATCAACAATTAAATTATCATCAAATAATATTTAATTATATATCATTATTATTTATTTTTATTTTTCTAAAATAATTCTGGTGTATGAATTTTTTTTAAAATTTTAAAATTTTTATTATTATTTATTTATTTTTCTAAAAATAGAATTTCTAAATATAGAATATTGCTACATGCAAAGTCCAAAAAAAGATTTTTTTAATTAATATTTTTTTAAAATAGAATCCCACTACATGCAAATAAATATATCTTTCTTAAATAACATGAAATTGGATATACATTTCCTAAATAACATGCAACATAATGTATCTTCCTTAAATAACATGCAAGTGAGTATATTTTCCTTAAATAACATGCAACTGAATATGTCTTCCTTAAATAACATGCAATTGAATATATATTTTGTAATGCCCCTCCCATAGTTGCTTTTAAGCTTTTATCGCCAAACACTTTTAGGCCATTTTCATGTGTGTGTTATTTATTTCAGGGATTTTGAGGTTTATGGATGTATGACATTTTATTGAATAATCATGAATTATATGTTTTTTGAATTATTTTCATGTTGATTAAATGTAAATGATGATGTTATTTATATGAGATGGTTATTTTATTTTGAGATTCATATGTTAGGATATCATGAATGCTTATGGTTTTACTGACCCCATACTTGCATGTGTATGGTCGAGGTGTATGTTTTATATTTCTTTTTTATGTGCTTGATGTGGTTGAGGGACGAAATTGTAGTTAGTTGCTTGTGAGATCCACATGATCGGTCGATCCCCGCCATTGCTTGTTTATATTTATATATGTATGTACATGCTTATCTTTTATGCAGGTTGCAAGTATCGGGCATCGAATTCCCTAAATTTTTAGGATGAGCGTGCCCTATTGCAAAATCTCAATGGTAAAAGAGGGGAGATAACATACATATCCAAATCCTAACCCTAGCATTGATTGTCCTAAATATTGGGCAAGTATCTGTTTCTACCTATCTGAATTCGTCAAAGTGACATGAATTCGTGAGCCCTTTCTTGGTATTTATTTGTATAGAGTTAGTCATTTTTTGAGTTTTGGGAGTCAAGTGGATTTTCTTGTGTGAACTATTTGATTTAATTAATTAAGTTAGGAATAATTTTGAGGTTTGAATATTTTATATTTTATGAATGTGGTAATATTTGATATAGAGTATATTTAATAATTAAAGATAATTAAATACCTTTGTTAATTAAATGATTAAATTAAAGGATTTAAATTTGGATTAACGAGTTTAATTAATTATTAAATCATATTATAAATTAAAGGACATAGTTGATTTATTTAATATTTAATTTATTAGTTTGCATAGTTTATTTTTGCTAAAGTATATATTGTTTAATTGAATAATTGTATGCAATTTAAGTTGCACTTTTGGTTTAAGTGAAATTGAAATTATAATTAAAGTTAAAAGTTGAGTTCGAGTTTTATTTTAAAAGTGCATTATTTATTGATTTATTTTATCATACAACTTGAGAGAGAGAGAGAGTTGAGTTATGCTTTTGAGTTTGCATGTTTTGGAAACCCTAGGAGGGATAGGTTTTCTTCATGTAGGGATTTTGGGTATTATTTTCATTAAGCTAACAGATTTTGGAGGAGCTCTAGAAGTATTGGAAGATTTTTGAGGAAGCTTGTTTTGGTGGGCATTGTTTTGTGATTGTTCGAAGGCTTGAATTTTGAAGGTTGGCTTGGGTCTTTCTTGGCATCAAATTTTCAAGTGTAGGTTGACATAGGGTTCGAAACCCTCATATTTTGCAAATCCTTATTTGACAAGATTGTATACTTTGTGTTTGAGATTGTGTGTGATTGTTTGAAATTGGCTTTTGCTGTAATGTTGGGTTTGTTGTTGGGAAAATTGGAATACATTGATGTTGATTGATCTGGTATTTCATTTTGGGTGTTTTGAGAAACCTAGAATTAAATCTTAGGAGAATCAATGTCTTTCTCAATATGTTACTAAAAGATTGATTTAGGTATTGCATGTGAGGTTGAAAATCAATAGATGTTTGTTTTGTAAAAACCCTAATTTCCTTTTTGAAACAATCAATTTTTTTAAAATATATATATAAGTGGGATAACTACATTGTTCGCCAATGGAAAGATATTAAGTTTCCTTCCCTTTCTGCACCACTAGTGCAAATTAGAAAAATTCATAGAAATACAGTACATTGGTGTCCCCCGGCTTGGAATTTTGTTAAGCTAAATTTTGACAGTGCGTCAAAAGGTAATCTTAGCATTTCAGGTATTGGGGTTGTACTTAGAAACCATCATGGCAATTTAATTGCGCTTAAATCTGAGTTAATTTCGCCTGATACTAATAATGTTGTTGAGGCCTTGGATCTCCTAGAAGGTTTTACCCTTGCTAAAAAATTGGGGCATACTCACATTGAAGTTGAAGGTGATTCTAATTTGATTATTAATGCATGTATAAAGAGAAAGTCCTTTAATCAGAAATTATCTTATATTCTTCAACATGTATGGTCTCTTCTTGAAAAATTCACTGAGTGTTACATTTCTCATACCTTTTGTGAAGGAAACAAAATGGCTGATTGTTTGGCAAATTTTGGATCAAATGGAATTAGCCTTGATTCCACTTCCCCTATTTTTAATTTTAATGATTTTCCCTCTCTTAGGGAAGTCTACCTTAATGATATGTCCTATACACACTAAACTCCCCCCCACCCCTCCTACATTGTATTATCATGTTAATTCATGCCCCCTTTTAGTTTTTTAATTTTGTTATTGCTGCTCATATTCTACATATCTCTTTGGACACTATGTGTTTCTCTTTAATATAGACAACTTGCGGCATGTGATAGTGTAGCTTTTATCTTTCATCATGTCTCCAACTAGATTCGACAATCTCCCTTTTACTTTTTCTCATGCTTGGTTTTTATTATGTTTTGCTCATCTCTTTTCTATTTTATCTATAGCTAATTCTATGGTTATCTTACTTGTTGATATCTACTGGGTATGATTTTATCTGTATGTCATGATCTTCTTTTTCAAAGTTTCACTCTTTGCTTCTCAATCCATCTTTCTAGTGTCTTCATTATTAAACTTTATGTGTGGTAATGACATTTGAATTACAACCATTTCTCTCACTACTTATTGATTTGCAAACTTTGCCTACATGATTCGGGTTTGCAACATGGGTTTCTTATATGGATGGGTGATGTGTTCGATTATGGGAAACACCCAATTCTTTGACCCATCCTCCCCTAATTGGGATGTAAATGAATTTGTGAATAATGTGCTTAATGAAAGTGATGAATTTGTTTCTTAGATTAACAATGAAGATCACAATAATCTCCCTATCCACAATGATGTAGTCACCCATTGGCCTAGTGTGTTGCTAGGTTTTGATAATCATTAAGTTTCACCTAGAATTATAGTATCATTTTTTATAGGGTTTTCATTGATCAACCATCATTATAAATAGCATATGTCAAATCTGTGGATTTTGGCTTTTTGGATGATATTTGTAGTATATTTTATTTTATCAAGCATGCTTTTTCTTTATTTATTAGAATGTTATACTACAGTTTTGTTGGCTCGACTGTTTTGGTGATCTTTCATTTTTCTACAGGAGCACTTAATATTATCCTTCAGCTAGATTTTTGGCACACAGATTGAACTCCCATTTGGTCACTCTCTCAACATCATTACTTGTTTTCAGATTTGGCTTGATGAAAGATCTTCCAATGTGGCTCAGTCAAATGGTATATTCAACTACTTTCTTGATGGATCTGCTTTCTTCTTCCTCCAACCATGGGGCTCTGCACCTTCTCTTTGTTGGCATTGTAATTATGATGCAATCAAGGATGGTGGATCCAATTAAGGAAAATCCAAACCTTGCAACTTTAGAACAACACAATGAAATACTCAACAACACAACAACAAAGTAATTATTTAACTCTAATTTTCATTAACATGCTTGGTTGTAAGGCCTTCTAGGTTAGGGCCAATTTACAATCAGAAACAATTCTGCAAGATCCAAATAGATCTAATACAATCTCAGCTAGTTTAGCTTTGAAGACAATTAGAAGCTGATGGAAACCCTAAGGCAAATCTAAACTTGAGCTCACAAGCCTCCAAGAAATCTCCTTGTCTCCAAGTGTGCAAACCACTAGCTCTGCAACTACAAACTATTAGATAATAATCTGATCTACAAGATCATGCAAGATCTTTTCCACAACTTCACCAACTCTAGCTTTTAGAACCTCAGATCTGATTCGCTAAGTCTTCCAAGTCATGATCTTCTATGATCTCCTGATGATCCCTCTTCCTCCTCTAAACATCTACCCAAACATCCTATAAATACTAATCATCCGCCACAAGTCAGTTGGATGAAACCATTAAATCCCCCCCAAAAATATTAAATGCAATACAAGTCGGCATCAAAATAGCCTTACAAACATTTAATCCAACATCTCAACCTGTAACAATAGCTACCAACAATAAATGCATCAAGTTGGCCCAAAAAATCACACAGAACTCTAGTCAGTAAACCAAAACTACCGAGCAATAGTAAAATAACCAAGCATGCCAGGCATCACTGAGCACTAGTGTTGACTGAGCACCATAAGCATCGTCGAGTAACACTTTTACCAAGCACCAAAGGTTACTGAGTTCCTTCAATGACCGAGACCATCAGTCAAGGCTACAACTGAGTAACACCGACCAAACATACACCTCCCATGCAAATCCACCGAGTACCCTAGAATGCCCCTGCATCAGACACCCTAGATTCAAAAAGATGTTCATATGTGAGAAGAACATCTTTCGGGATTCAACACATAAACCCAGAATTGGTTCTTCACATACAAGTCCTCCACCTTTTCAGCTTGCATACTCTTCCACTTCATCTTTCTTTGTCTCTTCAAGTCTTTTCTTGACAACACACAGGTCGGTTCTCCATACTGATCATTCATTTTCTCTAGATCCACAACCTCAACTTGGCTACCAATACTTAGGCTTCTCCTACCGAGCATGGTATCCAGCAAAGGCATCAAGGAAAACTTCTTGTCATCCTTCTCAACAATAAACACATTTCTTACACAGTCATACATAGCTCTGTAATCATATTGCCAAGGTCTACCGAGCAATATATCACAACTATTCATCTTCACAATGTCACATAACACAAGATCCTTATACTGGCTAATCTGAACATCAATAAAGCATTGTTCTCTTACTTCTAGAGCATTAACATCTTGTAACCAGCTAATCCTATAAGGACAAGGATGCTTCATTCTATTCAACCCAAGCTTCTGAACCATGTCTTCGGAAACAAGGTTATCAGTACTACCACTATCAACAATAACATTACAGATTTTACCTTCAGACTTGCATCGGGTCCTAAACAAATTACTCCTCTGACAAGGTTCCTCCTTTGTACCGAGCAATGTTCGCCGAAGTAGCAAGTTCTCATATGTAGGTTCATTCTCATTCACCACAATAGTTCATCAGTCACCAAGCTTCTTCTGTGTACATTCAAAAGAACAGTGTCCTTCCTCTCCACGGCTATAGAAAGTACCCTTAAAGATAACTCTACCTATCTTCTTCTTCAGTTCCATAGGTTTTTGTTCATCTTCTGCATCAGTCGGTTTATCCTTCACCAAGTGATCAATCTTTTCCTTCCCTCAGGGATTACTATGTTGTTTCCTCTTCAACTTATCTTCTACCTTTAGAGCATACTGATACGCATCTTCAACAAAATCAATCTTCAACATACCAAGCTCATCTTGGATATTGAATCTCAAACCATTCACATACCGGGCTACCTTTTCCTTACCAAGCTCTTGGTGTCTAGACCGAATAGTAAGTTTGTAGAACTCCTCAGTATAATCTTCAACAGACATATCCTTCTATTTTAGATTCTATAACTTCTTAAACAAGTCAAGCTCATAGTCAGAAGGTATGAACTTAGCTTTTAATTTAGTCACCATCAACCTCCATCGATTGATCTTTGTTTCACCTTCATCTTCCATATCTCTTTGTAGTTCCTTCCACCAAAGAGAAGCATGTCCTTTCAACTTTGTTTGTGCTAATCTCACCCGAAGAGGATCTTCGATTTCTTCTAGCTCAAAGAAATCTTCAAGTTCACCAATCCAATCTATCAATTTCTTGAGCTTCAAAGTACCAAAGAAAGTAGAAACTTCCATTCGGTAATTGCTACTTAACCAAGCTCCAGATCTAGGCAACCGAGCAGTTCTGTCTTCACCAGATCTAGCCCTCTGGTCATCACCACTAGATCTAGCAGGTTCAAAGTCTTTAGTAGCTTCCTCATAACATCTTTAGTACCAACATTCTGAGGTATACCAGTAACAGCTCTCATGATCTTGGTGACCATGTCATTCTTCATCAACTCCATCTCAGATCTAAAATTTGATTTCACCTTCTCTGTAATCTAAGATTCAATAGTATCACAGAGATCTGCAAGTACTCTAGGGTCCAATCTTCTCAGAGGCATCCTTAAAGATATGAAAAAACCCTCTACAACAAACCCTCACCAACCACCTTGTGACAATCCCTAAGTTGTATGCAAGTCAGACCTCAACCTGCCACCTTGAACAAACAACTAGAGCAAGATCCACAAGTTCAGTGCTCCGGATCTACAATCCAAATCATACGATCTCTTCACAAACAAGATCAACTTTGCAAGATCAGCCTTGCTAGGTCAACCTTTGCTCCACAAGATCAACTCTTAGCTCTAATACCACCTGACGCAGTCAAGGATGGCGGATCCAATTAAGGATAATCCAAACCTTGTAGCTTCAGAACAACATAGTGGAATACTCAACAACACAACAAAAAAGTAATTTTTTAACTCTGATTTTCATTAACATGCTCGACTGTAAGGCCTTCTAGTTTAGGGCCAATTTACAATCAGAAACAATTCTGCAAGATCCAAACAGATCCAATACAATCTCAGCTAGTTCATCTCTGAAGACAATCAGAAGCTAATGGAAACCCTAAGGAAGATCTAAACTTGAGCTTGCAAGCCTCTGAGCAATCTCCTTGACTCCAAGTGTGCAAACCACTAGCTCTGCAACTACAAACTATCAGATAACAATCTAATCTGCAAGATCATGCAAGATCTTTTCCACAACTTTTCCAACTCCAGCTTTCAGAACCTCAGATCTGATTTGCTAAGTCTTCCAAGTCATGATCTTCTATGATCTCCTGATGATCCCTCTTCCTCCTCTAAACATCTACCCAAACATCCTATAAATACTAATCATCAGCCACAAGTCAACTCGATGAAACCATTAACTCCCCCCAACAAATATTAAATGCAATACAAGTCAGCATCAAAATAGCCTTACAAACATTTAATCCAACATGTCAGCCTGTAACAACAACTACCAACAATAAATGCACCAAGTCGGCCCAACAAATCACATAGAACTCCAGTTGGTAAACCAGAACTATCGAGCAATAGTGAAATAATTGAGCATGCCAGGCATCGTCAAGCACCAGTGTCAACCGAGCACCACAAGCATCGCCGAGTAACACTTTCACCGAGCGCCAGAGGTTACCGAGTTCCTTCAGTGGCCAAGCTTCCTTCAATGACCAAGACTGTCAGTCAAGGCTGCAACTGAGTAACACCGGCCAAACATGCACCTCCCATGCAGATCCACTGAGTACCCTAGAATGCCATTGCATCAAATTATTTCTAAAAGGGATGGGTTTCTTTTTTGGGATCATGATGTATGACATTTCTTTCATGCCTATCTTGTAATTGGGTGGGGGAGGGGGATATAGTTATATTTTCAAATTGGCAAAGTTGTATTCGGCCTTATTCATTTGTAATTGGCTTTTCTTCATGGCCAACTTTGTATATCTTTAGTAGCTTTAGGACTATTGGGCAAAAAACTTAATATTATGCCCTTTTTTTGTAGTTGATAGTTGTTTTAGGCTTTCAATGGGCCGATGTGGAGGTTTTATTGTCAGGTTCTTTCCTCCACGGGCCCTTTTTGAACCCATGTAAAAAATAATATAATATAATACAGTGGCTATGTCCACTTTTGCCAAAAAAAAAAGTGGGTAAATGTATTCATGTCTATGGTTTAATTTTCAAATATATTTATTTAGAAAAATAATTACTATGTTTGGAATGGCGATTACATCCTAGAATTTTTTAGTGAATTTTATTTTAAAAAATGAGGAAAAAAATAATAAATATAAAAAAAAATTAATATATATTATGGGGAGCGGGGGTCTTACCCCCAACCCCTCCGATAGTTCAAGGGGGCTATCGTGGCAGCTACGACTGCTCACAACAGTCAAGGCTGTTGATGACAACTTGGCTGTCGTGGCAGCTACAACTACTCACGTTAATCAAAGTTGTCGATGACAGCTTGGCTACCATGACAACCTAGGCTGTCCAGGACAGTCAAGCCTACCATGGGCTAGCCATTGGGGCAGGGCCGCAACCTCCCCCCCAATACACTTTTTTATTTTCTATTAATTTTAAAATAATAAAATTTAATTTTTTTTTCATTTTAAGATTTATTTAATATATTTTTAATTAATTTATTTAAAACATTTTAAAATTATTTATTTTTAATTTAATTTAATTAGATTAGTTTATTTAATCTTTAATTTAGTTAATTTTTAATTAGTTAATTTTTAAATAGATTATTTAATAGTATTATGTATTATTCGATTGATTGTAATTAAAGGACCCATGTTATTTTCAATTTGTTGTTTGGGTCATGCATGTAAATGTTTTATTTATTTTTATGGCAATTGATTTTGTGGGGAGAATTATTATACCAGAGGCTTTGGGAATCTTTTTAGAGTTTTGGTTACATTTGATCAGAGGATTATTTTAGTGATTTCATATTTAAGGTTGCATGTATATGTTTTAAGCATACTTTTTATGATGGTTGGCATAGGTCCAGTGTGTGTGTGTCCCTGACATCTTTTATGGACAAAGATTTGATTATATTATTGTTTTGGATCCTATGTGGTTATTGTTTAATTGTGAGCTTAGGGGAGGTTAAATAGGAGCATTTTTGGCGAGTGGCTTACAATAGGGGTTCAGGGCCCAAAGAGGCCAGTACCAGGGTAACCTATCGTAAGTTGATTAATGAGTGATAACCTAATAATAAAACTTGGGGACAACATTAAATATAAGATTGATCATTGATGCCTCACCCATGCCTTGAGTGCTTGTATAGGCTAAGGATGGGAATGGGATGATACCTAGAGAGTAGGTATGATTCTAGGATTCCTCATCTTAATAAGAGGGTATTCTGGTTCCGCATGGGTCATGTTGAGGGTCCGGGGTCCAGAGTGGCCAATCCAGGGTAACTCAACCTGATAGCGCTTGAGGGTTCAGGGTCTAGAGAGACCAGTCCAGGGTAACTCAAGTAGTTGTCCATATGATGACACTCCCATATTATGTACCCTAAGTCTCCTCCATAGTTTTTGCATTTGCCTTGGGTGGTGTGTCCTTGTTGTCTCATTATTACCTAGTGGTTTATTTTGTATTATTTGGTGTTTTGGTACGTGTTGGTTATTTGATGTTTATTTATCTTTAGTGGTGGTACCCTTGAGTTAGAAAGCCTTCAAGACCTTTACTTAGTTATCTTTGATTGAGTTTGTTTTCCGAGTGGGGTTTGTTGTTATCTCCTTAGCACAGTGGGAGTGGACCTTTGGTTCCACAAGGTCGGGTGGTAGTGTTATCTTTTACCATTTGAGATTTCGATGTTCCTGTAGCAATGTTGGATGATGCTTTTTCTCGTCACCTTCTTCTTATTCTTCATTGGAGGCTTGTTCATTCCTATCTTTGATGTTCATGATTATATCTTGTATCAGTGCTTCAGAGTTTTAGATATTGTATTATAGCTTGTATTCTATTATTATGACTTGTGTAGAGGATGTTGTATCATTGTGTATACCTTATGGTATTCAATGTACTTTTTATTCATATAAGTTAATTTTAATCATTCGTAATCTAATTAGTTATTTGTTATATGTAATTCTACGTCATGTGACCCTCGAGGATTGTTAACTATAATTGATTTGTGCTTATGTACTTGTTTGTATCTCATGGTTGTATTGCTTCCGCATTGTTATTATCATTGTTTGTAAACATTTAAGGAAAAAAATAATTCTATAAACATAGTGACTTGTATTAGGTTAAATTCTCTTGGGTTCCCTAGCGGGGCATTACATATTTCCCAAGTAACATGCAACTGAATATATCTATCTATCACACATGCAAATATATATATTTACATGCACATATGTATATTTCTATTTCAAAAGCATGCATTTTCTCAAAAATGAACTCTTTCAAAACCCTCAAAACCATGGAAGGCCATAACTGAAAACCAATCAAAGAAAAACTTTTTTTAAAAAATCATAATCAGATTTTCCTTCTAATAGATTCCCTAACATTCCTGATAATCAAAGAAACACATATTTTTAACAAACTCTCATCATTTACACACAAGATCTAATCAAACACGAAGAATACAATGCTTCAATTGACAACTTTTAAAGATTTTAAAACCCTAACTTAATACACAGAGTTGGATCGAAAATCAATTCCAAATCTTGAAAACCCAAAGCTTTCAAAAACACCAAAACTTTAATCCTTCAAAAATTTGCCAAGAGAGAATTCTTTGAAACTTGATTGAATAATTCTCAAATGGCCTCCAAGCTTTCTAATATAGAAATTCAGAACCTTGAGTTGAAAGAATGCAGCTCCAAAATAACAAAATAGAACTCAACTGTTAAAAACAATAAAGTTGTTAACTCCAAATTATAGAAATAAGAATTCTTTGAAACTTGATTGAATAATTCTCAAATGGCCTCCAAGCTTTCTAATATAGAAATTCAGAACCTCGAGTTGAAAGAATGCAGCTCCAAAATAACAAAATAGAACTCAACTATTAAAAACAATAAAGTTGTTAACTCCAAATTATAGAAATAAGAACTCAACTACGACCTCTTTTTTATCAACTTTAATTTATTAAAAGAATTATTTATTTAATTTCCTCAACTTTAAGTCACTTTAACTCAGCTTGATTTTAAAAGGTTAGATTCTACTTTTATAATAAAGTACTTTTTAAGTTGCATTATTTAATTTTAATTAATTTAAAACACGCAACTCAACTAATAACCACTTAACTCAAATTGCACATTTAAATTTAATTTTGATTTTTAATAATTGTTAAATTTCTCAATTAATTAATTTTGACTTTGCAATTAAATTATTTATTAAACATAGGTAATTAATTAATTCTCTTTAATTAATCAACCTTATATTTAATATTTTAATGTATCATAAGGTGTAATTATTTAATCTTATTTAATTAATCTTAATTAATTCTTTAATCCATTTTAACACTAAAATCACATTTAAACCACATGACATGTAACCATGAAGCAAAATCGACTAAACTAAAATGCAACAATCAAGCCTAAAAGAAGGGCTCACCAATTTACATCACCTTGACGAATCTGGATAGGTAGAAAATCAGATACTTGTCCACTATTTTAGGATAATTAATGACTTAGGTTGGGATTTGACCTGTATGTTATCTCCCCTCTCTCACAATTGAGATATTGCAATAGGGCATGCTCATCCTGACAATTGAGGGAAGTCGATGTCTGATACCTGAAATGCTACATAAAAGATGAGCATGCACATACATGTATATAAATATATAACAGACAATGACGAGGATCAACCAATCATGTGGATCTCACAAGAAAGTAACTATGACTCCGTCCCTCAACCATATCAGGCACATCAAATAGAAATATAAAATATACACACAACCATACACATGAGAGTATGGGGTTAGTAAAACCATAAACATAAATAACATCAAATCTATCTAAGGATGTAATACACACATGAAAAGTAGCCTAAAAGAGTCTGGTCAATTAAACTGAAAAGAAAACTATGGGAAGAGTATTACATATTGCAACATCAAAATCTACAAGGGGTTTCAAGATCAAGTCATCGTGAAGAAGATACATAAGGACAAGTTCAAGTTCAACAACAAGGGGAATTCAAGGAGAAAGAAGAATGAACATGTTCTACAAATGAAGAAGATTACCATCATCTTGAATTTCCTTCATAAATACAAGATTGACAAGAAGGAGCTAGCTACATGAAGGTTTCAAAGTCCAAGATAAACATGAAGGAACCAATCACTTCAAGAAGGTCAAGATATCAATAAAATAAACAATTTCATGAAAATTTTAAGGAGAAGATTTGCAAAATGGAGGACGAAGAAAATTCATGAAGATGAAGCAATTTGGGAATATGAACCATCACAATTAATCGAAGGCTTAAAATGTTGATTATTAAGAGATATCTCTTCATTTTGATGAAATAATGAAGTTCACAAGATAAGCATACTAAGGTGGATCCCAACCATCTTCAACCAATCAAGCATGATTCCAACTTGACATTTCTAAGTTCATCCAATCAAATTCATCCACAAGTGGACATGAGGAAAATAGTTAATGTATTACCATAATGCATTTTCTCATTGGCTTATCCTCAAAAGGGTATGTATCTCAAAGCAATGTAATTATCCTATTGGACAACATTTAATATTTGTAGGTGGTAGTTTTAAAAAACCCTAATTAGGGTTTTTAGAATTATTTGGGTCATTGGTCTTGAATCAATTTGGGTCATTAGTTGTACTCAATGGCCTCTACATAAAGGCTTTCTCATTTCATTTGTAATAGAAATTATTTTAAAATTGTTGCCAAAATACTACCAAAGTAATTACAAATTTATTGAGCTTGGTGAAGACTTGTATTATTTTGAACCGTGACATGGTCTTTTATTTCTCACTTACTTAGGATTTTTTTATGTTGAATAATTTAATGAAAGATATGATGCAGGGGAGGATGGGGAGAGGGGCCAAAGGCACACCCTAACCAGATCCACCTTGCAGAGATCACACATGGAAGCAAATAACACACAAGTGAGAGAGAGAATGTAGATAAACTTCTTATATTTCTTCAAACTGATTCATACATGCTGGGTTGTAAGGCCTCCCCGGTTAGGGCCAAATATTACAATTCAAGTACAAAAGTCCTCCAACATGTGAGGATCTGAAACTATCTTCGATTCTTCTATCTCCAAAAATTGACTCCCTAAACTACAACCAAAGATTACAATATATACAAGAGGCTACCGAACAAGTGAACCTTCAGATCCACCATCAACAAAAGGAATGACTAGATCTAGGTCCACACGCTTCCCAATGATAGATTCCAACATTAAATCTATGACCATAATTAATTTCACAACTCGGCCTCAACAGGAAACTAAAACAAACAACTTGGTAAGTAAGGATAACCAAGCGCCAGCAAAGATAACTGAGTGCCAAGGAATTAACCGAGTTCCAGAGAGCTAACTGACCAACTCGGTTAACAAAGGAAATTGAGTAACTACCGAGCCAACTCGATCAAAGAAGGAACCGAGCAACACAGAAAAACTTAAACATATTTTTGGTGACATAGGATTTCCAAGGACTCGAGATTCTCCTGCATCAGACACTTGTGGTTATTTGAAATTATTCTCTAAATCATGAATTAGGTACAACCCGAGTTGAATCCAGCTCAGATTGCAAAATCCATGAACTTTCTTCAATTGGTCTATCCTTCCACTTTACCAGATATTCCATATACTACTTTCCTCCTGTACTTCTACCAATTCTTTGTTCCAAAATTTGCTCAACTTCTTCTATCTGTTTCTTAGAATGATCATTCGACACTGTCATTTCTTCATCCGACTCATGGTACTCATACAAATCAGCAATGTTAAATATAGGTGATATATCCATGTCATTAGGTAACTCTATCTCATAAGCATTTCCACTATCAAATTTCCTCTAAATTTTGCAAGGACCAAACTTCTTAATTTTCAACTTCCCATATGTTCCACTAGGAAATCTTCCTTTCTTCAAATGAACCATTACTTCATCACCAACTACAAAAGTCTTATGTCTTGTAGATCTTTCAGCTCTGTCTTTGTATTTCTGATTACTTTTCTCCAACTTATGTTTCACATCTTCATGCAATGTCTTCATGAACTCAGCAAACTTTACTCCTTTAGTAATTATCTTCTCTTCATCAGCAATATCCCTCAAATTTGATATACCTCTCGGTTGTATGTCATTTATAATCTCAAAAGGTATTTTTCTAGTACTCATATTCATTGAATTATTGTATGCAAACTTTTCTTGTGCCAACATAGAATCCCAATTACTCGGTGGGTGTCCAACTAAACATCTCAAAAGATTACCCAAGCTTCTATTCACAACTTTCGTTTGTCCATCAGTCTGTGGGTGAAATGTAGAACTATATTTCAACTCGGTGCCAAACTTTCTCCAAAGGGTCTTCCAAAAGTATCCAACAAATTTATTGTCTCGGTTAGAGATCATACTCCTCAGTAATCTATATAATCTGATAATTTCCTTAAATAAAATATCGGCTATATGTACTGCATTTGATGTCTTTCTACAAAGTATAAAATGTGCCATTTTAGAAAATATATCCACAACAATAAATATAGAATCATTACCTCTTACTATCTTCGATAAGCCAAGAAAAAAATCCATACTGATATCAATCCAAGGTTTCTCAAGAATAGAAATCGGTGTATACAATCTAGTATTTTGACTTACTCCTTTTGCAACTTGACAAATTCCACAACTTTTCACAAATTTTTGAACATCCTTATACAACTGCGGCCAAAATTATTTCTCCTTAAGAAAATTCAATGTCTTGTCAACACTGAAGTGTCTAGTCAAACCACTACTATGTTTCTCCTTTATCAAACTAGTTCTCATTGATCCTCTCAGTATACACAACTGAATACCTTTAAACAACATAGCTCCTTAAATGAAATAGTCTTCCCATTTAGTACTTGATTGATCTTGAATAGGTGGTCTGCACTTTCTCCACTACTCAAAAAAATTAGGATCAAATTCATATGAATCTCTCATGTCATCAAAACCAAGAACTTCAATTTTCATCTCGGTCATCAAAGATCTTCTTCTACTCAATGCATCAACAACTCGGTTAGTGACTCTGCTATTATGTTTTATCACAAATGTATAACTTTAAAAATATTCAACCTATTTCATATGTCTCTGATTCAATTTATTATGACTACCCAAATACTATAAAGCTTTATGATCAATATACAACACAAATTCACTCGGTATCAAATAATGTCTGCATTTCTTTAGGGCTTGAACAATAGCATAGAATTCTTGATCATACACATAATATTTTCTTTTTGTATCTTTCAACTTTTCACTAAAGAAAGCAACAGGTTTACCTTCTTGACTCAACATAGCTCCTATTGCACTTCCACTTGCATCACATTCCACTTAAAATACCTTATTGAAATCAAGAAATGCTAACACAGGCAATTCAACAACCTTCTGCTTCAGAGTCTCAAAAATTTTATTAGCTCCATGTGTGCACTTGAATTCTCTTTTATCTCCTCTCATAGTCTCAATCATAGCATTACAAGTTGAACTGAAATTCCTAATGAACTTTCGGTAAAAACTTGCCAAACCATGAAATGATCTTACCTCACTAGAATTCTCAGGTGTAGGCCAATTCAAAATAGCTTCAACCTTTTTAGGATCCATCTTCAAACCATCAGCTGAAATCACAAATCCCAAATACACAATCTCCTCTTTCACGAAAGAACACTTTTTCAGATTTATCAGCAACTTTTCTTCTTTCAACCTATGTAATACTTGTTTAACATGAAACAAATGTTCTTCTCCAGTCTTACTAAATATCAAAATATCATCTAGGTATACAATCATAAATTTACCTAAGAATTTCTTCAAAACTTCATTCATCAATCTCATAAAAGTACTCAGTGCATTAGTTAAACCAAAAGGCATAACCAACCACTCATACAAACCTTCTTTTGTCTTAAAAGAACTCTTCCACTTATCACCTTCTCTGGTTCTTGATATGATGATACCCACTTTTCAAATCAATTTTGGTAAAATACTTTGCTCCAGTCAAACTGTCCATTATATCATCCATTCTCAGTATAGGAAACCTATTATTCATCGTTATCTTGTTGATTGCTCTGGAATTAGTACACATTCACCATTCTCCATTCTTCTTAGGTGCCAATACAATAGGTTTTTCACAAGGAGTCAAACTTTCTCAGATCAAACCTTTCTGCAACAATTCTTGAATCTGTCAGTTCAATTCCCAATTCTCGGTAGGTGTCAACTGTTGTGGTGCATTATTCGGTAATCTTGCTCTGGGGATTAGATCCATCAGTGACCAATACTTCTCTTCGGTGGAAAACCATCAGGTACATTATCAGAAATGATCTCTCTATACTCAGTGAGTAACTTATCAATCTCTTTAGGGATGCTACCTTCTATTTTCTTACTCGGTTTGTTAGGAATCACAACAAAACATACATCATTATTCTTCAAATCCTTAAAATTTCTTCTTTCCATCAAGAAAAATTTCACAAATGTACTACTAACATGTTCTTCAATCAAAGGTAACAAGATTTGTCTTCTCCCATTAACCCAAATAGTATACTTATGCAATCTTCCATCATATATAGCATATCTATCATATTGCCAAGGTCTACTTAAAAAAATATGACAACAATCCATAGGCATGATATCACATAACACCTTATCATAGTACTTTCCAATTTTTAAATTCACATAACATTGTTCACTTACCAAGAGTGTATGCTCATCCTTGATCCATGAAATTTGGTAGGGCTTCGAGTGTTCCAACCTTTTCAATTGCAACTTTGTAACCATTTCCTCGGATGCCAAGTTCTCCGAGCTTCCACTATCAATGATTACCTTCCACACTTCATCAAAAACTCTACATCTGGTCTTGAACAAACTTTTCCTTACTGGATCTTCCTTATTACTTTCACTCCAAAGTGTTCTCCTTACCATCAAGTTCTTTTCCTTCTCAGGTTCATTCAGTGACTCTTCTTACACCAAAGCATTTCTACTGCTATCAACCTTCTTACTTGCATGTGTACACTCAAATGATCTATGTCCTTCTTCTCCACAATTGTAACAAGTTCCTCAGAGACCACCTCTATTATTACCACCTTGGTAGTTATTGCATATTTATCTAGATGAACTATCACCTTTCCACTCGGTCTTGCCTTTATCCAGATTTGTCTTTTCCGGATCAGATCTATTGTTTTCACCATAGGATCTACCTCTTCATCTAAGGAATCTACCACCTCTACCTCTTTATCTTTTCCCATGTCTCTTGTTCAATTTATCCTCGGCTTTCAATGCAAATTGGTAAGCTTCTTCAATGTTCTCCAATTTAACCAAACTGATTTCTTCTTGGATAAAAACTCTCAATCTATTCAGGTACCTAGCAATTCTTTCCACATCGTCTTCATCATGTCCAGATCTGATATCTAATCTATAGAATTCCTAAGTATAATCTTTTGCTGAGCTATCTTTCTACCTCAAACTTTGCATTCACCTAACTAGGTTAATTTGATAATCACAAGGTAAAAAAATTCCTTTCAACTTATTCACCATCTTATTCCATACCTTAATTTTGTCTTTCCCTTTCCTTTTTCTTTCCAACTAAAGATGTTCCCACCACAAGGATACATGACTCTTCAACTTTGTGCTTGCAATTTTTACCTTCTTTTCCTCAAGAACATTTTTGTATTCAAAGTACTTTTCCATCTCGCTGATCCAGTCCACCAATTCATCCAAATCCAATTTTCCACTATACTCAAGAGGATTGAAATGTGGTGTAGACTTCAAATTTGTCAAATCCTTCAACAATCTTTCCTCACCTTGATCCATCACTGGTGCAGGTTCTACATCAACTTGTTCTTCCTCAATTTCATCATCACTAACATCTTCAAGATGTCTTCCTCTTCGTTGGGCTATCTCAACAGCTTCTAATCTAGCAACAAGTTGTCTCAACATGTCTGCCAATCCTGGATCTGCATCTCGCCTCCCATGAACCATCTTGAAACCCTCTGCAATTGCAGGCCAGATCGTAATTTGCTACCCCACAACAAATCAACTAGGGTTTGACAAGAAGGAACCCTCAAACCTAGATTCACAAATCTAGATCCATATCTAACCTCAGCTTTGATACCACCTGATGCAAGGGAGGATGGGGAGAGGGGCTAAAGGAACACCCTAACTAAATCCACCTTGCGAAGATCACATGTGGAAGAAAATAATACACAAGCGAGAGAGAGAGAGAGAATACATATCAACTTCTTATATTTCTTCAAATTTATTGATACATGTTGGGTTGTAAGGCCTTCCCAATTAGGGCCAGATATTACAATTCAAGTACAGAAGTCCTCCAACATGCGAGGATATGAAACTATCTTCTATCCTTCTATCTCTAAAACCTGACTCCCTAAACTACAACCAAAGATTACAATATATACAAGAGGCTACCAAACAAGTCGATCTTCAGATCCACCATCAATGGAAGGAATGACCAGATCTAGGTCCACACGCTTCCTAATGATAGATTCCAACATTAAATCCGTGGCCATAATTAATTGCACAAGTCGGCCTCAACATGAAACTAAAACAAACAACTCGGTAAGTAAGGATAACCGAGTGCCAACAAAGATAACCGAGTGCCAGGGAACTAACCGAGCACCAAAGAGCTAACCGACCAACTCAGTTAACAAAGGAAACCGAGAAACTACTGAGCCAACTCAGTCAAAGCAAGAACTGAGCAACACAGAAAAACTTAAACATATTTTTGGTGACACAGGATTGCCAAGGACCCAAGATGCTCCTGCATCAAGATATTTTTTTTTTATCGATGGTGAAACCTCTTATGTTCATACCTATTGTTACTCATAGATTTTAGTCATAGTGTAAGGTTAGGTTGAACTTATTACAAGACATAACTTCAATTACTTTATGCTATTTGATTCACACATCTTGTGGTGTCGATATGTATAAGTGATTTGAAAATCATTCACACATTCTTAGAAGATTTACATAATCTCTGCGTAGTTGTTCTACTTGGAAAAGAAAACTTTGGTTTGGTTTTACTTCATCATCAATAGTCTCTTGCATTAGTAGAAGTAGATTAGATTTCTAAACCCATTCTTTTGCACTTTATTTCAAATCATTGAGGGGATTAGTTAAAGCACTCACATTGCAAATTTATTTGTCATTTGAGAAGTTGACAAATTCTCATGAATGAATAGCGTAAGTCCCTTTATGATTACCAACTTGTCACATCATAAAATTGAGTTGTGTCTAACATAAAGTTGCATGTTCACATTGTAAACCTTGCAGTTACTTTACTTGATCACACAATTGTCATATTATTTAGGAGATGTAGTTTCCTTGTTCAAGAGGGGATATGATACTTATTATTTTATTCTTAATTTTGAAGTCACAAAACCCACATCAACACATATGTAAATAATGTAAACTCATTTTTGTTAGTAATATGATTAAATTTTCTATAATAAATTAGCATAAATAACTTCTATTTATTTGTGTAATATAGAAATTCTATAAAATTAGTATGACTAAACTATAAAACTAGTTTTGATTATTTGATTAAATAATAGTATAATAAAATTAACCATATTTAATTATAACCAATAATTATTTAGTTTATTTAGTTTAAGTTTTTGCTTTTCCGCTTTCATGTATGTGGCATCTCAATCCTTTTTTGTTGTCTAGCTCTTGGTCTTGTTCTTCTATGATCTTGGTCATCTATTTTGTTTTACTTCTTTTGTTTCATCGAATGTACAAATTATTTTGGTTTTAAACTAGATTGTTTATTTAGTCGATAGGCTGAATTATTTATTTTCTAATTAGTATGATTGCTATTTTTTTTGTCCTTATCTTTATTTCTATAATTGATTGTCTTAAATATTGTTTCTAAAATTCTTACTCCCCTTGCCTCCTGCTTTCTCTCATTATTTATGCCTTATTAATGACTACTTGGGAAATCAATATAATAGTTCTAAATATAAACCTTCATTGATAAGATTCCTTAATAATTTTTTTATTTTAATTAATAATTTTCCTCTTTTCATTAAAAAAAAATCTTTTAGATATTAGTTTTTTTTAATATTAATATAATATGAAATATTCAATTACTTGTATTTATAAAAACTATTTGAAAATAATATTTTTCTTTCTAATTAACTATTTTAATATAATAATAAACATCTTTATAATTATTATATATATTTAATTTATTTAAAATTTTCTTATCTTCAATGACTACTACTGAGTTTTCTATTGTTTTTCCTTTTCTTGAAGGATAAGCATCTATTTTTTTCCCTTTATTCTTATCTTTTCTCTTTTGACCCTTATTTGATGCATTTTTAGATTTTAGTAAAATTTCTCAACATTTATAAACAAATTTGAATAACATATTTTTTATGAAATATAATTTATATAATTTTATTATTTTTGTATTAGGTATAATTTACATTAATTTTATTTCAAATTTCTTATGTACATTCTCATTTTTTCTCTTATCTCTTTTTTGTTGTTGTTATTTCATACTTTTAAAAAAATTTGTAGAATTTTTTTATTATTGATCTATTTTGTGTGCAAACTTCTATCGACTCTCCCTTGCATGTACAAAAGAATGGGACTGCTAGTAATTTTTTAGTTTACTATACTAACATACATAAAGTTAAATACATCTATCTAACACACATAGATATATCAAAATTGTAGTTGAGAATAAATAACCACTTCCTAATTTCTCTATGACATTTTTAGATAAATGAATTTAAGATATCTATACTAGTTAATAGGTTAAATAAATACACAAAAAAAGTTTAAATTATATTAGTGTTTACAAACAAAAAGAATTATGAAATCATGAATGGTAGTTTTTCAAAACGTAAAATTATGAATAGTTCATTTAAATAATAATGGTTTATCCAGATTCAATTATGTGAACATAAAAATAAATATTTAAAAAAATAAAATCATAACATTAAAAATATTCAACATAATAATATTTTAAAAATTAAACATATATATCGACCAAAAGCACAAAAACATATACATATAAAACAAGAAGCAAGTTACTTTGTCATTTAATTAATTTTTGTATAGTAGAAAAGTAGTTTTTTATATGTTAAATAAAAATAATTAAAATATATAGTAGTGTTTGTAAATAAAATTATTAAAAAATAACATATAAGTATATATTATTTATTAAAAATTTCAAAATAAAATAAATAAAAGAATTATGAAATCATGAATGGTAGCTTTTCAAAAATTAAAATTAAATTATGTATAGTTTATTTGACTAATGATGTTTTATCAAGATTCAATTTGAGTCAAACTTATTAACTTATATTTGATGAGTAGTAGTTCACATGAACTCATTTCTCATGAATATGAATAGTCCATTTAGTATTCATTACATTTAGATGATGCTCATAGGATGACATTTGGACATCTTACAAGGTCACTTATAATAGTGCTACTTTGATTAAAACTTGCTTAATTAGATAGTTTTCCTAAGGACAAGCCCATTTAATACATCAATTTTCACAATCATGAAACTATGATTGGTGTGTGTTATTTGATGCAAAAAATAACATAATCAAATATAGAAGCAGAAATCGTAAACCCATTTAGCTTGTTACTGACACTATTAGCAAAATATTTAAAAATATAATTCATTGCTCAAAACATCCAAAATACTAAATCATGTTCATGAGAGATAAGCCAACAAGATAATTGGTCTTAATCTTAGGAGAAACTCTATGGTTAATTATACTTGAGTTGGACTAGTGTTGGGATGGTGACCTCCTAAGAAATCTCAATGCTTCACCTTCACCCAAGGGTAAACATCATCTAGATGTGATGAGCAGTAAATGAACCATGCGTACATGAGAGACGTATTCTTGTAGATCACCATACATGATAAATAAACTAATAATTTTGACACAAACACTAGACATGAATCCTAATAAAACATCATATGTAAAAGACAACTTTTAAGAAGAGATATTTTGATATAAACTTCCTCTAATATTTGTTCTTTCCCATAAGAAAGGTTAAGATAATAAAACATCATATCCAAAAGACAACTTTAAGAGGCATCACTTTAATATGAATATCTACTTATTCTTTTCCAATAACAAAAATTAATATAATAAAAAATGTCATATCTAAAAGACAAGATTTAAGAAGCATTTTAATCTAAATTCCCTCTATAATTTGTGCTTTTCAAATAAGAATGGTTAAGATAATGAAAAATTATATCGAAAGACAATTTTTAAGAAGCAATATTCCAATCTAAATTTCCTCTCATAATTTGTTCTTTCCCAATAACAAATTATATTAAGATAATCAAACATCATATTATAAAAAAGATCAATAATAAAACATCATTTCCAAAGACAATTTTTTTAAAATGACATTTTTATCTAAATTTCTTCTAATAATTCATTATTTCTCAATAAGACAAGATTAGATAATAAAACATCGTATCTAGAGGACAAAACAAAGTGAACGTTCTAACACTTTTTTAATAACAAAAGTCAAATAGTGTCTACTATGAGACATACCTTCATTCTTTTGACAATTTGTTCTTTCCCATATTGAAAGGTAAGATAATAAAACATCACATCTAAAAGACAACTTTTAAGAAGCAAAACAACCTTTTAATTTAAATTTCTTCTAAATGTCAATGAGCCTTTGGTCTACAGTGAAACTAAATGGTTCTTAATGAGTCCACCAAGGATCAAGTCTTGCTAAGTGCAAGACTCCAACATTATAAGAGATGAGGCCGAGATCATGCCCTTGACAAGTTTAGTTGAATAGGTGCCCCTCAATCCTTGAATCTTAGCCAAAGAGGTTCAACCTTTGTTCCCCATCATAGGGGATGATGATAAGATTGAGCTTTAAGAGAATTTGGCACAATGGATCCTTGACTCTTAGTCAAAAATGTTCAACCTATGCTCTTCAACATAAGGGATAAGGCAGATGAGGCCAAAATCACGCCCCATAAAAGTTTGACAAAATGAATACTCTTCAATACTTGAATCTTAACTGAAAATATTAACCTAGATAGCTATACAAGTTCTAATAATTGTTCTTTCCCATTAACAAAGGTTAAAACCTCAATAGTCTCCAAGGGCCACCTTACATACCTAACTCTCCTAGGAGTCGCATAGACCAACCATGTACTTTTCAGCTTTAGCACTTTGGAGAAGCAAAGCACTTACGTCATGCAATAGAATCAAATCCATACAATCATGAACAACCAAGAAACTTATTGCCCAGTTCCTAGTTTCAAAGGAATCATTCAAACAGTCTTGTTTTTTGGGTGTCGAAGTTCATCCAAACGATCTTACCGGCCCAAATGGAGAAAAAGAATTCACACTTTGTGAGGCCAGGATTTTGCCTACCATAACTCGACTTCTATAGAGTAGAGTATTCTGAAAGTCAGCACCTGGGTGGGTCCATGAATGGCGCACAGAGCAAAACTAGATCCATAGTATGTAGACGCCTTCTCGTCCAATTCGCTAGATTCTCTCGGCTTCGAAATCCCACGTCCTCCTGTTGACATTTCCATTCCTATCACCTTTTCGTTTGCATTTCAAAAAACAACTGTCGAAGAGATGGCTACTGGAAACTATATAAGGAGAGACAGAGTGTATCTCTTCCTAGAAGCCCCGAAACATCTCTGTATGTTATGTGGGCTTTCAAAGAATCTCTGTATGTTATGTGGGGTTTCAATAAATGACTCGAATTTCTTGTTTGATGTGAAACGGTGGAAATGCAGCATTGAATGGCATTTATCCTTCGAATCAATTGACGCTTTCTCTAGCCCAATTAGGTAAAATGTTGTCTACTGGATTTGATTGTTTGTTTTTGTCTAAATTCTTGTCGCTGTCTCAAATTGTTGACAAATTGTCTTTTGAGTGTTGACTGTTGAATTGCATGCATGCTACCGCTTTGGCACGAATTGGCAGTTTTTGTTTTGCCTTATTGACTTGAACGAGGTTATCTTTGTCTGAGACGGATTTCTCTTGTTTTTTTTTCAGATGGTAGAGACTTTGTTACGCACATTATACTTTGGCGGCTTGTTTTTCGTAGATGAGGATTCTAGCTGTGTAGAAATTCAACTGGCTATGCAATATTAAAAACACGAAGACTGAATAATTAATTTGGTACTTAACGCCATTGTGAATTGTGACTTATCTGAATTGAAAAAAATTCCAGTCGCCCTAGTTGACGGTGGCTCACCGAAACTGGAAATCTGAGGGCTTAGTATATGAATTAGATGCAAAATTTAAGTGGGATAAGAAAGAACGACAAAATTATGTACTAGTCTGAGAGAATTTTAAAGAGGTCTTTTTAGGTTTTTGGGTAGTGGTGAGCTGTGGGTAACGGGATACAGAAATAGTTGGAAAACATTGAGGAAGTCGGCAAACTTTGAGAATTTTTTTGTGTAAGTGGCTAAAATGAGGCATGCAAATCCTGAACCTCCGTTTGATCAGACTGGTAATGGACATGATTCCAAAGAATTAGACATTGCAAGCTGCCCTTCTTCTCGTAAAACTATGGATGATGCCCCTGTGTATAAAGTAAACGCTCCGCCTCGTTTGGAGCTGATGAAAGAATTCAAGGCTGTATTGAAGGAGACCTTGTTCCCTGATGACCCCCTTCGCCAGTTCAAGCGCCAGCCCAGGTCGAAGAAATTCATACTGGGCGCAGAGGCTGTTTTTCCTGTGCTTGAGTGGGGAAGGTCTTATTCGTTGAGCAAGTTCAAGGGAGATTTGATTGCAGGCTTAACAATTGCCAGTCTCTGCATTCCTCAGGTATGAACTACTACTTCATGTTTTCAAGATTTTACTGGTTTTACAAAAGAAACTCAAAATATTCCAATGCACTGGCAACACATGATAACAAGCCTGATGTCATTGTATCCTTGAATGCAGTCATTGAACGATTTTGTTATGAAGAACCCTACCCGTTTTTGTTTTAATCTAAGTGTCTCCTTTTTGACCTGGATAGGATATTGGATATGCGAAATTGGCCAACTTGAATCCTCAATATGGCCTTTGTAAGTATCTTTGACAACCTCCTACTTGGGCAAATGTTTTAAACTAAATTATTATCATTCTGTCTATTTCATATAAGTAACGTATAAATGTAACATAGCTTTATATTAGTAATTATAAAGTTTGATAAATTTCATAGCTTTATGAATGTTTATGGAAAAAAATAGTCAACCTGCTTTAAATGGCGGTTTAGCACTTCAGAGGAGTGGTTGGAATATCTTATTATCTAATCTATAGTTTTGAAATTAAGAAATTTAGTATCAGAGGCTATTGTTTTTTAAAAAGCTTGAGATTTTCTGTCCACTGCAGTAGAATTTTCATTCTAATTTTTCAAAAATTTGTGCAAATTGGCAAATATAGCCCAATAATAATTCCCTGTTTTGCATAATTGTTTGGAACTTCACAATAAAGAGTAGCTTAATGTGTGGACAAAGTCAGTTTTGAAGATCTCTGAGACGAGCTAGTTTCAATATGGCAACTGTTATTTGTTATTATCAGTGTCTTCAATATAGTGGGGGTGTTTCAAGTTTAATTGTGTCCTTAGATGCATTTTTTGTAGACAAACAGGATTTTGAATTTCCAATCAAATATGTGGTTCTAGAAAAAGAAGAGTAGCCATATTTAGCTATTTGTTGTTTCTTTGTTCTTGGAAATTTCCGGCTAAACATAGTTTTTAAATTCTTGAAAATATTGTAAAAAATTACCTGATTCGCTAAACACAGTCCATAAAAACTCCCCTGTTTTGCATAATTATTTACCTTTTCATATTAAGGAGTTCCCAATGTATTTATTTGTGGTTCATTGGTTCTTGGAAAAGTTGACCAGTCTACTTTTTTTGAAAACCTTGTGAAAGGTTTAGCTTTCCATAATAATAATAGGCTTACAAGCTATCTTAGATGCATGTTCTAGTGAACTCTTTTCTTTATCTTTAGTGAACAACAAAAGTTGATTGTTTTAAGCTTCTGGGTATTGATTATAGGCAGATTACTAAAATGCAATATAATTGCTGGGCTATTTACTTCATTGGTTAGATGGGTGATTAATTGTTTTGCATCTTTTTTTCTCTGACATTTGAAGACACTAGCTTTGTACCTCCATTGATATATGCGGCAATGGGAAGCTCCAGGGATATTGCAATTGGGCCAGTAGCTGTTGTTTCTATCTTGGTGGGAACATTGGCCAGGAATGAAATAGATGATGTTAAATCTCATGATTATCTCCGACTTGTATTTACATCAACCTTTTTTGCTGGTGCTTTCCAGGCATTACTTGGAATCTGCAGGTATGCAAAAATATATACATACTTGGAGAGCAATTCTGCTACTTTTAATGCGCCATCAATTAATAAAATCTCTTTTGGTCAGGCTTGGTTTCCTCATTGACTTTCTATCACATGCATCAATTGTTGGCTTCATGGGAGGTGCTGCTATTACAATTGGACTACAACAGCTGAAAGGATTCCTTGGCATAAAGAATTTCACAAAGAAAACCGACATTATCTCTGTAATGAAGTCTGTATGGGGTGCAGTTCATCATGGAGTATGTATTTTCAATAGTTCTCCTATTCTTATACTGTGCAATTGTATAGTATGATTTTTGCAAGTATCTATCTTTTAAGTTTTGGATCCTCCAAATCAACTAAATTTTTTCTTAAGAGAGAATGTTTATGCAATGCAGTACTGCTGAAAGTTGGAATTGCTCTAAGAAATCAGCTCCTATTTTCTCAAGACACATTGTTTAATTTATTTTATTTTTTTACAGTGGAATTGGGAGACAATTTTGATAGGAACAATTTTCTTGGCCTTTCTTATGACAGCTAAGTATATTGTAAGTCCTCTATCTTAGTATTGCAGAATAATATTCTGCTTTGGAAGTTTCTAATTGCAAAACTTATATATCTCAAAAACCTGATCTGCAGTTGGCATTTATGTAAAGGTTGTCACTGAATGAAAGTTCAGACGAATTCAACTAATACACTCTAAATTGGAATTTAACTTGAACAGGGCAAGAAAAACAAGCGATTTTTCTGGGTGCCAGCTATAGCCCCATTGATCTCAGTCATTTTGTCAACTCTCCTTGTCTTTTTGACTCGTGCAGATAAACATGGTGTGCAAATTGTAAGCCAACAGATCCTCTAGTTATGGTGATAGTTCTTATTATTTTTTGTTTGATGGATGAGGAGAAGGGGAGTCAAGTTGTGGTGATCATTAGTTACTTTTAATTTAGGATGATTATACTGAAATATTCTATTTAACAGGTTAATCACATCAAGAAAGGAGTAAACCCTAGTTCAGCAAGTCAACTTGCATTTAGTGGAGACCTTCTTGGAAAAGCTGTTAAAATTGGTTTTGTGGCTGCTTTGATTGCTCTTACGGTATGGTAAACATCCAGTGCAGTAGTCATTAAAGTTTCTTCATGTCATTTTTCTTGTTGACAATGAGAAGATGCCTTACTCTGAGTGACAATGATATAGAACTTATTGTTTGACAATGTTTATGTGCTAGACTAAAGACTGAGCTTAGACTTTTACATGCTGATGTTAATCAAACCAGATACTGATATCATTCATTTACATGAGGACTGTTTCAGGAAGCTGTTGCAATAGGAAGAACATTTGCAGCATTAAAGGATTACCATTTAGATGGAAACAAAGAAATGATAGCAATGGGTGTTATGAATGTAGCAGGCTCATTGACCTCATGCTATGTTGCAACAGGTTATTTTAAAACTTAGCATTTGTGATCTCTTCTTCCCATTCTTTACATTTTGTATTTGAAATTCATCAATTTTATACATTTGGTTGTTAAAGCGTTTTCTTGTCTTCTTTCACAGGCTCCTTCTCACGCTCAGCAGTGAACTTTAGTGCAGGCTGTCAAACAGCAGTTTCAAATATTGTGATGTCAGTCATGGTTTTGCTGACACTTTTATTGATTACACCACTCTTCAAGTACACTCCAAATGCAATCTTATCTGCTATCATCATCAATGCAGTCATTGGTTTAATCGACATCAAAGCAGCACACCTCATCTGGAAAACTGATAAACTAGACTTTGTTGCCTGCATCGGAGCCTTCTTTGGTGTAGTTTTTGTCTCAATTGAAATCGGCCTTTTGATTGCTGTAAGTTACTATGTACCAAAGGCATAAGTAAGTGGTGTGGGTCATTGCCATTTTGTGCAGAATGACTGTGGGACAAGAAAACTGGGGAGGGTAGTTGTTTATCAGGCTTTCATCTATCTGTAGACACACTCGTGTGTGTATAAAGTCTGTTATGAACTTTTATTTATGCCTTCCTACAAGTGTTGATGTGTGTGCATGGATAAATTTGGACTGAGTTTTCACTTATGCTTTCCTACAAGCATTTATTTTTAAACGAAATTGGCTTCTTAGTCTTACTTCCATTGGCTTTGAAACAGGTGTCTCTGTCGTTTGCGAAAATTCTTCTACACGTGACAAGGCCACGTACAGCTCTACTGGGGAAAATTCCCGGAACAAATATTTTTAGGAATATTGAACAATATCCAGATGCTGCCAAAATTCCTGGCATTCTTATTGTCCGCGTTGATTCTGCGTTGTACTTCTCAAATGCAAATTATGTCCGAGAGAGGTAGGAGTTGTTTCATTTGGTTAATTTATGGGGGATATATGTGTTCTTGTATATATAAGAGTGTCTTAATAAGCATTTTGCTTCTATCTGAAAGCGGATCTACATTACAATTCTTATTGCATTTTTTCCATGTTCTTCTTCATCTTTCATAGAATTTCTTTGTGATATGTGTTCACTCTTTTTATATAGAACACATAAAAGAATGTGTTCTTTGATTCTGTTAACAGCTAAACACCTATATGAGCATGCAAACTAGCATCCACTAGAGCCTCTATTGCCTTTAGCCTAACGTATCAAGTGGTATTCTTTGACTAATTCTTTCTTAAATGGTATGCTTGTGAAATATCTTCCAATGTTTAATGTAGTCAATGGTAAAAGAAGTCAAACTGATACATACATAGCCTATCTGGTAACAAGGTCAACAATCAGTATGGAGCAAACATTGCCATCCTCTGACAACAGATATTTTATTATATATCAAGCTTGAAGGTTTACTAGCAGAGGAAGAGAGGAAATTGCTAAAATAAGTGTTATGGGCAAGGCCTAGCAGATAAGAGTAGAGCGGATGCCTGGATAAACTATATTCTAGATCATTCTCACTATACTTGAAATCATTGTTTGTCTCATTCATAGCTTGAATTTATCTCAAGTATGAGATTAGGTGGGCACCAAACGAAAGGAAATGATGAGATTAGGGAAGTTGAAACTGTTGGTTCGGTTCTTTTCTATGTAAGACTCAGAGGAATCGATCTGCTTCCAGAACAAAAGTATTATCTCTGTCCACTGGCTAAGCAGAAAGATTTTTCCATAAGACTGAATGAATAACAAGCTATAATTGGACATAGAACTGTCAACAAATGATTTGAACCTCCAAAGACATAAAAGTCTACCGTCTTTTCAAATCAATAAAAGCTTCAACCTTCCGGGTAATAAATGGAAGACAAATAAAATGAGGGACTTAGAATATATGAGGAGAGCCCCTAAAATGCCTTAGACTTGAGAAATAATTTCAAGCATCGATTTCCTGCAATTAAAACTTTTATAGACCTTTGGTGGTACAAGTGAAGTTAAACTGAAGTCCATGTTAGTATGATGATTTTTTCTTGTTATATTTTATTTTAATGCATCAGTATTTTCTCTGCATCAAAAGCAGTGTTTGCTAAATTGTTGCTGAACCTACACAAGCGTTTATATTTCTTACCAAGCTTTTTGATACATGCATTAATGATTATTCCTCTTGCTTTGCACTAACTGGATTTGACTATTTTTGGAACATAAAAAATGCTACATGATCATGTCATTATATTTGTTCTTTCTCTAGGAGCATTCTTTAATCAGTGTGTTTTTCTTAGCCTATGGTGATTTAAGCTTTTCTCTTAGCATTTGGTGAAGTTAGAGAGGTGCAATTGTTTTCTGAAATCAGGTTTCAGTTTTATTATATTTATTATTTTGAAATCAGTACAAGTCCACCTAAACAAAGAAAATACTTGGTCTCCTCTAAGAGTTTATTTTGTTTTAGACTGAAACAAGGGCAAGCCTTAATTTGATACGTTGACTAGCATTAAAGGATTTATAGAGACATCTAGATCAGGAGGATAATCCTCATATCAATTTAAGGATGCGTGGAGGTGAAGATGCGTATGCAAAGAACATTAGCATTATTATTGTTATGAATTATTGAATTCTTATGCTATATATTTCTGATTCTGAGTTGGAAATTTTCATGCAAAGCATTGCCTGCTTCTTCGAAGTCCATGGTTTCTAGGTTGGGAGAAATTATGGCCTGATATCATAGTTAAATGAAGATTGAGGTAGAAGAAACATGAACACAACAATTCTCTTGAGTAATATGAAAACTAAGGTGACCCATATTAACCTTTTTTCACTTGGGCATAGTGTATGTTTTATATCATCCTTTTTATGTAGTCAGATTGATTTTTCATTTTAGTCATCTCTTACGATATTTGCATCAACTTATATCTGAGCACATAAGCAGTTACTAGACAGTCTTTCAATGCATTAACATAAGCAATTTTCAAACTGAAATGAAATGTTAAAAAGAAAAAAATATTCACTAAATTAGTGCAAGGGAAAAGAAAAGGTTACTAGCAACTAATTATCACAAAATCAATCAGGACTCCTATGATAATAGAGAGTGGAATTTGAAAATGTTTGCTGAAATTGCTGCACAAACATATGAATTTATAAAATGATGCACTGTGAGACATTGAGAGCTGCTGAATTTGGTTTATATGTGAACTTCTTATCTTCCAAAGGAATGCTAAAAAGGATCTCTCGGAATTTCAGTTCTCTGCGAGGCATTCATGACTAAAATCACTTGCACATGATTTGGCTGCATCTTTTTTTTTAATTGATTATTTGGCTTCATCTTAGATGGATAATTATAATTCATGGAGTTACTAAAATAGAATATTAAACTTTGGAGCTCTAATTATTGGCAAGCATTGAGGTGTGCCAAATTAAAATTGGCTCTTCACAGAGTCTTTTCCAGAGTAACTTGCGAACATCCTCACGATTTTTTGCTAGGTGCTAGCTTTGTCATAACATTAAGAGCATACATTTTGAGTATGAGGGATCAAATGCTAGAGTCAAGAAGCTAACAACAAAATACCAAATGATTCTGACGTTATGGGTTGTCCTTTTACAGGATTCTTAGGTGGATAGATGATGAGGAAGAGAAACTACAGGAGAAAGGTCAACTGAAACCACAATTCCTAATTATTGAAATGTCCCGTAAGTTCCATTTCAGAGATTTCACTCTAATAAGCTCACAAATCTTAGCTGACTATCTTCTTAGCACTAAAATGGGAAAATTGAGTTTAAGTACTGGAGATACTGATAAAAAATTGTGGGACACTGGCTTCTTGGTACTCATTTATTAGCTCTAAATGTTTCTTTCTTGACTATTGATGGTTACTGTCTCTGGTTGCAGCTATCATCAACATAGACACTAGTGGGATTCATGCCTTGGAGGAACTCCACAAAACACTACATAAACGTGAAATGCAGGTTAGCTTTTCACCCAATTTATTTAAATCTTTGTTGTGATGGTGAACCTTAACAGACCAAACTGCTAGAAGCTTCTGCTTACTGCCTGGAATTACTGACCACCATTTGTATACTTCTTCTCATCCTTTAGTATTTTTCTGTTCACAGCTAGCACTTGCAAATCCAGCGGCATCAGTAATTGAAAAGCTTCATGCATCCAGCTTTATTGATGAAATAGGACAGGATCAGATCTTCCTCACAGTTGGAGAGGCTGTACAAGTTTGTTCTCGTCACTTAAAATTTGATGTTTGAAGAAAATCCAAGGAAAACATTTACATAAGCCACATTTGGGTGTCAACTGATCCTGCACCAGATTTACATAGAAGAGTAGGATCAGTGTGTGTGAAATCTACTTCTTTAAGCTTTGGAATCAATTTTCGACCAATTAATGATCTTTTGTTTGTAATTTCTTTCACTAGATTTGTAAATCCCTGCAAAATAATAAAAATAAAATTATAATCTGGTTAAAGCAGATTGTAAATTAGTTTTCTTGTATGTAATTGTTGATATGGAGAGCTCGCTCCAGGAAGAGTGTATGGATGTGGGTTCCTATTCCTTTATTAAGTTTTGGAGCAGTACGTTCAACTAGTTCTGTAAATCCTCATTCGTTAAAATGAAGATATTAATAAATTGATTAAATCAGATTGTAAATTGGTCTTCTTTTATGTAATTTTAAAGATGGGAGGAAGAATGGACGGATATATATTCCTAAGGAGGCAAATGCAACTGAACAAGAACAGCAGCTTCTGAAGCTATACTTTAACATACAATGGAGTAGCAAAGCTCAGAGAGAATAATCTGTACATATCTGGAGAATATGATGAGCCATCTCTTGCCATACATTTTGGAAAAGAAAACAACCCTAAAAATCAAATAAACATTATATCAATAGATGGGTAGATATAATCCTTGCACTCGCTTCGGAATTCAGTGGCTATATCTCCAAAACAGAATCATGGACTGGCTCTGGAAATACGTGTTAAATACTTCGAGCTACTATTCCAAAACTGAAAATGAAAATGAGACATAAGAAATAAGAAATATTAAAATGAGCGATGCCATAAAGAGATTATGGCATGCAATTTTTTGCTCAAAATCTGAAGTAGCACTGCAATGAAGATGGGTGCCATTTTATCCCAATTCAGTTGATTTGTGGTCATTCTAAAAGGAATAAAACTCAACAAAATTGACAATTAATGGAGTCCTGTACTATTTTTTTGGTCGTCTCGATTTTTAAAGGTGATATTTTTTCTGTTCCTCTTTGATGATAAAGGTAAACTCGGTATAGGTACAGACTTAAATGCCACATCAAAATTTTAAAATCCAACTGTACGTAAGATAGCTTGGATTACAAATAAAAATGAGAGGTGAGCTTATTTTTGAAGAGTTTTTTGCGAGGATAACCCAACAAATGGATCTCAAAGCAATTTTCTAGGCAGTCATTATTCTTCTTACCCATGTAAGAGGGGGTGATTTTAAGATCAAATCATAGCCCTCCTCTTGGTGTTGTCCTCGGTATAAACGAGCTGCCTATCAAACGATGGATATCTATTCAAGAGGTAGGTAGGGTGGAGGATTAGCATATGAGGCTAAGTTTTCTTTGAGAGTTGGGTAAGGAGAGGATTAGTGGATGAGTCCTGACAAAAGGATTTATTTTTATTAGCAGTGTTAATGTTTTTAATTAAAAATAAATAAATAAAGTTTATATATATATATATATATATATATATATATATATATATATATATATATATATATATATATATATCGGGTTTAATAATACATACTTTAAAGTTAATGTTTTAATCTTAAACACTAAAAGTGAGTTGTAAAAATTAACAATTGACAATGAGCATAAATTCAAAAATTAAAGTTAAAAATTAATATTTGTGATAGAGTAACAATGGAGATGAATAAACAAGAAATGTGAAACAAATAATTGAAATTGCACATCAAACCTCTATTATTTGGGATAAGCTCTAAGGATTGTATGTGATTGCTCTTGCTCTTGTTCTAGTTCCCGCTCAAATGGACATCATGACATTAAGATGAATGATAAGAAAAATATAAGGAAGGCATGGTGATAATGTGTGAATAGTTGATTAAATGAGGAGCAAGTCTCCATTAAATAGACCTCTCAAATGCAGAATGTAGTGTCAAGATGTAAAATCAAATGTGAGTTTGATCTAGGATTAAAGTCACATTGATATAAGTCATAGCACTTAAGTGTCACATGGGGAGGGAGATCCAAGATAAAATGATGAGATTTGATCAAAGAGTAGAACTAAATGAGAAGAGGGCAAGTGGAATGTGATGTGAAAAAGCTAAGCGTGTGCCCACGTGTGAGCAAGGTGGCATGTGCAAGAGATGTACTCACATGTGTGTGAGAAAGAAGGTGGATATGAGCCACGATAATCAGTGAGGTGAAGGATTAACATGCCTCCTAGTTAGTATGTATGAGCAAAGAGTGGAATAAGTTAGCATGCTCACATGTGTTAGCAAGAAATGGACTAAGTAGGCATGCTCACACATGGGAGCATGAGGAGTTAGGACACATGACAAGAGGATTAAATTCCATGAAAATAGATTAAATGGTTACGGTTAAGAGGAAGGATCGAGAATGGTGTGGATTTTAAATTAGAAAAAGTTAAATGGGGTTATTTAGTCTCAATTTATTTAACTGATTGTGGATTGATTAATTGAGCAAGTTGGAAGAATGGGGAACTAAGTTTATTTAATTAATTAACCTATGGAAGGAACATGAATAGGAATAATTAATTAAATAATAATTTAATTAATTTTAATTATAAGAAAGTAGGATAATGGTTAATTATGGGAAAATTAATTAAATATTTACTTAATAAATTATTTTTGTAAAAAAATGGTTAGTGGTGAATTTTAGGTGTCTATAGTTTGTCCCTCTTTAATGTGGCATTGCAACTAGAAGAATTGAATCATATCAAAGAACAACAAAAAGTAGAGAAGGAAAGGCTTTGGTGGCAAGTTGCTTCAATTTCCAAGAAGAATGGAAATGACGGGGGATTAGAGGTAAGTATATGATATTGGTGAAGGATGCTACCCCAAGCATCAAATATCAAAGATTAATTCTTGATAGATTGTCAACATTGTTGACAATGAAAAAAAAGGATGTATGTTTTTAATGATGAGAATACATGGATTGATTGCTAAGATTGGATTTGAATGATTGTTCGATGCTTCAAGTAAGATTTGGATTAGATGATAGTGTTAGATAACTGAGAGGGGGGAGTGAATAAGTTAATTTCAGTTATCCTATAGTTCCAAACACTCTTTGATGTATAAAACAAATCTTTCAAACAATTTAAACAACTCGGTAAACTTTGTCTATGCCTTTTTGTTCATTAATCGAATATCAGTAAATTAACTAGTATATATATCGATCAAACAAGTAGTTGTAATGTGTAAAAAAAAAAATCATCACATCCATACACATATAACACTTGATTTTTAACATGGAAACCCTATTAGGGGAAAAACCACTTGGGACCAGTAGCCAAAAATAATTTCACTCTTGTGAAGTGAGCTCGGTAAAGAGCCAACCATGTTAAAGGTTACAAAACACACTGTAAGGTGTGACCTTGTTAGAAGATTTATCACTAACAATTCTCTGTGACCAAACATTCACTATGGGGTCAACATGAAAACAATCAACATTCATTGAATGTCATAATGAAATAATAAAGATTGTTATTGAAATAATAAAGACTGTTAAGTCCCACTCAGTTAAGAGATTTATCTATAACAATGGTTAGAATGCAATAGTAAATGATCTAACTCAAATACAACTTTCTTTACAAATTTTCAGATCTATGATAAGTTCATAATACCTTTGGCCATCATAATCACTTCAATTTTCTAGTATCCTCCAACTTTGTTCTGCTTGGCTGATTCCTTTTTCTAACACTCGGTGTAGTCTACAGATTTTCTCGGTTATTGCAAAGAATAAAATATACTTTTTACCAAAATGTAAAGAAAATAATATATCCTTTATGTAGGGAGGAGTTGGGGAAGGTAAGATTCTCTTCTTAATCCCAAATTCCCAAAGGAAATATCCAAATTGATTAACCACAAGAAAATGGTCAATGCATAAATGAATCAATCGATGAAGAATATGAAGAAAGAGGAAAACCTTACATTTAGTTTTGGAAGGGAGTATTAAAATCTTAATTGAAATGAATTCAAGAAAAATACTAACCTCTAAGTATAGCAGATTTGGAAATTGTTGTTTTTTGGTGTATGTACTGACTTTCTCAAAATTATGCGACCAAATCTAGGACAGAAACACAACGACAGAGAAAAATCATAAATTTTTTTTTTTTCTGAACCAGGTCGACCTTGACCCAAATGAAGGTCAACCTTGACCCCTTTATGTCGACCTTGACCTGTGCTACTCCGACGGAAATTCAGTTCACAAATCTCGAACATTTTTCGAAAGGGTATCTGAAGCTGCTATGTAATTCGTTGTTCCGCACTTGCACCTACAAGAAAAATGGTTTTGTTGTTTGGATGGGGGGTTTGCCTTGGTCAAACCTCAGTTTTGGAATTAACCTTAAAATAGAATTGAAATTGCAGTAACAAACAAAGTACATGGAATAATTCACCTTGCTTATGTTGAAACCCTTGTGGAGGATTTGAATCCTTGAATCCACAAGTATGGATGCTCCAAATGGATGTAGGATGTTTCAAATCAATTGTCTTTAGATCTTCAATACCAATCTTGAATGGATCTTGGAATAGGAAGAAGCTTGAATGGATATGAATGGAGAAATCTTCAACAAGAGGGCTTCATAGAGCTTGAATCCTTCAATGGCTCCTAATGGATCTCCTTGATGAATTGAATCTTGAATGTTTGAAGGCTTGAATACTTGAATGCTTGAATACTTCATTTCTCCTTCTTGCTTGCTTCTTGATCGCTTGATGATTGTTTATAATCGATGATCGCTTGATTACTTGGATTGAAATGAGAGAAGGCTTCCTTATATACTAGTCTAGGGCACAAACTTCTGAAGATGCCAACATATGAGAAATAAATTCCCATTAGGCCTATACCCCTAGGAGTGGACCTAATTAAATATCTTTTGAGAGTTTACCATTTCGAAGCCTGAAACAACCGACCTGGAAGTGGGAAATAATTCTTTTCGAACACTGACATTCGGAAACCTTCAGAATTTAAAATTTGGACCCTAGGTCAGGGTCAAGGTTGACCCTGATCTAGGTCAGGTTTGAGGTTGACTTGGACCCAGAAGGTTGACCTTGACCCTGAGGTCAAGAATCTCAAATTCTCAGAGTAAGATGCCAGAAATCGGTAGGAAAAAAGTGGAAAATAGGGTAGGACAGGGGAAAAAGACAAATCCAAGTCAAAGACCCATTCAAGGCATTTGACATGACCCCAAACCACTTACTCGGAGGGCTAAACCAATCCTAAATGGAAGTGCTTCCATTTTTTGATGATATATTTAGCCCCCACTTTAGCAAGAGTATGGACTCGATGCAAACTATTGGTAAAGGAGATAGCAAAGAAAAAGAAAATCTTATTGAAATCAAAGAGACAAAGAAATCCTAAAGCCCCCAGGGACTCAAGTCTTTGTCAACCCCAAGATTACAATAAGAGAGACATCACTAGAAAAAAAGAGAGAAGAGGGTATGATTACCTTGCCCAATGAGAATTTATGTCCCATTGTGAATCACACAAGAAAACAACACAACTAGAAAGATGGAGTTGAACCGCCTAGTGAATGTGGCTACTCACTAGTCAACCCATCAAGGATTCACCCTCGGGAATATTCTATTCCAAAAGAGCAAAGCCAAAATAAGAGAGATCCAGTCTTAAGGACACCTTTGACCTTAAGGGATCAAGACCTTGAAAATTAAAACTGGAGGGATCAAGAGATCCTATAAGGTAACAATCCATGCTTTAAGGATTAGTCTCTAATCCATAAAGGGAGAAAAGCTTTGAAAAATATTTTGAAAGTGCATGTGTGCAAAAAGTGAGAAGAGTGTATACCCCCATGTAAAAGTCATTGCATTAACTTTAACAGGAGCAATGGCTTGAATGAAAACATAAACAACTCCACTGATTATGTTTCCACTACGAGATGCCCCCAAAAGAAGACAAATCAAGGGAAATACCACATAAACATACAAAGAACACATAAGGGATCTACCTACCATGGGGTCAGTATGATCATAAGATTATATATATATATATATATATATATATATATATATATATATATATATATATATATATATATATATATATATATATATATATATATATATATGTATATGTATATGTATATGTATATGTATATGTATATGTATATGTATATGTTATTGCAAATGAATTGACATCATTCCCCAAAGAAAGTAGAACTACAATCACAATGGAGAAAAGAAAATGCAAGAGTTATGAAGAAGAGTCTTTTCGAACCACAACATGGAGACTAAAAAGAATCAGTGCTACCAAGTCGCAAATCCAAGCAGACTACACAAGGAAAATATTTACGAACAATAGCATAGGTACAACATAACATGAAAACAACATATAGAAGAATAGAGATACATATAGAGGAATAGTACACCAGGTTCTATTCCTTTATCACCTTGCACCAACAAAGTAACAAGGGTCATATAAAATAATCTAACAAACATTTAGCAAACACATTACGGGAGAAACACAATACAACAGGAAAACACACAAAAAAGCTACCATGGAGGAAAAGCCAATCAAGTGCATTGCCTACTCTTCCCATCTCGGTCTATATCATTTAGGGAAGGTGGTAAACTCGCAAAAGGGACTATATCCAACACAGTAGGAATAATAGCTAGTTCCAAACAAGGATCCTCTTGAGAATCGTGATGTTCGATACTAGGTGTAATTATCAATTGTGTTGAAAGCATATTAGGTAAATCAGTATCAATTTCAATAGTCTCATATTCATAATTAGCATCATTAGGATCATCAAGAGTATCTTCTTCATCAAGATTAATTGAAATAGAATTTAAGATACGAATAGAATCATCATAATCATTCATCTTAACATCATTATTAACATTAACTTCTTCCAACACATCAAGCATAGGCTGGTCAAAATAAGATAAATAACTTTGAAGAACAGAGACATAGGCCTTAGCTTGAGCCGGATGCTTCTTACGATGTTCATTGGCAGATCGGTTACTTTTTGTCTTGGTTGAAATATGTTGAGAACTAGGAGGAACAACCACTGGTTCCTTCATAGCTTCTATAGGAGGATTAGTAGAATTCTCAGTAGGCTGAAAAGCAACACTAGAAGCTTGATTAACAGAACTAGAAGCCATGGATAAAGGAGGTATGGAAGGCGTAGGCAAAAGACCATGGTTAAGATCCATCCGAGGCATACTTAACTCAACAATCTTGTGATGTTTAAAGGCTTGATATGAGCAAAAAAGGTTATCAAGTCGAGAAGAACATGAATTAGGTAATGAAGGCCAAAAGAAGTCAAGGGTAGCACAATCCCTAGGCCTAGAAGGTTGATATAAACTATGGTTAATCATTTTCACTTCTTCACCATGAATAAATTTAATACAGTTATGGATAGGAGAAGCAACGACATGGATGACATTCAACCAAGACAAACCAAGCTTAACTTGAAACTGATCAAAAGTAGGAACAACAACGAAGGTAGTGTCCACAATTTTACCACAAAGTTCAATAGGCAAGTTAACATAACCAAATGATGGATAGAGAAAACCA
The DNA here is from genome assembly GCA_027943335.1 of Chamaecyparis obtusa. Lineage (NCBI taxonomy): Eukaryota > Viridiplantae > Streptophyta > Pinopsida > Cupressales > Cupressaceae > Chamaecyparis > Chamaecyparis obtusa. The sequence goes on along the minus strand of BSBK01005195.1, from coordinate 634,884 downwards.
TTACAAGTTTGGATCCACATATTAGATGTATCATAACAATCACATTGTAAATTCTTCATAAAAAGGTTTTCTTCAGTAATAACATTGACTAAGGATGTAGGATCAACAAGAAAACCACGCGTAGGTATCTTAGAAATCCTAGCATAAATGTAGAGGGGACCATTGGGAGCTTTAATAATCTTAGAATCATCAAAGGTGATCAAGAGTTCCCTAGGTCTTTTATTCTTAGGTTGTTTTCGAGGTTTAGGTTGAAGTTTCAGTTTAGCCTTAGGTTGAGGTGTAACTTGAAGTTGAGGTTGAGATTGAGGCTGGGGTGGAGATACAGGTTGAGACAAAACAACTTGCTCCACATGGTTAAAAATATGATTGAGATCATCCATCTTTGAATCATAAACAATATCCACAGAAGATGGCTGGACAATGGTATTAGTATCATGTGTAGGCAAAGGATTCATATAGATTTGGAGGTTTTGATTACGAGGAGAGATAGATTTATTCCTACTACCATCAAAATTATCAATAGATAAAGCATTAGAATCAATTAAGTCTTGAACCTTATGTTTTAGAGAATAACACTTCTCAGTATCATGGCCATTTTGACGATGGTATTGACAAAAGGCTTTGGAATCAAAGGATTTGGATGCCATTGTAATAGGTAAAAGAGGTCGAATAGGAGGCAAATTAATCATATTAGCATTCAAGAATTTACTCATAATAGAATGTAAAGATTCAACAAAAGGAGTAAATGTATGATTCAGACAAAAAGCAATGGATGCAGAAGTGGCATTGTTGGATGCAACAACAACTTGATCAACAATTATAGTTTCTTTTTTATTAATCTTGACATAGTTGTTGGGTTTTTGAAACTTGTTGGGATTAGGAGCAACATCACTCTTATCAACTGAAATAGGAGCCATTGGAGTGTTTCTCTCAAATTGACTCACTTGTAATTGATAATGATGAAGCACTGCACACAGTTGTTGAAAAGAGGTAAATTCAGTAAGAAGAATCTTATCTCTAATATCCTTTTGTAAATTTGAAATAAACATATGTTGAATATCAATATCAGGAACATGATAAGAAATTTGAGCATACAAATGCTTAAATCTACCAATAAATTTAGTCAATTTTTCTTTAGAATTTTGTTTATAATGCATCAAATCAGTTAAGGACACTTGCGAACCAATGCTAGTTTGGAACTGTTGGATAAAGGCATTAGCAAGTTTTGGAAAAGAATCAATAGAATAAGGAGGCAAGGAACAATACCATTGCAAGGCCTTATGACAAAAAGTTCTAGCAAACAACTTGGCTAAAATCCTATGGTCATGAGCATAGTCACTACAAAGGATTTGAAATGTTTTAACATGAGTGACAGGGTCTCCCTTACCATTCTAATACTCAAGATGAGGCATATCGACTTGTTGAGGAACATGAGAATGAATAATGTCTAGGGATAAATGACTACCCATGTCACATATAGGAATACTAAACTTGGATTGAGTTAAGGACGCAAATTGTTATTGTAAAGAGGAAATAGTTTGAGCCAGACTAATGATTGTAGAATCATTAGAAGAAATAGGAGGCATAGAAACATTAGAAACACTAGGAAAAGTGTAGGAAATGGCGAGAATGGAAGACACAACTGGTGGAACACTTGGAACCACAGTTGGAAGAGGGTTGGAATAGGTAAAAGGAGCACTATGGTAAGAAGGTTGTGAAGTAAGTAGAGATGTCGGTGGAACACTCATAGGAAGAGATGGAATAGATGTAGTCACTAAAGGAGGAGTATAAGTAGGAATGCTAGGTAAAGGAATGGAAGAAGGTTCCACACTAGTGATAGGAGGAGTGAATCCTAGATCTTGAGCTTCTTGAGCTAAAGGTTTGACATTTAAATGTACAGGATTAGTGATACCACACAAGAAATTAACACCTTGATCACTATCTCGAAAGAAATTTGTTAAGAGCCTCTATAGCTTGAATATAATCTTGATTATAGTTTTCTTGAATAAGCCAATTTCCCATTTTATCAAGTTCAGTTGAAAGTTTTTGGACTTGCTCAGGAGGAACTCTTAAAGAATCATCATCATCATCATGAGATGAGTGAGAAGAGTTATGCTCCATAGTAGGATTGGAATCATGAGTGATCAAATTGTCATTTGAGATCTTAAGGAAAGGAGAGGAAGATTCAAGATCAAAGGAACCCATAAGTCTGCGACTTCTTCTAACCAGGATATTATAAGTAGGACTAGAGGTAGTAAAGCTCATATACCAATGTAATGCAAATGAACTAAATGAACAAATAAATGTTTTTGTATTTTTTCTTTATATGATTTTTTTGTTTTATTTTTGAAATGTAAATGCAAGCACATAAAGGAAGGCCAATCTCATATACATGCAAGATCTAACACCATAAAACAAAGAGTTTTCTAACGCAGGTTCACCAAAATGTAAAATATAAAATATAATCTTTACCAAAATGTAAAGAAAATAATATATCCTTTATGTAGAGAGGAGTTGGGGAAGGTAAGATTCTCTTCTTAATCCCAAATTCCCAAAGGAAAGATTCAAATTGATTAACTACAAGAAAATGGTCAATGCATAAATGAATCAATCGATGAAGAATATGAAGAAAGAGGAAAACCTTACATTTAGTTTTGGAAGGGAGCATTAAAATCTTAATTGAAATGAATTGAAGAAAAATACTAACCTCTAAGTATAGAAGATCTAGAAATTGCTATTTTCTGGTGTCTGTACTAAGTTTCTAGAAATTTTGCAAACAGATTTGGGACGGAAACACAGAGACAGAGAAACCCATAAATCTTTTTCTTTTCTAAACCAGGTCGACCTTGACCCAAATGAAGGTCAACCTTGACCCCTTTATGTCGACCTTGACCTGCGCTGCTCTAACGAAAATTCTGTTCGCGGATCCCAAAAGTTTACTGAAAAGGGTATCTGAATCTGCTATGTAATTCATTGTTCTACACCTGCACCTGCAAGAAAAATGGTTTTGTTATTTGGATGGGGGTTTTGCCTTGGTCAAACCTCAGTTTTGGAATTAACCTTGAATTAGAATTGAAATTGCAGTAATAAACAAAGTAAATGGAACAATTTACCTTGCTTATGTTGAAACCCTTGTGGAGGATTTGAATCCTTGAATCCACAAGTATGGATGCTCCAAATGGATGTAGAATTATAGGATGTAGGATGTATCAAATCAATTGTCTTTAGATCTTTAACACCAATCTTGAATGGATCTTGGAATAGGAAGAAGCTTGAATGGATATGAATAGAGAAATCTTTAACAAGAGGGCTCCATAGAGCTTGAATCCTTCAATGGCTACTAATGGATCTCCTTGATGAATTGAATTTTAAATTCTTGAAGGCTTGAATACTTGAATGCTTGAATACTTCCTTTCTCCTTTTTGTTTGCTTCTTGATTGCTTGATGATTGATTATAATCGATGATCAGTTGATTACTTGGATTGAAATGAGAGGAGAAGGCTTCCTTATATACTAGTCTAGGGCACAAACTTCCAGAGAGGTCGACATATGAGAAAAAAAATTTCATTAGGCCTATACCCCTAGGAGTGAACCTAAATTACATATCTTTTCAAAGTTTATTGTTTTGAAATCCGAAACAGCCGACCCAGAAGCGGGAAATAATTCTTTCCGAACCTCGACATCCGAAAACCTTCAGAATTTGAAATTTGGACCCTGGGTCAAGGTCGAGGTTGACCTTGACCTAGAAGGTTGACCTTGACCCTAAGGTCAAGAACCTCAAATTCTTAGAGCAAGATGCTAGAAATTAGTAGGAAAGAAGTGGAAAATAGGGCAGGATAGGGGAAAAAGTCAAATCTAAGTCAAAGACCCATTCAAGGTATTTGACATGACCCCAAACCACTTACTTAGAGGGCTAAACCAATCCTAAATAGAAGTCCTTCCATTTTATGATACAGATATGTCTTTAACTTGTCTAACCAGCTTCGCATGAATGTAATCTTCTCATGCACATCTCTTTCATAATGAATCTTTTGTCTCCTTTTATAGACACGATAAACCATTTTCTTCTCATCCATAGATTTTGCCTCGTAATCTTCATTCGTTGATTTTTTTGCTTCAACCTTCCTTAGAAATTATGTCTGTAACACGTTTCATTCTGGATCATCCGATCATCTTTGAATTTTTTCAATCATTTGATCTTCATAACAAACTTTATCTTTGACCTCAAAATCATCCATATTTGTCTAGCTCATCATCTTTAGTCGGCAGTCTTATGTTCTATTTATTCATTTCACTTGGTCAATACCTTAATGTGTCAGTCACTCCTAACTCGATTAATACTATACTCAGTATACACTACACTTGCTAGGTGTACATTGTTTCAACTCGGTGTATACTAGGTTCTTCATTTACCAACCACATAAACTTGTACATTCTTGATCTTAAATTCATAATAGAATTATGTAATACAAAGAAATCACTAACATGATTTCATAGACTCATCAATAATTTACCCAATGAATACCATATCCATATCTTTCTCATACATCTCATCTTCATGTTAATAACTGATTCCTTCACCATTATTTCCTTCTTCAGATGTTTGTAACTATAATGATAAGTACAGTCAAAACTAGTTGACATCAATGACAATATAATAACTGATTTAATGTGTCACATATACCTTTGTAGCTCAGTGATCATCAATCTCTCCCTTTGAACTATCCAATCACTTGTCAATCTCTCTCTTAAGATATTCAATCAGTTGTAGTATAACAATCTCTCCCTTTGGCATTGATGACAACACAATATGAAATATGCCATAGAATACCAAACATTTGTCTACAACTTTGTATGTATATGTTGTGACTCAATAAGCTCTCCCTAGCTTATGTATTTAATATGTTTAATCACTACACAACATCAATGTCTCTCCCTACATGTAATCTCTCTCACATTCTCTCTTTCCTGTATATTTGTAATCTCTCTCCCTTATCTGAATATTTCATGCAATCTCTCTCCCTTTGACAACAATGCTAAAAAAAGGAAATAATCACCTCTTCAATAGCCAAATCAATATCTTTGTTGTTTGGTTCAGATTCTAGTACCCCATGTGTACTGATATACATTTTCTTCTTGTGTTTCATCTTTCACAACCTTAGGAATCCCAAAGTGTGAACATCATATATCAACATCATTATATATTCTGATAAAGTACATGTTGATGACACCTCATATCACCTTAGTGACTGTTAGACAGGGGATGGACCCCTAGTCTACTTCTCAAGTATTCAAATGTGTCCTTTGGTAAGGGTTTTGTGAATATATCAACAAGCTCTTGTGACTTGGCATATTCCAATCTGACTTGTTTTTCTTGAACTTGTTCCCTCAACTAGTGATACTTAATAGATATGTGCTTTGTCTTTACATGCATAACTATATTCTTAGAAATATTAATAGCACTTGTGTTATGACAATATATTATCACCGGATCAGTGATCTCCTCATTCATACCTTCCAATAGTTACTTTATCCATGCAATATTTGAACAATTAGCAACAATAACAACATATTTTGCTTCTGCAGTGGACTGAGAAATGTATATTTATTTCTTACTTATCCAAGTTACCAATCTTTCTCCTAAAAAGAATATTCCACCAATAGTTATTTTTCTATCATCAATGTTTCCAATCCAATCAACATCAGTGTAAACTTTCAGTTCAAAATTGCCTTCTTTCTTATGCCATAATCCATAATTTTTAGTGTTCTTCAAGTATCTCAAAATTCTTTTCACAACAGTCATGTGCGATTCTTTAGGATTAGCAATGAATCTAGCCACAATTCCAACTGCATGTGCAATATCTGGTCTACAATGCACAACATACATCAATTTTCCAATCATTGATCTATATAAGGTTTGATTTACCTCGGTTGACTTGTCATCCTTTGTCAGCTTGCATCTAGTGACCATAGGTGTACCAACTAGTTTTGAATCTTCCATATTGAATGTCTTCAAGACTTTTTTGATGTACTTAGATTGTGTGATGTATATACATTCTTTTTGTTGTAGTATTTGTAATCCAAGAATTTTTTTTATCTCACCAAACATTGACATTTCAAATTCTTTGTTCCATTTCATCAACAAAAGATTTGCATAAGTTATCATGACCTCCAAATATAATATCATCAACAAATATTTTAGCAATAAGAATCTTATCATTAGTTTCACATTTCAAATACAAATTGTTGTTGTCACTTGTTCTAACAAATCCAATTCTTATGAGATCAGAATGTAGTCTTTCATACTATGCTCTTGGTGCTTGTTTTAGTCCATATAATATCTTGTGCAACTTACATACCATATTCTTCTGATTAGGATCAACAAAACCTTCAGGTTGTTCAATGTATACCTCTTCCTCAAGTATCCCATTTAGAAATGCAGATTTATCATCCATCTTATATACCTTAAATCCTTTGTAAGAAGCATATGAAAGTAGTATTCTTACTCCTTCAAGTCTAGCAATGGGTGCAAAAGTTTCTCCACAGTCAATTCCTTCTTCTTGCGCATAATCTTTGCAAACTAGTCATGATTTTTTTCCTTGTGACATCTTCATTCTCATTCAATTTGTTTCTGAATATCTATTTAGTTCCAATCACATTTTTGTCTTTTGGTCTTGGTACCAATGTCCATGTCTTATATTTTTGTATTTGCTTAATCTTTTCATTCATTGTCTTAATCCATTCATCATTTTCTGATGCATCTCTAGCTGTTTTAGGCTCAAATTCACAAAATAAACATGTGTTGTCCCTTAACTTCATGTCATCATTCATTCTCTTTTATCTCCAATTATCTAATCTCATGGATGGTGTCTTCTCACATATTTTTCAAGTATAGGTTCATATCTCTATTTTCAATGTGTTCTCTACTCGGTGCATGATCATCATTCTCAGCAGTAACTGTTTATTGTTGTTCGGTCTGCAAAGACTATTGCTCGGTAGAATTATTATGTTGCTCGATAATGCTAGACTGTTGCTTGTGTAGAGTTTCAGGTTCTTCAATATAAATAAATCTACCATAGTCTTTCGGTCCCTTTTTTCTTACTTCATCATTATTTTCTGCAATCTCATCAACTCTCACATTTTCACTTTCAATCATCTTGTTAGTAGCCTTGTTCAAACATTTATAAGCCTTTCTTTTAGTAGAATATCCTAGAAATATCCCTTCATCACCTTTTGAATCTAATTTCTCATTTCTATCATCTTTCAGAATGTAACATCTACTTCCAAATATTTTGAAATAACTCACATTAGGTGTGTAACCATACCATAATTCATAATATGTCTTGTTTGATTTTCTCTTCAGTTGAACTTGATTCAGTGTGTAAACAACAATACTAACAACTTATCTCTAGTACATTTGTGCAACATCTTTTTCAGTCATCAGTGTTCTAGCACAATTAACAATTGATCTATTCCTCCTTTTAGCAATCTCATTTTCCTGGGGTGTCCTTGGTATAGATACTCGTCTCTTAATTTCTTGCCTATTACAAAAATTAGTGAAATCATCAGAAATAAATTCACCACCTCTATCTAACCTTAAGCATTTTAGTTCCTTACCACTTTCTTTTTCCACTTTTACTTTGTACCATTTAAACATTTTGAAAGCTTCTGATTTTTCTTTTAAGAACATGATAGTCATCATCCTAGAGAAATCATCAACAAATAAGATAAAATATGTCTCCATAATAACTTTGAGTTCTCTTTGGACCACATAAGTCAGTATAAAATAACTCCAAAATAACATTAGATGAGTAATGTTTTGTCTTGAAACTAGACTTTGACATCTTATCCATTTGACATTATTTGCACATTACATGGTGAGGTTTAGATAAGCTTGGTAAACCTCTAATTTTCATTTTCTTACTGATTTTAACTATGATGTCAAAGTTCACATGAAATAACCTCTTGTGCCATAGCCATACATCTTCATTTTTAGCTTAAAAATAAGAAGTTTCAAAATTGTCCAGATAGAATAAGTTACATTTTGATTGTTCACCAGTACCGATCAATTTTCTAGTCTCATCATAGATTTTCACATTTCTATTCTCAAATGCAACTCATTGACTTGTATTATTCAGTTGTGCTACACTCAACAGATTATAATTAAGTCCTTTCACCCAATATGCATTCTCACATCTGATCTTATTATTCATCAATACAGATCCACCATTATAATGTTCAAGATATTCAATTTTTTCATCATCACCAGACATATAATGTGTGTAGCCACTATCAATAATCCAAGTATCATTCTTGCTAACCTTAGAAATAAGTGTTGTTTCAACATACATTTCTTCTTCTTCAGAATCTTCCTTCAATGCCACAAATACCACTTCTATGTCTTCATCAGTTTCGGTCTTGATGTCATCATCTTTATCTTTAACTAGGTAGCATGCCTTCTTGTCTTTATCTCTATAGTCTCAGTTGTCTCTATTGCTATACTATCAGTTGCCTCTGTGATCTCGCTAATTTCTTCTTCCATTCTTCCTTTCATTTGATCTTTCATTTGTTTTCTCACACTAGTACATTTGACCCTAGTTTTTTACCAACATTTTCGATGAACTTGAAAAATGGTTTTTCTTAGTTGGAATGTAGAAGAAAAACTTTGTTTTTTTTAAAGTTATGCCTGTGTTCATCTATATTTCAACGACCAAGATGATTTGTCAAATTTTAGATGAACGTGAGCATAACTTAAAAAAATGGTTTCATTTCAATTCATTATGTTGTGCGAAAAAATAGAGTAGCGCCATTACACACCAAAGAAGAGATGAAGGAGGGCCACGAATGCCTTGAATTGACCACCTATAAGTGGGCCATAACGAAAGACAATCCTTTATTTCAAACAATTGTTGCGGGTTTAAATTGGTTTTCAAATAGATGCAATAGATGGTTTATTCAACACGGTATGTGATTTCATTCATTCGTATTGGACACGGTATGTGATTTCATTTGAAAAAAGGGCACCTATAAACTTTAAGGCCGAGGAGGAGAGGTGGGAGATTGATCAAATTAAAATAGTACTTCCTCTGCTGCTAATATTATTAGCTAAAATAAGCCCTTAAAATAGTAGGGGCCACTCGATCAATTCTTAATGAATGTTTGGCCAATGGACAAAGTAGGAAAGAGTAAACTACCTTCCCGTAGGATAGAAACTTTGGATAGATCCTTTGCATGCATAAAAACATGACCAAATCCCCTATAAATTGTCACAATGAGACAGTGACTTGTAGACTTAATCCATTTTGATCTAAAAGTTGTGCTTATAAGTTAAATGAACATTATAGAGTGTACTAAAGAAATACAAAACTTTCATGGAAACAAAGTAACTTAATCCACCTTCAAAATACTACATTTCTTATTCAACCATGCATTGAATGAAGATTTTTAGAACACCAAAATGAGGACTGTGTCCTTACAATAGAGAATAGACAGTTTGCAAGGAATTAAAAGTTTATTGATTTAAACTTCATTACATTGCTTCCTTTGATAGAAAAACACTCTATCAAACTCCCTAAGCTCCTCCCTTACTCTCATCCATGCTCACACAACCCAAAATAGCCTTCCCAAGTTGGTTTAACACTTTGCAACGTCTCTACAATGGACAGTCAGTTAGTTATATGACTGCTACATTTAGTTTATTGTTGTCAAGTTGACACCATAGTTGTCAACTCGACAACTCTTTATCCCTTTATCTTAATATCATTTCAAACATCCTTTAAAACACCTTTTAGGATTAATTCCTAGCAATAAAGACCTTAAACCCTCACTAAACCTCATATGAGCCTTTTAGGCCATATTTTTCCAACTAGGCAAATCTACATATTTGGCACTTTTAGGGTATTTGACACCATTTAAATGACTCTAATGGCCAACTTACAATCAATTTGGACCTTATAGGTCTTTTCCAACACTTATTCACTCTTAGGATCCCCAAGTGACCCCAAGGTGCACTTCTGGCCTCCAAATGCCATCATGGCTTACATACTTGATCTCATTAAAAAATGATCAATATACTCATCATCATTTCAACTTGCATTTCTGATTCCACTCGTACCATCTCCACACTAGGAGAAAATTTTATCATATTTTGAGCCTCCTCATGGCCCATCTCTGCATATTCAGTCTCTTCATTGAAGACTGCTCCCTCTTGTGCCTCCAAAACTCCTCCATAACTTTGCCATTCTTCCACTATAGTAGAAAAATTATCCCACAAATCTACCTCATCTTCAAGACCTTCTAGGATTTCCTCTATGTTGTCTCCTCAAGCATCCGCCAAGACTTCATCACAAGTCCTCACACCCCACATCATACGTGAAACTTCCTCTCTAAGAGTACCCTCTTCTTCTTCCACTTTTCTCTTCTTCCTTGCTATTGCAACTAGTCTCTACATCGATATTCATAAAATTCCCCAACTTGGGACTGTACCATATGGCATGATTGAATCTTTAAACTAAATTGCATTTTTTAGCCCACCTCTTCCATTTCAAAGTTTAAATTTCATGTCTTGAGGCCATCATTTTATAATTATAACCATCATTCAATCAAGCTACACACTAATAGTCCTACGTTGAGTGATCAATGACGTGTATTTTGTAGGCAAATCTTAGGTCATTAGGATTGTGAATAGTAATCAAGAAATGTTAAGAATTTAAATCAACAAGAATCACTAAAAGGATGGGGCTTTGTCACAAGGAATCTTCCACACACTTCCAGATCCTCCCAATGGATCCTACACCTCCACATGGATCCTAATAACCAAGATCCATCATAAAATATACCCTTCCTTCAGAGTATATGCCCACATTAATGATTGGTGTTGTTCTGTGCACCCTCAATCAATAACTTGCCTCCATTTGTGGTCTCTTCCGCCACATCCTTGTATACCCCTACATTAAACTCTATACAATGACATACTATACAAAATTAGACTCCTCCCACTAGAAAAATTAACCATAGAAGGTGCGAGAGACTAATAATCCATTAGGACTTCAAAATAACAAAATATTGATTGCTTGCACAGTCTAGGAACAGTCAAGACTAAACTGACTTCCTTTTCCTTAAATGTCAATGATACGATACAATAATGAAATGGGGACAATAAAAAATCAAAATGCAATCATTTTACTCCATTCTCAAATAAATAACACATGGCTTCAAGCATTACAATGCCCTCGATTAGGGGTTGTACCCACAAACTAGAATAACTATTTGTTCAACAATGTTTGTTTATTACTTCAAGAACACATTACAATGGTTCTCTGCCTTCACACACCTCTACCCCCTAAAAATCATTTAGATATTTATTAAATAGATCCTCTACACTCCAAAAATTGATAGTAACTAAGCAACTTCCCTCCAAAATGACTGCAGTCAGTTATAAACTGATTGTTACATTTGTTTAATGTTGTCTAGTTGCCAACATAGTTGTCAACTCGACAACTCCTAATCTTATCTGCATTTATATTAACTTCTAAGGCCTCTTAGGACCAATTCCTAAGGTCTAGACCCTAAACCCTCTTCAAACCCTTACATGAGCCTTTATTAGGCCTATTTTGCATATAAATGCAACATTACATCTTTTAGCACTTTTAGTGCATTACACAACTCTTAATGGCTCTGATGGCCAACTTACAATCAATATTGACCTTATAGGTCTTAAACAACTTTATTTATCCTTGGATCATCAAGTGACCCCAAGGAGTGCTCTCCTAGCCTCAAGGTGCCAAAAATGGCTTACAAAACTTTATTCATGATTATATTACAAAATGATCACCATACTATCAAACCATTATCAAATAACTAATCTTGGTCTCATTACATTTCAAATGACCTATTATGGTCATGCCTCTATCTCCCATTGGATCCATCAGTGACCCTAGTGTACCTTCATGTCCTTGGTGTTCTGCACCAAATATGCTTTAGACCAAGCACATGTGTCATATATTTATTTGAAAAATAAAAAAATATATAAAACATATTTTTGAACAAAAAAGAAAAGGTATATGTGCCACACACACACATGCACATGTGCGCACGCACACACACAACATATACAACATATAAATCCTTCACATGTATATAAGAGTTGAATAGAGAAGGTATATGCACAGGTGATGAACATGCATATTTTCCTAAGCACTACTGGGAGATTACCCTGCAACAAATGCACTATTGTGAAAATCATCACAAGTCCATTTGTTGTTGGGTCTAGCTCCTAGTAATGCTTGGTCAAATATTCATGTTTGTCACCTATGCATATACCTTCTCTAATCAACTCTTATATGCACAGGTGAAGGTTGTATATGCATAGGTGAAAGTTGTTCAACTCCAATCTCCTATTTGTATATATATGTTACCAAAGAAGTTCCATTGAGAATTTTGTCTACCTGAGACATTTGGATTGTTAAAGAAATTAGCATTTGAAACTTTATTCATTGATTGTGTGTTTAGAGAAGGTATATGCACATGTGATGAACATGCATATTTTCCTAAGCACAATTGAGAGCTTACCTTGCAACAAATGTACTATTGTGAAAATCATCACAAGTCCATTTGTTGCTAGGTATAGCTCCCAGTAATGATCAAATATGCATGTTTGTCACTTGTACATATACCTTCTCTAATCAACTCTTATATGCACAGGTGAAGGTTGTATATGCACATGTGAAGGCTGATAAACTCTAATATCCTATTTGTATCTATATGTTACCAAAGAAGTTCCATTGAGAATCTTGTCTACTTGAGACATTTGAATTGTTAAAGAAATTGGCATTTGAAATTTTATTCGTTGGTTGTGTGATTAGAGAAGGTATATGTACAGGTGATGAACATGCAGATTTTCCTAAGCACTAGTGGGAGCTTACCCTACAACAAATGTACTATTGTGAAAATCATCACAATTCCATTTGTTGCGGGGTCTAGCTCCTAGTAATGCTTAGTAAAATATGCATGTTTGTCACTTGTGCATATACCTTCTCTGATCTTGACTCTTATTCATTGGTTTTGTGATTAGAGGCTTCATTTAGCATACATGTTTGATAAGAGGCTTCTTTTAGCATACATGTTGGATAAGATTCCCTTTCAAAGCATTGAATAATGTTTAGAAATTGATGTTCAAACCTTCTTCAACACATTTGGAACTTGTTCAAATCAACAACAATGTAAAAACCATGCAAAGAGACATCTAAATGACATATATAATGCTTTATTATTAAGCCACAGTTTGTAAAGTGCTTGTAGATCCTCCTCTTCTCCCATACAATGGATTCCACAATACTTAAATGAAATACACCAAGAAGTACCAAATGATGAATGCTCAATTGTTGTAATGAAAAATCATCAGAACTGTCCATTTCTAGAACTTGATTTTGTATAGTCTTAATGATTTTTCTATAGTCCTAATGATTTTTCTTATGTCTTTTCTTTTGTCCCTTTTTTATTTCTTGTGTTTGTGCTTGGTGACAGGATTTTGAACAATGTTGACAAAGCATGTTTCATTTTGTGATTATTTGATTGATCCTCTCACCTTTTCTTACTTTGTAAATTCCATTGTCCCAATCAAGTTTTGTAGTGTGAAACTATTATGCAAGGCATTAACTGCATTAAATTCCCCAATTAGCCCTACTTGTTAATCGTAAGGCAGTAGTTTTTTATTAGGTTTCATGTTTTCGATTGTGGGGTTCCACATTTTTTGTTGTTCTTGATAAATCAGGCCAATTGAGCCAATTGTGGAATTCACCTTCTTTTGATGGTATATTTGATTCAGTCTATGTGGAATACTATTTTGTTCAATGCTTTATTTCATCTTGATAGTTTATTCATTTTTCATATACATAGAGAAATGGATAGTTTTGAGACTACACATTTGTTGATATTGTGAGACTACACATGCTGATAAAAAAATGAGCTATTTGATTTAGGTTTACTGTTCATGATTGTAAATGGTCAAAATATTTCTAATGGTACTCCTTGGTGTATTCCATTTAAAAATAAACAGGTTTCCATTTTTCTATTATGTTTACTTTGTATATAAATACAAAAAAGTTACATTTACTATTCTAAGTGAACAAAAAATCTTAAATTTGAAAAAAATAAAGTTGACAAAATGGTTGTTCAGTGGCTGTATCTGCAGGTTGCAAAAAAATCATCCTTCTTCCATCAACATTCTAGTCAATGTACAAGTAATGAGTCATTCCATTCAAGGTCATACTTACAACTTCACAAAACATCTTTGTGTGTACACTTTGAGTTATCATCACCTTACCATGCATCAACTTGCCACCTTGTCCTTAGCCAATTAAATTCCATCTTCAATTATCTCTCCACATAATGGATATTATCCTAATTAGATAAATAAATCATTGTCCTAAGTGTGTCCCAAAGAATATGGAACAAGGAACGCTTTATTTTGGTTCATTTTTGTGACCGCTTGAGAAGAGATTTGTTTAACTATCACAATTTGACAATATAGTAAATCAAAAGGGAGTAAAGAACTACTAATAATGCTATATACAAGATACTACTAATGCTAGTATTTTTATATTTGACAGATGACAACATTAATGCTAGTATTTTTATATTTGACAAATGACAACATTAATATCTTAATTCAGAGTATAGGAGATGATTTTTTGGTATAATTATAGCCTGAATTGTTTCCTGTGAAGAAAGACCATGTCTGACAATATCAACCCAGAACAAAATAAGGAGACAATTGCTAGATTGTAGTATAACTTGAAAAGAAAAGGTGATGGAAAATGTTATTGTCCCTGCAAAATTTGCAAGGGCTTAAAGACTTGAAGATATCTAATCAAAACAATTGAGCAACATTGTAGGTAGCATGGTCACATTGAAGGGGGAAATGAATTTCGTCCATTGGTATGTATTTCAATATGTTATTTTAATAATTTATATACATACGAAATCAATTGATGATGACATCATGGTCATGGTTAATTTAAGGTCATCATTTTGATATAGGTCAACCACCCTGGGTTTCATGTTATGGACCATGAAAATCTAGAGAATGTGGATTTCCAACTAAGGGAACATTGAGGTGTGAATATCAAAGAAGAAGATAATGATCCAATGGAAGAAGATGTTCCTACGATAGATAATGCAATTGAAGATGATGGTACTGGTGCAACTGATCATGATGATCAAGATGATGGTACTGGCGCAACTGATGATGATGATGAAGATGAACTTGATGTACTTATACTTGAGAAGGCATACAAGCCCCTCTACGAAGGATCCCAAACATCTCCTATTGTCGTTGTATTGTTGTTGGTGAATTTGAAAGTTATGAATGGTTTATCCAATGTAGCAATCACACAGATGTTAAGGTATGTCATATATGCCATCTTTTTTCATCTTTTTTAGTCGTAATTTTAATAGTTAACAAAGGGTGAATTGTGTACCAATTAATATTATTTATATTAAAAAATTATTTTTTTTTGTCATATGTTGATAGGTGAGTATTTGTTACCACCATCAAACATTCTACCTCACTCGTACCGAGAATTATCTGCCATTATGAAAGAAATTGGAATGAAGTATCAAACAATACATGCATGTCTGAATGATCATATTATATATCATAAACAACATGAATTTGCAAAAGAATGTCCTGATTGTTATATTAGTAGATATCAATCAGATCAAATAACAAAAAAGGTGTTTCGCAAGGTTTTTGGTATATTCCCCTTATTCCATGTCTGCAATGATTATTCAGGTGCACTAGCTTGGCATGATTTATGGATTACCATGCACGCAATAAAAGTCAAGATGACATTATGTGAATGCCTGCAGATGGTTTGATATTTAAGGAAATAGAGGAAACTTGGCCACTCTTTAAAGAACCTCGTAATCGCAATCTTGGAAATAGATAGTGTCAATCTATTTGGAGAGATGAGATCTGTTTACTTGGTGTAGCATTTTTTTGTTATCAACAATAACATTCCTCCTTGGATATCCATAAAGAGGGAACACATAATGTTGGCAATGATTGTTCCAAGTATTTTTCATTTATAGTCATCTAAATTAATTTACTATAAATACCCCATCAAAATCGTCATAATAATTATATAATATTTTTGTTTATTCAACTAGGTAAGTACTAAGTTAAAGATATGAATGTATATATTGAGCTCCTTATCGATGAGTTGTTGGTGTTATGAAATGGGGTCACTATGTATGACATATCTAGACCAATAGGACAAAGACAATTTCAATTCCATGCAATACTTGTATAGACAATACATGATGCCCTTGGGCTAACACATTTTTGTGGTATGTTCTCTTGTTAACACCTCTTTTTTGATATGTTATAGTGCTAACATATTTTTTTTGTATGTTTAAGGTGCACATGATAATCAAGTAATTATCAAAATTAACATATTTAATTCAATTATACATAATCTTGTAGGTCTTCAGACAAAGAGAAAATTTGCATGTCCAGTTTGTGGTCCAAAGATGAAATCTCATCATTTAAAAAGTTTAGGAAAGAAGGTGTTCGATGACTATAGACACTTTCTCCACAAAAATCATAAGTACTGAATTACCAAAAAATATTTTTTCAATGGGAAAGAAGATACTATATCAAAACCACGAAGAATGACACCTCGCCCATAGAAGTTGGAATACAATAGAATAAATTGTCAAGGTAATGTCATTCCATCTAATGGTTTTTGTTTTAAATTTATATTTTGATATTGTGTTTTGTTTACTGATGATGTAATTGATGCTCGTGAAGGTCGTCAAGGTATTAATGACCAACTTTCAAAAGGACTAAAAAATTATCCTACATAATTTAGTAGGTTGTCATACTATGAGCAACTCATAATCGTGCATTTGTTTGATGCTATGCATATTGAAAAGAATGCAAGAGAGACATTATGGAAGATATTGGATGGAAGGCGTGACAAAGAAAAAGTTGTCAAAATTTGTAGTGACATTGAAGAATCCAACCATGCAATAAAAATGTCATTCAATCAAATAGCAATGGAGACTAGATTGATATAAGTGCCCTTCCTTGGTTATTGTCGGAGCAACAGAGAAATGCTATAAAATAAGTCATACAAAAAATTTGATTTTCTACAAGATTTGTTGCGAACATAAATAATCTCATATAAAAAAAAAAGTGAATTTGGGTCAAGGATGAAAACATAGGATTGACATACATTTATTAAGATAATTCATGTTATTCTATGTTCACTATATATTTGTATACTGCATTTAGTTGTCATTGTATTATTTTATAAAATATTGAAAATATCATTTTATAATTATTGTGGTACGTTCTATCTTTATCTCTCACACACCACTTCAAAAATAATGTCAAACAAGTTATATATGATCTTGGAAAATACATGAGGTGGTTGTCATCGAAAAAAATCAATAAAGAAGATATAAAATATTGGAAGGGAAAAATTCTTCATCTTATGTGTGAAATGCAAAAATGTCCACCTTCAAATATTTTCAATGCACAAGAACACTATCTCATACATCAAGTTGAGGAGATTGAACTGTGTGAACCTATACAAACTAGGTCAATGTGGATGGTTGAGAGGCACTTGAAATTTTTGAAGGGCTTGGTTCAACAAAGAGAACATCCTGAGAGTTTTATAGTAGAGGGATATATGGTATACCAGACCATGGTGTACATTAGTGAATATCTTCCTAAGTTTGCAACAAAGATCCATGTAGATCATATTTGGGATCCCAACTCCATTAACAAATTCGAAGGGGAGTACTTGATGAAGAAAGGTAGATTGAAGAAAGTGAGAGGTAATTATAAGATGTTATTTTAGTTAATTAATTATTATTACTCATCAATATAAGTTGTTTCTAATTGGTCTATTTTTTTATACAGTCGGTCAAGAGTGAGACACACTACATTTGTATATTGCGAACAATCTTGATTGGATGACAGTATAGATTGAATGATGTCAACA
Source organism: Chamaecyparis obtusa (assembly GCA_027943335.1). Taxonomy (NCBI): domain Eukaryota; kingdom Viridiplantae; phylum Streptophyta; class Pinopsida; order Cupressales; family Cupressaceae; genus Chamaecyparis; species Chamaecyparis obtusa. The sequence goes on along the minus strand of BSBK01005195.1, from coordinate 616,870 downwards.
AAATGATTTCTCATTAACATGGGAAGGTGTTGCTTCATTGGTTAAAGAAGCTCATTGTAATAGAGATTCTAATGTTATGCCAAGTGTAATTGATCTAGCATATGGTTTAAGAGGTAGACGGGTACGTAAAAATTTATTAATTGTCATGATCCATATGTTTAATATCAACTCACGATAAAAATAATTTTCACACGCTTGAAAAATTGTAGGTCAAGCACCACAAAGCTATGTACTATCATGGCCACAAATTTTGCATAAAAAGTTGGATGACACGAAGAAAAATTATGATTCTGAGATAACTGCAATTTTTGAGGTCACTAATATTTTATCTAAAAATGACATACATCTTCAACAATATCAAAATCGATATTATAAAATCTTGGATGGTATAATTGAGTGTGACTTTAACTCCTTCAAATAAGTTCTATTTTTCGTTAAATGGTATAGGCTACGATTGAATCAAAATGATCTTGATAGAACTATCATTGAACATGATAATGGATTTATAATGATTAATACAAGGTCGTTTGAGCCAATTGCAGCTGAGTCCTATGTTCTTCCAAGCCAATGTGAGCAAGTGTTTTACTTAGAGGTTCCACATAAACCGGGTTGGTCATTCATTGTTAGACATGATTCAAGAGGAAAATTAGTAAAGTATAATGTGATGAAAGAAGAAGATACCAAACATGAAGAAGAAGAAGAAGAAGAAGAAGACGATGATGATGATAATGGTCATTATGATGAGATGGATGAAGAAGATGATCAATGACATGATTGAAATGTACAAGGTATGTGATTTGATTATTTATATATATTTATATTGATTAGTATATATATTTAATATTTATTTATTGATGTATTAAACTGTAATGCCATGGTATAATTAATTCGTTGTGTTCAATTCTAATTAATGATTACAAAATATGTGATTTATGATACACGTGTTTCAATTATTAATCATATATTTAATGATGCTCAATTAATTGGTGTTGATTACATGTATATATTTCGTGTGATTGTCACCCTTTGTGGAAGCAGACAATTGACTACACACATGGACGTCTCCTGTAATACCTCTCCTATGGTGATACTTAGACTTTGCTAATTTGGACATTTTTATTATGATGGTCAGGACTATACATTTACATTTATGTTTTGTGAATGATGATATGATGGATATGCTCATTTATGGTTATCATTTATATGTTTATGAGATTAGAAAATCATCTATTTTTATATGTTTTATGGATCTAACCCAATGATTTGAATCTAACCATTATCATGATGTTTTATGTTTCATGGATATGTGTCGGATGTGTTTTCATGACTCAGGACGAAGTCGTAGTTACTCACTTAGTTGAGGTCCACACGATGTATCGATCCTAGTCATCTGCTTGCATATATCTGATTTGTATATCCATATGTGTATATATATATATGTGTGTGTGTGTGTGTATCTCTTCTTGGTGATGCAGGATTGCAAGTACTGAATATCGTCTCCACCTGGCTTCACAGGTCTGAGCGATCCCTCAAAATCCTTGATCGTTGTTGTTGTTACGGAGATATCACCAAGTTCCACAGGAAGAAACTTCACCTTTGATCCTTTTATCCTTAGGTGGGAAGTGCTGAGTCAGTCCCTTGTGTGGATATATTATGTGATCTCTTGATTTACTAGTTTTGTGGGTCTTGTAGTTAGTTTCTTGTCTTTTGTATTCATTGTGAATGAAGTTTTGAGTTTAGTGGTTCTAGTTGTCTTTATGGTACGTTCAATTCTATTAGTAGATTATTGATGTGAATTTGAGGGTATGATTTAGTAATTTATCTTTATTATTAGCTACTTATGTACTAGAAGATCTTGTTAGGAACGAGTTAGTATGTGATTGAAATATGTGATTTTAATATCAATAATAATAAAGAATTTTATGGTATTATCTTTATAATATCCATAATAACAAAATGTCTATGGCAATAAATAAATAAAAATAAATATTTTTAATAATAGTGGTATGTTTCACCTTGTATATATATCACTATTGCATTTTGTAAAGAATATGGATTAAGTGTGTAAATAATAATATGCTTCATAATAATAATATTATGTTTGCAATAATATTTATAATAATAATAATATATGTACACATAGGCATATGGGTGCACACATATGCATATGCATACATATATTTATATAATTATTGGTGAGTAAGTAATTATTACATTCTATTAATGAATAATTAGATTAGTTAATGATATGGTTGTAAATAATAATTATTATTATTAACTTTCCTAAAGTAAAGGAAACATAAATTTGATTATGGTAATAGATTATAGTTTTATTAAAAAAATTATTTATCCCTTTACGGGAATGGTTTTACAAACTGTATTGTTAACGGATAACCGGTGGATAGTTGCATCGGTTGGAGTACCTGTGCAACTACTCCCCAATCTATATACAGGAAAGACTTTTTGTGTGAGAGAGGGTTGGAGGAGAGTTGTTTCGAGAAGAAAATAACAAGATTAGTATTATGCTGGTAGGAATATTGTATTTGTGAGGAGAGAAATTCATCATTCTCTGAGAGTGGCATTTGGTTATTTCCGGAAGAGGCTGGAGATTGCACCCAGGAGGATTTGAAGGAGTGCTGAAAGGGTTGAGAGGATTGGACTGGTCTTCATCAACCGAATCTCCGCAGGACTCTAGGTTGGAATTCATCCTGAGAGTTATCTCTCCTTTGTGATATAAAAAGATGAAAATCTAGTTAAATGTTTCTCTGTATATTCGTTGTTGATATAAATTACAGAATGTTGTGTTTTATATATATCATTGTCCTTGTATTAGTGATTTGAAGAGTAGGAACATGTTGAATGGATTTATTTCTAGTATTGAGTATAAACAAATATTTATGCATTTATAGGAGGTTGTAGGGTCCTTAGCATTCTCCTTGTATTTCCTCTTTTATCCAGAATGTCCATGAGTTCTTTGAGACTTTAGAACTTCTGTTTCAAACCTACAGTTTCATATTTTTCTTTGCACCACTTTTCTTTGCCTAGATCTAGAACAGATATGTTGGATAGATAGGATGGATTGATGGGCCATTTTTGAAGGGAAACTAGGAGATCGCAAATGGGTCGTGCTCAGATTAGGCAACGCTAGTTCCCATAATGCCCAGTTTTACCTGCAAGCTAAAGTTGACAGTCATATTTTGTAGTTTCTAGCAATCAGTCAGTGGTGACCAAGTAAGTCAGTGATGACCGAGTAAGCTAGTGATGACCGAGTAAGTCAGTGATGACCGAGTAAGTCAGTGATGACCAAGTAAGTCAGTGGTGACTGAGTAAGTAAGTTAGTGATGACCGAGTAAGTTAGTGATGATCGAGTAAGTTAGTGATGACCGAGCAAGTTAGTGGTGACCAAGTAAGTTAGTGGTGACCGAGCAACTAGTGTGAACCGAGCAGATTAGTGTTAACCAATGAAAACAGGATTTAGGCTTTATACAATTAAAACATTTAAGTATAAGAAATTAATTTCTTATACTTTAAGTTATACTTGTATAAAGGGTTTAGGTACCTTTTGGATTGATTGGGGGATAGGTTTCAACTTCCTAGGAGTTAAGTTGTAACTTTTAATTTTTAGATTTTTAATAAAATCAGACTTAGTCAAATATCAGGCTTAGAATGAAGTTCATGGAACATTATCTTTTGGTATATGGAACTTTGAGTAAATTGTAAATGTGTTCATTCCTTGTTTGGTAGAGGTTATGTTCAGTGCGTTTGGATGCCTTAATAGGGTTAGGATGTGTGTAGGAAGTAGTTTAGGGTTTAGGGTTGTCTAAGAAGATCAGGACCATTCTAAACATCCTTAAACGTTCCTAATTTCCCCTAAAACATCCATAAATTATCTTATTATTTTCTACTCTTTGATGCAGTCTTACAAAAGACTTTATGATATGTTTTTACTATGTGTATGATGTGGTTGCGATATGTGGGTTAAGGGTAGAAAACCTAATGACACCTAGTGAGTGGCTCTTAGTGTGGGGCCGGGTCCCTAAGTGGCTAGTACCAAGATAGCTGACTGAAGAATTATTTTAACAAGCGGTAATTTAATTAAAACTTATGGGAATGGGTTCAAACATGTAAAAAGATTAAATGTGCCTCACCCATGCCATTAGTGCTAGTAAAGGCTATGGATGGGAGTGGGAGAAGGTGCCTATGCGTAGGTACAATCGAATGGCGCTTGTTTGTAGGGATTCAGTTCCGCATGTGCCTACTTGGGGGCTGGGGCCCGGAGTGGCTAGTACCAAGGCAACCCAAGGGGTGAGGGCTATGCGATGACACTCACTTAGGTTGTTGCTTAGAGTTTCTACCAAGCCTTAGAACCTATTTGGGGAAAGATTTCTACTTGGGCTTTCTTTTCATTTGTTATTTGGGAAAGGTAACCCGACCCTAGGTTTGGCATAGCTATTCCTTCTTTGTGGACCCTGGTGTTTATCTCCTAGCACGGGGGAGTGGGCCTTTGGGTGTCCACGTGGTTGGGTGGTAAACATTTTATCGAGGTATCTTTTGCGGATGCAGTGTTGAAGATTCATGCTTGCTTATGTACCAGTTTTTGAAGAATAAAGGCTTTGTAATTATCTTTCATGATGTAAAGTTATTGTTACCTCCTGAGCAGAGATGAATGTAATGTAATTATTGATGTAATTCAAAATGATGTATTTGAAATGGGTAGACTTAGGAAAAAAGGAAAAAGGGGATGTGAACTTTATGTATAAGATGTATGTTGGAAAAGAAAATGATTTTTAGTTAAGTAGTATGATTTTAATTAGTGATGATTCAAGGAAAGGCTATTGAAGAAAAAATGTATTATTTGCAATGTATCAAATGATTTAGATGGTTCTATTTGATTTAAAGGTTATATTGTTCATAAAGAATACTTAGGAATATAGATGATTTTAAATGGAAAATTGAAATGAAAGTACTATGTAGTTCTTAATAAAGAATCTTATAGTGATATGATGTAATTTTCTTTGAGAAGTATATCTTGTTGTTAGTTTACTTAATGGACTTAAATGAATCATGCATTAGATAGAAGGGAACCTTGGGAGGAAACTAAGTTTAAGTTTTGTTCATATAATTGTTTTAAAAATTCAAAATTTTTCATAAATCATTACTTGGATTTTTCTTTTATAAAGAGAATCTTTGTTCTCTTCCCCAGTTCCCTTGTGGGGCATGACATCTCCCCTTCTGTTGACGATCTTGCATTCCACACATAAGATAAAGACAATAAATTAAAAAGTATACAATTAATTCATTGTGTTCAATTCTAATGATTACAACATATGTGAGTTATGATACACGTGTTTCAATTATTACTCATATATTTAATTTATTTATTATTTAAGAAATTTCCAATGTATTGCTTATGATACTCAATTAAATGTTGTTGATTACATGTATATATTTTATGTGATTTTCACCCTTTGAGAAAATAAGCAATTGACTACACACATCGTCACCCCTTCTGTTGGCGATCTTGCATTCCACACATAAGGTAAAGACAAGGAATTAAAAAATATACAATTAATTCATTGTGTTCAATTCTAATGATTACAAAATATGTGATTTATGATACACGTGTTTCAATTATTACTCGTATATTTAATTTATTTATTGTTTAAGAAATTACCAATGTATTGCTTATGATGCTCAATTAATTACTGTTGATTACATGTATATATTTTGTGTGATTGTCACCCTTTGTGGAAACAAGCAATTGACTACACACATCGTCACCCCTTTTGTTGACAATCTTGCATTCCACACATAGGGTAAAGACAATAAATTAAAAAATATACAATGATTATGATGAATGCATATTGTTCATGTTGTCTTCTACGTAATTTACAGCATACGTATCATGTAATTTTTAGCTATCTTAAGATAAATGATTCACATATCCAGGAAATTTAACCCCTTTTAGGAGGATCCTGCATAGTGACATGGATCAACAGGCATAAGTCAATACACCCTATAAAAATAGTTTATTAATTGTTTGTTTTCTCTTTACGCCCATCTTTTGAGTGGTTTAATAATAAGGTATTAACTTGGTCATGATTTAACACTACTACCCTCAATATCAATTTTAGGCCCGACTTCATCAACATTACCCTCATTTAGCAAAATATCTCGCTCTGTACCAACTATATATCTCATTTAATAGACTGCATTTAACCACCAAATAGGTACTTGTCAGATCTATCTTCCTCAAGTGAGGGAAATGCGGGAATAGATGAAAGTTTGACATGTAGTAGGCCTAAAATAGGGAGATCAACTAGAGGTCAAAAGATTAGAAGAAAATTCAATAAACGCATGCAATTTTTCCTTACTGAAGGGGGGTCATGTTCTTATGATGATGAGACCAAAGACGACATCAAGGTGTCCTTGAGGTACACACATCTTCAGAAAGAATGGGTACCTAAGGAACTACCTCTAATTAACACTGATTTTTGTGTTAATGAGAGGATATATCGCATAGCTCCATTGCCATTACATGGTTTGGGCCTATTTATGACATAAAGGTATGCTACAACAAAGTTGTTGAATTGATGGAGTGTGTCGGACATTGTTACAATTACAGTGATTGTATGTAGATTTTTTGATATAAAAAAAGTATGCGTAGTTATGCACTGTCAACAAATTATATACAATGGAAACAAAATGATGAAAGTAAAAGATTTTCTATTTACATTGACGGAAGACCAAAATAAACAAGGAATATTACGGGTTTTATAAATACTACGCAACTTGGGTCAACTAATAAGCGACCCAATTGCATATTCAAAGCGTGTGAGGGGAATCATGTTTTTGTATGTGCGATAAAATTAATAAGTGTAGGGGAAGATCTGCTAATAGATTACCATTTGAATCGCATAGATACAAACAAATTTACTATCATGGGGGTGGTAAGTACTATATACCATTTAAACTAACCTCCAATTTATGACTCCAATATACCATTTTATTAATAAGTTTTTTTTGCTGTCTATTGCTTTCATTTGGCTGAAGTTTTTATATGTAATCTTTGTCACGGGAAGACATGGATCCACCACATGACAAAGGCAAGGATGTTGCTCCCACCCATTCTTCAACAAAGGTAAGCCTTATTTTAATTGCACAAATTAGATAGAAAAAAAAGTTATATTATTGTGTTCTTTTCTTTAGGATTTTGGAGTTATTTTTATAGTTTTATTGATATTCATGTCATAAATTGATGTTCACAGAAAGGGAAAAGTACCTGTAGCAACATAGAAAATAGCGTCAGATATGGATGAGAACATCCTAGATATCCCTAACCCTGTAAATATGGTCAAGAAGAAATTTTAAAAAATCAGTTCAAAAATTCTTGCCATTTTGATCAATCCAAATCCAACTGAGTAATTAGTACTGAATCTTTAGTTATAACAAAAGTTTAATAAAGGTTTATATTTTATACTCTTTTATGTCATGAACTAAAATATGTATGTGTTCTTCTTACAAGATTTTGTTGTACTCAAGCAACTGCTCATTGACATCGCAGTGAGGTCAGTACTAGTACAACTCCCTTAGGTAAAATAATCCTTAAGTTAACAGGTTACAAGAAATTTTTTCTTTGGAACATTCACAAACTTCATTGGACTTACTGATTAAAAATCTACATTTTTCATTAGACTTAGTAATACCGTAGATATAGCTAGAGGAAAAGGTACAGTTACAACTAATTCAAAATTTCTAAGAAAATCTTCACTCAAACTTTATTGAAAACTACTCATACTTTTATTATTTCAAAATGTCTTTGCTGATAATCTTTGTAAAAGGGGCTTCAATATGCCTAATAGGTTCTTTTTGTGTTGTGTTGAAGATGAAACTAGTAACCATATGATGATGCACTGTTCCTACATAAGAAAAGTCTGGGAAGCTATATTCAAGAAGATCCAGTTGGACTGGGTTAACCCTCAGAATCTTCAAGATCTTGTTAACCAATGGATTTACCCCTTCCCTAGGAAAGAGATCAAAATTATATGGAATATGTTTCTCCCTCATTTCAAATGGAGAATATGGAAGGAGAGAAACAATAGATTGTTCATAGAAAAACAAACCTCCTTCGAGATACTGGCTAACCAAGTTTGTAGAAGCCTAATGGAAAACTTTAGAACTAATCTTTTGTATGAGTCTAAATTCTTGAACAACTCTGAGGACTTCAAAGAAATCCACAATTGGAACTTCTTGGGAAAAAGAGCCAAAGATCCCAATCCCAGAGAAAACATTATATGGACAGCTCCATTGAATGGATGGCATAAAGGAAATTTTGATGGTTTGGCCAAAGGTAATCCAGGTAGGGATGGGGTTGGAAGTTTAGTAAGAGATTAGGCTGAAAATTGTTTGGGAGCTATTGATGTGCCTCTAAGAATTCAAACAAATCATGTTGCTGAAGTCAAGGCGGCTCTCCAAGTTGTGATGTTGGCTAAGGAGCTGGGAAGTACGAAGCTTTGGCTAGAGGGAGATTCACTAAAGATAATAAATTGTATAAAAGGAAAGAATGTGGCCTCTTACACCATAGCACATATCATAGATAAAATGATATCTATTCTTACTTTTCAAGAAGGGTATATTTCCCATGTGTATTGGGAAGGAAACAAGCTTGTGGATGGGCTTGCTAATGTGGGGGCCCATAAAGAAGCTATCATTATATGGAAAGAGGAAGTAAATCTACAAAAAGAGATTTTAAGTCTAATCATGTTTGATAGACTTAATCACAAGGAAGGGGTCATAAATAAAACAAGTAATAATGAAGATGACACTTAAGTTTTTGAGGAGAGAGATTTTTTAGTTAAGGTGTGCAACAATTATGTAAGAGTTAATTTCACATGGATTGTGGGTCATTTTATGCCTATCGAATCAAATGAGCCAATATTATTTTGAAATTGCGCTTGAAGAGAAAAAGAGTAAGCAAAATTTGGCCGAAGACATGGGAGGTGGGTTGAGAAGGGAGGAGCCACAGGACTGTGAAAAATAGAAAAAGGAGAAGAGCTTTTGGAGAAAGCTCCAGTGGGGAGGGGTTTCTCCTTATCTGAAAATACTTCATGGTTACGAGAAGGAGGTTATGAGAGAAGTTTGTTGCTGGGTGGGAAAATGGTAGAGTATATTTGATGGGTAATTCCTTTCCTCTCTCACTAAATCTCATATCTTAGATTACAGGTATGCCATTGGATGGTATGAAGTTTTATAGGAACAATAAGCGTATGGGGTCATAGGCCATAAATCTTTTTCAAAAAAATGAAGAAGAAGAAGCTTGATGTTGGTTAAGTGCTCGAAGGATTATGTCGAAATAGATAGGACTAATTAAGCGGATTTGGGCCAAAGTTTTGAAAGTTATGATGAAATATTTCACTCTTGATGGGTGCTACATGAAGGTGTACACCTTTCATTTTGTGTTGATCAACCATTTCAAGTATCAAAAGAAAGTATCTTTTCCCTGTTACTTGTTAAACTCTTCAAATAATAGTATTTTGAAGAATAGGAAAAATCCCAGTTATCCAGTGCTACATGAAGGGTTAATTCTGCTTATTGCAGACTATGCTAGGGATAATATTCCTAATTCTATCCCTAAAATGGTTAAAGGGAAGAAGAATAAAACTATAATGGAAAATTCTAGGATTGTTTCTAAGAAGGAAAAGAAAATTAGCAAGGGTAAGGGAGATCTTAGAGAGGACATAGAAGATCAAAACTCCTCTACCTAGGAAAATGAGGAAGGGATGGCGCCAGAGGATAACAGGCTATGGAAGAAGAAATGGAACCTAAGGCCAAATATAAGGGCTCAACTTCTAAGGTTAGGAACAAGAGGGAGAAGAAAAATCAGATTGCTGAAGATTTGGGTGGGGAGGAAGAAGAAAATGAGGTGGAAGAAGAAGATGATAAGGAAGAGAAGAGGGAAGGGGAGGGTTCAGAGAAGGAAGAGAGAATTGAGAAGAGTAACAAAGAGAAAAAAAGGAAGAAAGAGGAAGAGACTTCGCACAGGAAGCCTAATACAAGGGCTAGGAAAAGAGAAGAGAAAATGTAGAGAGATGGAAAAGAGAAAGAGGTTTCTACTGGCTTTGATGTTGATGATCACATTCTACAAGAGGTAAGGAGTACAGCTGGACATGGCATAAACATGGAAAAATGGCTTAAATGGGAAATGAAAGATATGGGTCGCAATCTAAAGGCCATGGAAGATGAAATGGAGTCTCTTAAAGGAAGACTAGAAAATTGTACTGAAGATGTTTTGAAGAAGGTAAATATTAACAACACTGATGATAACCTGAATGCTCGAATCTTTGCTATCGTGGATGGAAAGCTGAAGGATGTTAATGAAAAAATAATCTATAATGGTTATTCTATTAGAGAAATTCTGAAGCACATTAATGAAGGCCTCAAGGTCTCTGTGATGAATTTAAAAGCTTTGTATGCCTACCTAGAGAGCATTCTATTGGAAAAAACTACCATCATGGTGGTTGATGATGCCGGGGGTAAAGGTCAATCTATGGGGCCTGGTACTAGAACTAGAAGTAAGCTCAAGAGGAAAGTTCTTGAAATTCCTAAGGAGCTTACAAACCTGAAAGAATCCATTCAAAAAATGGAGGAAATGCAAAAAGAGGTTGAAAAGGCCACTGAAGCTAAGATGTAAATTGTGCAGGTTTTTGGCTAGAAGGTTGCTGGTAGATCTACTATTGACTATTTTTTGGCTTTTTTTTCTAGTTTGTTATCGTGTTGTTTGATGGGTTAGGGTCCTTCATTTTGTCTTTAAGTAGGCATTCTATGTTTGTAAGAACTTTATTGAAAACTTTATGCAATCTTTTGTAAATGGTTTCATGGTCCATTCAAAACTTGTATTTACCTTAATAAAAAACAATGTATTGTTTAGGTCATCAAGTGTAGGCGACTCCTCCTACAAGGATCGACTCTCCGAGATTGTCGACTACAATGTCGCCAACAAGGAACATGCATACATCCACACCTTCATAGTTTACAACTGGTAAATCCTTATTTTTCTATATTTGGTTTTGTGTTAATTATGATTTGATAATTTGTACTTTAATCTTGGGTGCATTTTGTAGTGGATTAATTTTGTGCAGTATGAGATACACCTATTGCAAATATAGATCATACAAGTATTGGTGATAATTCACCATCATTTCCTAGATCTACCCATGTTCCTAGTTCGGGAATGTTGCGGATGTCATTGTTAATGTCCGATGAAGAATCAATTCCTTTAAAATGTCTTAAGGTTCCAGATACTTTAAAATTATTATTATTTATATTCTAATTGTAATTTACTTATTCATAAAAAGTTTTGGATTGATGATCCCATGATGTTTTTGCAAGGAATGATTCTTTTTATGCTAAGCTTAATGAGTTGACATTAGAGATATTTAGACCCACCATACGTATAAGGTGGAACATCATATGTGAACTAACCCTATCAAATTGTTTTTATTTCATATCATTGCTAGAATATTTTTCCTTTCATCCATTTCTTGTACTATATTCAAGGTACACAACTTCAATTATTTTTTTATCTAACAATTTTATTTTTTCTTAAAAGGTGGAATTTACAAGATAAAAAAAAAGATCAGCTCATAAAAGCTTTAGAGCCTTTGGTAGTAACATTTTTTACGAGAAGAAAGTTCTTGATAGAGCTTGCAAACATCTTAAGACTGTGAGGGACTCATATAGAAAGAGTCTAGTGCAGAACCCAAAGTACAAGCATCATCCCTTTATTTCACAGATGTAGTGGAGGGAATTCATTTTGGATGCAAAGGAGAAAGCGTAAAATTAAAGAATAATTACACCATTAGAAAATGAGAAAAGAAGGTATGGGATAGTATTAACTAGTAGAATATAATTATGCACTAATTAGTGATCTTTATATTTATATAATCTAACATATTTCAAACTTTTCATAGGTTGCAGGACACATCAAATGCCACAAAGGCTAGACTACAAAAGCACGGGCAATACAAACTTGGCTCTGGTGGTTATCTGTAAGTTCAAGCAAGAATTGTAAGTAGTAGTAAATGAAATTCTGGATCAAATTTTTTTATAAATTGAAAAAAAAATTGTTTAGTCAAACAATACCTGCAAAATTGATGATATTAAGCCAAAAATGTAGGGCTTAGAATTTAATATAGAGGCCACAGAAGAACACAAAAAAATTGCCTTCAAGGAAGGCTATAAAGGCGTGGTTGAACGGTTATGCTAAGCTTGCAGTAGCCAAGCCCAAGAGTCTCCTGCATTGGTTCAACAGGTAAATAGGCCAAATGAAAAATATTTCAAATTGAATACTTGAGCAACAATCTATTTGATGTTAATTTCGAACATAAATTGACTATTTTTGTTTTAAAAAGAAAACAATGATAACAATGGTCATGACATTGCAATGAAGCCTTCTAATCCTACCACAGAACCTTCGCCACCTGACAAAGGCCCTGATGTGCATCATAGAGATGAAGGTATTCATTTTCTATTGAAAATTAATTATATAATTATTAATATAATTTAACATCTTAAATTGAAATTGGTGTAACCTTTTTTGTTTTTGTTCCGAGTGGTCACCATGTTGACTTTGCGGATGAACAAAATGTTATTGTAGATGACGTGGCATTGTTAGGTAAATAAAATCTCTATTTTGTTCTTTTAATTAATGAAATACTTGTAACACTAATATAAAATTTTGTGAATTTAAACCATTTAGTTGTTATTGTAGGGGACCCCCCTTTGGCACACCAGTCTTGTGCTCCTCGATACATGAGGAGGAGACATGAGTTGAGATCAGAAGCAATAGAGGAGGGAAATGACATATACATTGATTCTCTACTTATCTGTTACCTTAAAAAATGAACAAAAAACAAAAAAAATTAATGATTGTAATAAACCTTTTTTGATAATGAAAGAACGTTGTCTTAATGAATGTAATTATGTGCTAGTAAATGTTGATGAATATTATGTGTTAATGAATTATTAATGAATGTTGTGTATTATTGATTGAAAAATGTGTTTCATGTCATCCTCCATCTACCACTAACTCTTTTGAATGTTGTAATATCATATTTAACATGTTTCCTTTCAAAGGAAACTAACCAACCCACACAAAACTCCCTAAAGACCGACCTTGTATAGTTATAACTGATGGTTTCAATTTTAATTGTAATTTTGCAAATACAAAGTGTTAGCAAGGTTGACACAAGTTGTCAACCTATTAACTCCTTTCCTTCCTATAACCTCTAATGGTCTTTAAATTACCTTAGAGTTCATTGGAAACCATATTACTCCTATTCTACCCAAGATATTCATAATTGACCCTTTAGGCCTACATTATCAATTTTGACAATTTTACAATTTTTGGAATTCACTATTGCACTATCTTCCCATAAGACCCTTATTACATCATGTTAAGACCCAAGTGGCCTCATTATATCCATTCCATGCTTACATAATCACATTTTATGATTTCTACCTATTGAAATCTTCTAACCCTCAATGACCATTTGTGCTTATATGGCACTTACATAGCATTATTCAAGATTCATTACACAAAATGGTTTCATGACCATATGAATTGATTACAATGAATTTGTTTGCATATCAAATGGCCCTTCAAGGTATTCATTTTTTCTTCAACAACTCCTTTAGGTCTATGGATGACCCTAGTGTACCTCCTTGTCCCTTGTGTACCTTGATGTCCTTCTGGTGCCCTGCACCATACTCCTACAAAAAAAACATTATTAAATGAATCTCCATGTCCTTGGAGTGTTCTCACCTTCACCTTGCATTGATCATATGGTAAAACCATACTTGATACATGCAGTGAGTTTGGTTACATTGATCATTGATCACATGGTAAAATAGTTTGGTGGTTTTTGTATGGTGAAACAATTTGGTGACTTTTGTATTGAATGATAGTCGTGACATTGGTATATGTACAATGGTATATGTGTTTGGTTTAATGGCAATGGTTGGACTTTGTGAATGTATGAGTATATTTTTTTTTATCATGGTAGTGGTCTATAGCAGTGATAATGGTCAAACTTTGTGAACATATGAGTATATTTATTTATCATAACAATGGTATATATTAGTGCTACTTACAGATGGAAAAGTGATAAAACATATTTGTATCCACTATGTGTGAGAGGGAACTTGTCCCATCACGGTATTATAACAAGATTGTATAGTCATTAATATGGCTAGGCCATAGTATGAAATTTATAACCATGGCACTTAAACAATATGTGTTAGGTAGGCCCTTTGGTTGACCCCTACCTAATTTGAAGTATTTTTTGTTTACTTTGGCAACTTCTGTCAAAATCATATGTTATCGACATTTATATGGTATATGAAAATATTTTATTATTTAGTTTATGTACCTGTTTGTCAGACTTTATAATGTCACATTGCAAGTAATAGATGAACTTTATAAAATGAAATCACTTCTTGATTCAGTTGTGAATAATTGGTTACACATACATTTTTGGTAATTCTGAAATTGATTTATTTCTTATTGGGGATTTCTAATTGTGTGGTATAGTTGAGAATTGGCTTCCTTTATTTTTGCACACTATGTGTCAAGAATTGGGGTTTGAATCTCAGTTGAATTGGCGAGATACTTTCAGGCACAACTTACATCTGTATCGATCTTCATTTTCCAGGTAGGGCCTCTCATGATTTCTTGTTTTCTCTAAAATTTTGTACTGAACGATTGGTATGGTTTGAATTTAATTTCAAGAATTCAATTTAAATGGATTGCTAAAATTATAAATAGAATGCAATTTTCTAGGTTTCAAATTTGAAAAATTCAGGAACTATAAAATGACTTTTGATTTATAAAAATGGAGAGAAAAATAAATTTTCTATTTAATGCCAAATATAGCTCATAGAGATTAATATAGACATTGCATAGGTTAAAAAAAACTATTTTACTTTCACCTAATAGGGTTTATGCATTTTCTTCAAGTCTTCTTCACAATTCCACTGGTGCACACCCATGTCATTCACTTTTCTACTTATGCAAGGTTAGTGTGATATAATACAATGTTAGATAGACATCATTCCATGGATTTTAGGCCTAAGGCTCCATGGAATTTGTTCCTTCTAAAAGAAACTCAAAACAATTATAAGAAAAATAACTAAACTGTGATTGTTGCGCTGAAGTATACATGACAATAATATGGAAAGGTCTTCAAAGCATTGAAGAATGTTTAGGAATTTATGTTCAAAACTTTTTCAACACATTTGAAACTTTTTCAAATCAACAACAATGTAAAAACCATGCAAAGAGACATCCAAAATATAGATATAATGCTTTCTTATTCAGCCACAACCCGTACAGTGCTTTTAGATCCTCCTCTTCTCCCATATAATGGCTTCCACAATACTTAAATGGAATACACCAAGAAGTACCAAATGATGAATGCTCAATTATTGTAATGGCAAAGCATCAAAACCATCCATTTCTAGAACTTTATTTTGTATAGTCTTAATAATTTTTCTATAGTTCTAATGATTTTTTCTTATTTCTTGTCTTTTATCCCTTTTTTTTATTTCCCATGTCTGTGCTTAGTGACAAAATTTTGAACAGTGTTAACGAAGCGTGTTTCTTTTTGTGATTATTTGATTGATCTTCTCACCTTTCCTTACTTTGTAAATTCCATTGTCCCAATGAAGTTTTTCAATGTAAAACTATTATGCAAGGCATTAACTACATTAAATTCCCCAATTAGCCCTACTTGGTAATCGTAAGGTAGTAGTTTTTTATTAGGTTTCATGTTTTCGATTGTGGGGTTTCACATTGTTTGTTGTTCTTGATAAATCAGGCCCTGAATTTGACTTTTCCCATGTCTGAGTTTGTGCCAATTGTGGAGTTCACCTTATTTTGATGGTATATTTGATTCATTCTATGTGGAATACTATTTTGTTCAATGCTTTATTTCAACTTGATATTTCATTCATTTTTAATATACATAGAGAAATGGACAATTCTGAGACTACACATTTGTTGATATTGCGAGACTATACATGATGATAAAAAAATGAGCTGTCTGATTTAGGTTTACTATTCATGATTGTAAATAGTCAATATTTATGATGGTACTCCTTGGTGTATTCCATTTTAAAATAAACATGTTTCCATTTATCCAATCAACAAAGCATCCAAGGCATCAAACCCTCATTCCTAGGGTCATTACGCTAGGGCTTTCTAGAAATGGATCCTCCAAAATCCTCTAGATCCTCCCAAGGGATCTAGAACATCTCTAAGGATTCCCCAACACAAGATCCAACATAAAATACCCTCCTCATTAAGAGTATTTTCTCAAACAATGACTGGTGCAACTTGGTGTACTCTTCAATCAACAATTTGCCACTATTCTCTATGGTCTCTCCTCCACCTTGGCATATCCCTGCAACAAACACTATCATACAAGGATATAATACATTATGATGACTCCTCGTACCAATCACAGATGCCATAGGGATGGGAGAGTCAATCCATTCAATAGAGACTTCAAGTCCCAAAATGTTGTTTGCACAAAACCCTCTCATGGAATAGTCAATACAAAGTTATATTCGTTTCTTCAAATATTCATGAAACTTCAAGATAATTGCAAGGAAATGTAAATGTATCAATATACAATCATATTAAACCATTATCCAATCAACAAAGCATTTCAAACAAGTTTGAAGCCACATTTATAATGATCGTAACCCTCACAACAAAGAACACTATTTTCAAGAATATTTTATTTTCATTGAATTGGAACCATTGTCTTTGGTTCTCTATCACACCACACTCTGCATACCCTCAAAAATCACGTGGATCCTCCCTAAAAGACCCTCTACACACGACAAAAAATGTAAATTAAGTTTGAATCAATAAAATGTAAATTACTTAGAAATTGTCATGTCTCTTCCCGTGAGGACACAATCCCCATTTTAGGATTCTTAGACTCTTATTTCAATGAAAATGTGAATGAGAATGAATTAAAATATTCATGAGTTGTGTTTTTATTCATTTATATGCAGTGTTGTGTTATTGTTGTGAATTTTCAAGAAACGAACTGTTGGTTATTCTGACTGTTCCTAATGGTGGTTTGGGTGTAACACTCAATTGTTTCATGGATGCATAGGATCCCTCACTTATATGGTTGGTATGGAATGTGAGAGGATACCTTCTCCATGTATTATATGATCCATGAATTTTTTTGTTGTAGGGATGAACAAGAGTGAAGTAAAAAGATCTCTGATTAACAAAGAATGTTGATTGAAGGGTCACTGGCACTCGGACCAGTCAAGGTCTGGAGATTTATTGCACATGATGGCCTTTGTTTTGGAATAGTATTCTTTGATATGTTCAACGAATGGTGTGTGATCCCTTGGTAGGGTCTGGAGGTGATTGGAGAGTTCAGTTTGGCAAAACCCTAGGTTAGAGCACCTACAAAGAAGGGTTTGGTGATTGGAGTATCAAAACTTGATGGAAACTCTTGGGAATTTGAAAATGCTTTGTTTGAGATAAATAATCAACTATGTTTGAGGATTAGAAGGTTTGGGAATGAGACCTACTAGTGGTTTCTTTTTAACGGGATGCCTAATAGAGGGCCAAAGGAAGAGTAACAATGCATTGTTTGGGTATATGGTCCAAAGGAGTGAAATGAACCTCTAAGAAATGTCATGTAAGGGTGAAAATGGTATTTAGAGATGCCTTTATTTTTTTGAGTCTTTTGGAGAAGTTTGGTGAAATCCTTGAAAAATCGGTCTAGTAGGGCTATTAGGGGATTAGGCCTAGTTGAGTACCTGGGTGAAGGATTGTTTCTTGGTAAAGTTGTATAGATGAAACCAATGATTGGTTGAGGGACATGAAGTGGATTACAAAGTTGTAGAGTGAGTGGTTGCATAAGAAGTTTCTTATGCACTCTGATTGCTCATGGTTTGGATTGATCCATCCCACCTCTTAATTGATCCATTAGCCCATCCATAAATAAGACAATAAATTTATTTATTTTTTAAATAAAATGAAATTTGTCGATATTTCGATGAAAAAGATTTTTTTTCCACACTAGTGTTTGTAAAAGTGACAAAACAAACATCAAATTCATGTCTATATTTTGACATAAGTGACAACCCTTTTCGACGACACAACTATACAAGCAACGACATGATCTTCCTTTTATCATCTCTATTTCAACAACCCTTTGGTTGCATGTTCTACAGTCTTGGTCATTTGATCTAGGATCATTGTGGACCACCTTCCTGCCTTTTTTCAATGTGTGTAGGTGTCAAATATACCACAAAAATTTAGGGCATCGAAAATGAGATAAAAAATTTTGACATCCATATTGGTCATTTGTTCGATGATAGGGTGTCAAAAAATTGATGAATTGTCGTTGAAATTTGGGGTCAAATTTACTAGTGTCATGTTCTTTCCCATGAGGACATCTTGCATCAATATGACCAATCTCTTTGCATTTAAAACATACCAAGGGTAGTTTACCTCTATATCTTCCTTTTCCTTTTTTTAGTCTTCTAGCCATTAATGCTTCAAGTTCATCAAGTTCATCTTCTTCACTTTCACTTTCACTTTCATTTCTTATCTTATGTCTGTTGCTTGATCTTTCAATTTTTAGAGATGACATAAATTCAGATTCTACCTTAGGTAACATACTGTTGTCATAGTTATTAAGCTCAAATGTAGTCAATCTTCCAATCAAACTATCAAGTAAAATATTATTACCAGTCCAGCTTCTCTCATTTCATGAATTGCAGATACTCTAATAGCATAGGCATGTAACAATGTTTTGAGAATTTTACTTACCATAGTGTCTTCATCAATAGTTCCACCTGCTCCTCGGATAACATTCACAACTTCCTTGACTCGATTGTTGTACTAAGTGATGTTTTCACATTCTTTCATTTTCATGTCATCAAACTTTCCTCTTAGACTTTCAGATTTTTCCCTGAGCACGTTCACATCTACTCCATGAACTAGTGTAAGCTTGTCCCACATCTGCTTTGCATTTGTACATGAATTAATGTCTTCAAATTCAACATCGAATAAAGAAGAAGAAATCTCAATCATCATAGCATTGTGTTCTTGTCTCCCTTTCATTTGGTTGATAGTCAAAGGACCAGTGGGAGTGATAAACTCATTTTACAAGTAGTATGTTGTAGAATCTCCAATCCTTGATAGATATAACTTCATCCTACTTTTCCATGTTGGGAAATTATCTTTGTTCAGTTTTGGCACTTCTCTCTTATACATCTTGTGATCTTTTACTTAAGTCCTTAAAACTTCTTCCAATATTCTTGCTCTGATACAAATTGTTAGATAACTGATAGGGGGGGTGAATCAGTTAATTCCAATTATCCTACAGTACCAAACACTCTCTGATGTATAAAACAAATCTTGCAAACAATTTAAACAACTTGGTAAAACATTGTCTGTGCCTTTTTGTTCATTAACCGAATATCGATAAATTAACTAGTGTATATATCGATCAAACCAATAATTGTAATGTGTAAAGAAAAATAAAAAATCATCACATCCATACACATATAACACTTGATTTTTAACGTAAAAACCCTGTTAGGGGAAAAACCACCTAGGACTAGTACCTGAAAATAATTTCACTCTTCTGAAGTGAGCTCGGTAAAGAGCCAACCATGTTAAAGGTTACAAAATAAACTGTAAGGTGTGACCTTTTTAGAGGATTTATCACTAACATTTCTCTGAGACCAAAAATTCACTATGTGGTCAACATGAAAACAATCAACATTTATTGAATGTCATAATGAAATAATAAAGAATGTTAAGTCCCACTCAGTTAAGAGATTTATCTATAGCAATGGTTAGAATGCAACAATAAATGATCTGATTCAAATACAACTTTCTTTTTAGATTTTCAGATCTATGTTAAGCTCACAATACCTCTAGCCATCATAATCACTTCAATTTTCTTGTACCCTCCAACTCTGTTATGCTCAGTTAATGCCTTTCTCTGACACTCGGTGTAGTCTACAAATTTGCTTGGTTTTGTCTTTAACATGTTTGACCATCTTCGCATGAATACAATCTTCTCACACACATCTCTTTCATAATGAATCTCTTATCTCCTTTTATAGACATGATAAACCATTTTCTTCTCATCCATAGATTTTTCCTCTTAATCTTCACCATTGATTTTCCTACTTCAACCTTCCTCGAAACATGTGTCTGTAACATGTCTCATTCTAGATCATCCGATCATCCTTGAATTTTTTTAGCCTTCTAATCTTCATAAAAAAAATATCTTTGACTTCAGAATCATTCATATTTGTCCTGCTCATCATCTTTAGTCGGCAGTATTATGTTCCATGTATATATTTCACTCGGTCAATACCTTGATGTGTTGGTGACTTCTAACTCGGTTAATATTGTACTCGGTATACACTACATTTTCTTGGTGTACACTATTTCAACTTGGTGTATACTAAGTTCTTCATTTACCAACCACATAAACTTGTACATTCTTGATCTTCAATTCATAACAGAATAATGTAATACAATGAAATCACTAACATAATATCATAGACTCATCAATAAGTTACCCAATGAATACCATATCCATATCTTTCTCATACATCTCATCTCCATGTTAATAACTCATTCCTTCACCATTATTTCCTTCTTTAGATGTTTGTAACTATCATGATAAGTAGAGTAAAAAATAGTTGACATTAATGACAATATAATAACTGATTTAATGTGTCACATATACCTTTGTAGTTTGGTGATCATCAATCTCTCCCTTTGAAGTATCCAATCAGTTGTTAATCTATCCCTTAAAATATTCAATTAGTTGTAGTATAACATATAGGATGATGTAATGTTCATTCTAGGATAAATAATAAAAGAGTTAATGCTAGTAAATTGATGAGTCAATGCTAGTAAAGGAGTTGGATATATGTGAATCTGGTGTGATAAGAAAGGATAAAAGGTGATGTAGAAAGAAGTGAGTTAAGGAGGAACATATGACAAACTTAGTGACAATAGGGACATTTTGTCAAAGTAACATAATATGAAATGGGGAACCTATTATTTGTTGTAGCTTTTGGTGTTATGAACTATGACATGATGGATCATGATAAGTGCCATGTGTATATAGACTAACACCAACACACATGTTGAAAATATACAAGTAAACCAATGTACATGTTGTCAATTGAAACCAACATATCCACGTGGATAATGATGAAAACCATGATAGTGTATTGTATAGAGAATTAGGACCATAAGAAGTAATCAAACACAAATACACGAGCGAGAAAATATCTAGAAAATACATGATTTGACATGTATTGTTGAAGCCAAGGTAGTAGGTAGGGGATGTATGTGATTGGAGAGATGATTGGTTAGGAAAGGCTTATATTTTTTTCTCTAGTCAAGCATAAATATGTAGATTGACTTGACAATAATGATAGAATTATTAACAATATAAACATTATGAGGGTAGAATTGCTAATTATTAGAATATGATGAAGATTCAGAATGCTATATCATAACGATGATTGGCTCATAGGATTAACATATATTGTAGAAAGATAAGGAAAAAGAAATAAGAGTTTTTTTAATGGATATAATATGGTTAGTGAGGTATCATGATTTAGGTTTTTTGTACTCTTAGATAAGATTTTTCTTTTGGTTCTCATCTTGATGGTGAAACTTATGACAAGTAAAAGAAATGCCTAGAGACAAGGATGAAGGTGGTTTAGATAGAATGGTTGAGCTATTGGATGAAGTGGAGAGAAAATTGATTGATGGATGAATTTTAAGAGGGTATGTCTAGGAAATAGATCACATAAGATTAACATATTTTGATCCAAGATAAGGGTTAAATAGTGCTATGTATGTAATGGTGTGATGTCAAATGATTATGACCAAATGATGACCATGTCAAGAATTCACAAAATTATTTTTTAATTTTTTCAGAAAAATCCTTGTGAAATGATTGGAAGAGGTGTGAATAGGTTTGATTATAGTCCTCAAGAGAGAGCCAAATTGTATTGGATATATACCTAATTTGTTATGTGGGGTTCTATTTGGTTGGGTATTTATTGGATGCATGCAATAAACTAGGCTGAAAAAGGAAAAATTGAAAAAGTTTTCCAATATGCAAAAAAATAGAAGAAAGTTCAGAAGTTAAAGGTAGATCTAGAAGTGAAATGTAGAGATGGATCCATGACTTAAAATTGGGGCTAGCTAGGTATGATAACAGTGTTAGGTACTCAATTTTAGAAGCAAAAAACTATAGATGCTAGTGTTGGCGATCAAAAGGAGGTTGCTATATAGCTTTCCTAAAAAAATAGGGAAAAAATAGGACATTAGAATTGGGCACTATAGTCCTAGGGTTTTACTGATGGAGGAGCATCTTGGGTTGCCTTGCTATCTTGCTCATTTTTCTCATTCTTCCAGTAAGTTTCGAGTTGTAGTCTTTGCCAAGCATTCCTATGTGTCAAGTTGTCCAGTGTTGGCCAAGTGTTCTTGTATGTGCCGAGTTGTCCAGTGTTGGCCAAGCATTCCTTCCCGTGCTGAGTGAATTTGATATTTGTTGATGCTCGGTTCTTCTTTGACCAAGTTTGTCTATGTTTGGTTCTTAATTGGAGATGACTTATGTATTTAATATAGGTCAAAAATTTAATATTTGGATCTTACCTAGGGATTTGTGCAAACCATTTTGGTGGTCGACCTTTTATTATGTAAAGATCTAGAATCTTCTGTAATCTATTTTTGCAAGTATAAATAAGGATGTATAGGTGTAGAAGAGACATAAAAAATTTAGAATAGTTAGAATGAAGATAGAAAAGAAAAAATCTTGTTGGTCGTAACCTAGAAGGCCTCATAGTTGAGCATGTATGCAGATAATTGGATGAATCAATAAAGTGTTTGTTGTTTCTTTTCTCCTTGGTGTTGTTCTCTGTGTTATTTTCTTCCATTGTGTTTACTCTGCAAGGTGGCTGGATAGTTAGGTGTTCCTTTGGCCCTAGCTTTTTCCCTCCCTCCTTGCACCATTTAGGTTCTATGAAATATTTAGATTTACACCTATGCACATAAAAGGGGGGGAAATGTTATGTTGTATAGGGGCTTTCCTTAGTCAAATATTATGTTGGTATCCCCACCTCCACAACAAAAATAATGAGTGATACTGATTGATGCTCCAACAAGAGCAAAGGACAATCAAATAATGATAATGATGAAATAACAAATTATTACCTTAAATTTGAAGACACTACTTGAATTCCACAAAGGTGTTGATGAGAAAATGCAAGTATTAGTATTCCACATAATAATAACAATAAGAAATAAAATTAATTCAATTGCAGATAATGACATACTTGATGACATCCTTAGACTTCTCAATTGAAATTGATTTATAAATCATTAGAGTGCATGGATAGAATAGATTTCATTAGGTATTTCAAATGAGTAAGAGAGTCACCTTTATATGTGACTTACACCTTTTTTTCAAATTTGTCTACGAGAATCGAAAACAATTACAATCATTAAGGGCCCAAAGCTAACACTTGATATTTCAAATTTGGAGCCAAATTAAGAGCACACTAGCATTGGGTGCTACTATTCATCCCCTTTTTTTCTGCATAAAAGGCTAGGCACTAGTGGGTGTGACCAATTGTAGTGCCCACCCCTTTACTGCCATTTATGTTTATGATGATGCTAACCTATTTAGACCACTTTTCATGAATATTAGACCTTTGGTTACATTTAATGATTTAGTTCTATGATATTTTAAATTGTTTGATTTATATCATGTTAGTTAGATGATGATTATTATTCACATAAGATGATGTTTCTTATGTTATGATTTTTACTAACCCCATACTTGCATGTGTATGGTTGGTCTATATTGTTAGGATGAGCGTGCCCAATCACATTATCTCAATGGTAAGAGAGGGGAGATAGCATCTAAGTCTAAATCCCAACCTAAGCCAATTATTGTCCTCAAATAGTGGACATGTATCTTATTTGCTACCCTTCAAATTCATCAAGGTGACGTCATTCGTGAACCATTTCTTTGGGCTTGATTATTACTTTATGGGTTTGGTTAGTTTTTCCTTCGTGTTTGTATATTGAGTGTTTTGATGTGAATTTTGATTTATTAATGCATTAAAGATTTAATTAAGATTAATTATGAGATTAAAATAATTATATCTTATGAATATGAATTATTAAATATATAGATATTTAACTAATGAAAATTAATTAAATATCATTGATTATTTAAAAGACTTAATTAAAAGTCTAAATTATGAAAATAAAGGT